>OZ037838.1:0-507582 GCA_964035575.1 Rhynchopus sp. YZ270_cl-10 | reverse complement strand
GTTACGTGGTTTTAATACCACCAAACTCCACTAAACTCCACCAAATTTGAGGCAACCTCAGGTGGTTTGTTCACTTCTATTCTCACTTTTTCTCATTTTTTCACAGTGGAAAAGTGCGCGCTGGATCACCCCACTGTTTTTACATTTGTTATGTCTCGTTTGGTCAGTTCATATTTTTAGCGAGCTAATCGTTTCCGTTGCTTTGTTCACCACCCATTCCAGAGTGCACTTCTTTTTTCAATTAACAAAATACTTATATTACTGCGTCACAACCCGCAACAGCAGAAGAGAGATGGTTTGGTGTGTGGAGAATCAAAGGAACAAAAGGACCGAATAACCAACCAGGCGGTTGGGCGAGCTTCGATGACCGCACCATCTCACAAACTGTTCGTTTGCAGTGTTTTTGTTGCACTACAACAACGCGTGCTTTTATATTTAAACGTGCTTGTGTTTTTAGTGTAGGTTGTTGACTGTGCACGTACCCAAAGAAAGTCAAATCTACAAATAAGCAAATCTCTTCAATGAGTGTGCACGTGAACTTCATTTTGTTTTTGTGTTTTGAAAGACAGACTTTTATTGCAGCACGTTGCTGCTACCCATCCCTTCCATCTCAGACTCTTGGGTGAAGACTAACAATAAGACAAGGGCTTTTTAGGATTGTCTGTTTTGTTGAGGAATGAGAACTAAAAACCAACCAGGCGGTTGATGAGTTCAACTAATAGTCTATTTTTGCCACCAATCTCTTACATAGTGAGTGTCGACACTGCAACAAACAAAACGACAATCCTCCAGTCCTCGTCCCTTTCACGTGTCCACCCTCTCAGCTCCTTCAACTGTCCACCCAACAGAACATTCAATTGCATCACACCAACACAGCTCTTGAAACAATGATGGATGTGACCTTTGTGCTGGAAGAGTCAGGCGTGACTGCGACAGTGGAGGTGCCGTGCGAGGCGGACGTTGCAGCGGCAAAGGAGGTTGCGTGCACGGCGCTTGCTGTCTCGCCTGCGTCTGTCGAGATGCGCATCGGCACGCAGGTGCTGGAGGGGACGTGCCGTCTGCAGGACACTGCGTTTGATGCAGGGGTGCAGGTTGTGCTTGCCTGTCCTCGCTTGGCCGACATCAAGTGTCCTGCTCAGTACACTGCAGAGCCGCAAGCGACGATGTTGATGTTGTCACGTTGTGGAACGCTCTGCGTCCACAGTAACGAGAGTGGGCATGTTGGTGGCTTCGACACAGAAACCTTCGACACTGTCTTCTCGTTCAAAGTGGCCAATGAAGTGTTCGGTCCACCTGCCATCTCGCAGTGCAAGACACGCTGCTACCTGGCATGCAAGGATTGCCTTCTCGAGGTTGCGCTTCCGGGTGGGGAGGTGCTCCGCAAAGTCGACGGCCCCTCGGTTTCAGTACGGACGTGTGGTGGTGTTGTTGTCTCGAAGGGCACAGACGCAGTCTCTGTGTATGACAAAGACCTGACGTTGCTCCGCTCTATCTCGCACGAAGAGTGCAGGGACCTGGCAGTGTCGGACTGTGGTGGGTGGGTGACCACCTCCAGTGAGGACAGCGCACGTCTGTGGGATGTGAACACAGGTGAAGCTGTGGCATGTGTGCCTGCGGGTAGGTGGTGTGTAGTGGCGCTTTCGCGGTCTGCCTCTGTCTTTGCTGTGGGGAGCGATAGCAGTGTACGCCTCTTTGATTGGAGTGGTGCGGCTCTTCGCAGTGTTGATGTGGGTGGGGGTGTCGGGGGCATGCAGTTCACCCCGTGTGGGAAGTACCTTGTGGTGGGGGTAGAGGTTGCGGAATTTATGGATGATGAGGATACCGATGATACTGATGGCAGCAGCATTTACCCCGATTTCAGGTCATACCTGCACCAGTACGATGTGGCGACCATGTCCTGTGTGCGTGTTCTGTCGCAAACCGAGAATGGGGAATTTGCGATATCGCCGTGTTCACGTGTTGTCATGGTTATGCAATCAGACGGCGTCATTGTGACACAGCATCTGTACCCATACTCTGGTGAGCACTGCGTCAGTGGAGAGGAGGGAAGCGGGGGGGAAGGGGAGTGATGATGAAGATAACGCAGGGTACCAGCAAAAAAACCCAATACCCTCAAAACACCCCCAAGAAACTCCCCTTTCAGCCCTGTTGCTGCTTTTCTTGTTTGCCTGCCACGGGTCACACCTCACTCCTGTGTGTTTGCCGCAGGGTATCTTCAAACTTTCCTTCCTCTTGCAGTGTGTCCTTACTGGACGGTTTGGGTATTTTTAAATTGCTTGCTTTGTCAGAGTTTGTTGAAACACGTATTCAACCCACCAACCTTCTTATTTTCGTTGCGAATTGACACCACCAACCATCACATCAAACACAACAGAGCCCTGAACAATATGATGGATGTGACCTTTGTGCTGGAAGAGTCAGGCGTGACTGCGACAGTGGAGGTGCCGTGCGAGGCGGACGTTGCAGCGGCAAAGGAGGTTGCGTGCACGGCGCTTGCTGTCTCGCCTGCGTCTGTCGAGATGCGCATCGGCACGCAGGTGCTGGAGGGGACGTGCCGTCTGCAGGACACTGCGTTTGATGCAGGGGTGCAGGTTGTGCTTGCCCGCCGCTTTGCTGACATCAAGTGTCCTGCTGAGTACAGTGAGGATGCAGAACACTTGTCGCTGTCGCGTTGTGGAACGCTCTGCATCTATGGTGACTGGAGTGGGCATGTTGGCTGCTTCGACACAGAAACATTCGACACTGTCTTCTCGTTCAAAGTGGACACTAAAGTGGTCGCTGCACCTGCCATTTCACGGTGCAAGACACGCTGCTACCTGGCGTGTGCGGATTTCCTTCTCGAGGTTGCGCTTCCGGGTGGGGAGGTGATCCGCAAAGTCGACGGCCCCTCGTCCCTAGTGTTCGCGTGTGGCGGTGTTGTTGTCTCCCAAGGCAAAGACGGCGTCTCTGTGTATGACGAAGACCTGACGTTGCTCCGCTCTCTCTTGCTCGAAGGGTTCTGCCGTGTGGCAGTGTCGGACTGTGGTGGGTGGGTGATCACCTCCTCCTGGGAGGAGGACAACGCACGTTTGTGGGATGTGAACACAGGTGTTGCTGTGGTATGTGTGCCTGGGGGGTTCTGGTGTAGAATGGCGCTTTCACGGTCTGCCTCTGTCTTTGCTGTGGCAGGGGAAAACGACGTGCACCTCTATGATTGGAGTGGTGCGGCTCTTCGCAGTGTTGATGTGGGTAGGGGTCTCCAGGACATGCAGTTCACTCCGTGTGGGAAGTACCTTGTGGTCAAGGTAGATGCAGATGAAGATGTTGAAAACGAGGGTGATGATGCTTACAATGGCCAACTGCACCAGTATGATGTGGCGACCATGTCCTGTGTACGTGTGTTACCACCACAAAGCAGCGATGGGTCATTTGCGATATCGCCGTGTTCACGTGTTGTTGTGGCTATGCAACCAGATGGCGTCATTGTGACGAAACATCTGTACCCACACAACGTTGTTGAGGAGGACTTCTGGAAGAAAGACTCTGTCGTGGCACGCGACATGCTCCTTCATGAGCACGGCATCGATGTTGCTTCTCCACTGCCTGCCTGCTCCTATCCGTCAAGCACATTTGAGTACCATCTTGAACACATCCTCAAAAACGACAACCCAGACCAGCTTGACCTGCTCCTCCGCAGCAAGCTGGACGGGAGTACAGGGGTGACTCTGCAGAGTGCAGTGCAATGCGCAGCACACCGCTGCGTCGATGTGATGCTCGATGGGTTTGAACGTTCTCCAGACGATACTGCTTATGCGTTGCGTAGCTCCGCATCGCACTGTTGGGGCCACGAGGACACACCAGGGAAGGTTCTATGCGTGCTTCGTATTTTAAGACACTGCAGGGAGCAGGGTGTGGTGGTGGATCAGCCCCAGATACTGCAGGACACATTCAAGGGCCTGATATCGAGCAGCGCAGCACACCCGAAGCTCTGCCAACTTCTCATGCGCATGGGTGCGGCAGTCACCCTCGATGTCATTCTGTCTGCACACGACGTGCATTTATCGTTTCTTCAGTCCTGCGACATCTCTCCAGACATTCTCCTTACAGGCCCCAGCAGGGGTCCTGCTGGATGGGCGACACTCAGAAACCTTGACGTTGTGCGAAGCCTTCATGCCTCATGGTGCAAACGTGTTGACCCCGATGGTGACGAAGATGCGCAGTGGTACAGAACGATGTCGCATGTTGCGTTCAGTGGTCGCTGTGCTGATGAACGTATCGTGAAACGCATCTTCGACCTTGCGGTGCTGCTTAACGCACGACGGTATCGTGCGCTTCCGGCTGACCATGCACAGCACAGCCCCTCTGTGATCGGTGCAAGCCGTGTGAACAGTGTCTTCTGTGGCAACAGCGAAGGGCCGCTATGCGAGTCGCCCTGCAACCCAGGTTGCCGCTGCATTACCTGTTTGGATGAGGAGAGGTATACTGGGAGAAGGTGTCTGGGTGGTGGTGGTGGTGGTTGGGGCAAGGCACCTGCAGTGGTCCGTGCACAGCGCAAGGCACGCATAGCACAGCAACTGAGCAGAGCTGCCCAGAGGTGCAGAAGGCAGCGGTAGAGTGCCTCCCGCAGGCAGACAGAAGGCGTTGCAATATATTTTTTTCGTATCATCTCCCATCGAATACTCTACGCGCACCCTACGGTGCTGTGCTCTACGAGTCAACAAAGAGAGGTGGCATACACCTCGAAGTGAATCAGTGCCCCTTATGCCTCACACCAACCTCTGGGTTGGCGAAGCACCTGCTGTGGACTTGCCCGCACACTGTGTCTGCTAACGTGAAGGAAGCGCACCGCCCTCTCCTCGACAGGATCGGCCCGAACACCCCGAGTTGCCTGGCTATGCATGGCATAGCTCCCACGAACACGCCCAAGCAGGTCGTCGTCGACGTGCAGAGATACCTGCTGGACGTCACCGCCGCAGTAGATGACCTGTCCTCGCGGACGACCACAGCGCCTGCACGCCACCCATGGCATATGGACTTCGAAGTGTTCGATGCGCCCCCATACCAGGAGGCCATCTACCGGCAGCTCGCCCCTTTCTTTGGGAAGGACGATGATCCGAGATGCAAGCAGAAGCGCCACGAACTGAAGCGAATGCTCCTATGGGCCTCCTCCTGAAATGGAGCACCGCCAACCTGCCTGTGACATGCGTGGAACTTGCCATTGACTTGGAAATTTTCCACAAGATCTATGTTCTCCGGCCAACCTCTAACATTAGAGAACGGGCCGCCGCCTTGCGCACATTGCTCAACAAGCTTCACCACCTGTGCAAAGCCCTTGGGATTCAAAACCCATTTCCCGCATCTGCCATCTCCTCCTCACGGGGCCTCCGGTCCATTGGCGCACCCGTACTTATTGGCTACGACCGTCGCCCAGTTTTTACGTACCCGCGCTACACCATGCACATGCTCGAACACGTCATCGTACGTGCCAAAATTACGAACTCCGGCTGGGGAAATGACATCAGCCCTGACAGCAAACTTGTAGAAGCCAGCGCAGCTGATGCTGTGCGATAACGAATATGATAAGGTGACTAAGCACAGAGAGGCTTAGGGTCATCTTATAAACTTTTCTCATTTTTTGTCCTTTGTCCCCAATTTTAGATTCAGCAAAGTGTGTAAGTCACGATCACTTTCGCACGTTGCGCACAATGCCAACGCACGCTCTATCCTGCCCACACCTTGTTCAGTTGACAGCATATGCGAGACACACATTGTTGTGTTCTGCAGCATCCTGTTGACTTTGCCTTGGTGTCTGCCGGCTCCCTCTTGCTAACCTGAGCCGCAGGATAGAAACGTTCCGTTCTTCATTGTGCCTTCTCTTGTTTCAAAGTGGATGTGTGTGCACGAGAAGGCTCATGCATGTGCTAGTTTTTGTTCTTCATTTTTAGCGATGTTGTTGTGTGGTAGCCTTTCCTCTCCTCAGCAAGTTTTGTTTATATTATGACAAATTTGTGTTGGGAAATGATTCAAATGTCTGAGACTTTTTGTTTATTCCCTTCCCCTTTTATTGTGCACTCAACTCATTTCTGTACTTCAGGCAAAGGGTTTTTTTCCTTTTTGACATTTCTGGGCGGTTTGGGAGTTTTCAAATTGCTTGCTTTGTCAGAGTTTGTTGAAACACGTATTTAACCCACCCACCTTCTTATTTGTCGTTGCGAAGTGACACCACCAACCATCACATCAAACACAACAGAGCCCTTAACAATATGATGGATGTGACCTTTGTGCTGGAAGAGTCAGGCGTGACTGCGACAGTGGAGGTGCCGTGCGAGGCGGACGTTGCAGCGGCAAAGGAGGTTGCGTGCACGGCGCTTGCTGTCTCGCCTGCGTCTGTCGAGATGCGCATCGGCACGCAGGTGCTGGAGGGGACGTGCCGTCTGCAGGACACTGCGTTTGAGGCAGGGGTGCAGGTTGTGCTTGCCTGTCCTCGCTTGGCCGACATCAAGTGTCCTGCTGAGTACACTGCAATTCATGTGGACAACTTGTCACTGTCGCGTTGTGGAACGCTCTGCGTCTATTGTAGCAGGACTGGGCATGTTGGCGGCTTCGACACAGAAACCTTCGACACTGTCTTCTCGTTCAAACTGGACGCATTGAAAGTGTACGCTCGTCCTGCCATCTCGCAGTGCAAGACACGCTGCTACCTGCCGTGCAACAAGGAAGGCCTTCTCGAGGTTGCGCTTCCGGGTGGGGAGGTGCTCCGCAAAATTGACTGCTCGTCGGTTTCAATACGGACGTGTGGCGTTGCTGTTGTCTCGAAGGGCAAAGACGGCGTCTCTGTGTATGACGAAGACCTGACGTTGCTCCGCTCTCTCTCGCACGAAGGGTGCTGGGACGCGGGAGTGTCGGACTGTGGTGGGTGGGTGGTCACCTCCTCCAACAAGGAGAGGAACGTACGTCTGTGGGATGTGAACACAGGTGAAGCTGTTGCATGTGTGCCGCTGGAGGAGGGGTGGCGTGGAGTGGCGCTTTCACGGTCTGCCTCTGTCTTTGCTGTGGGGTGCTCTGGCAACGTGCAGCTCTATGACTGGAGTGGTGCGGCTCTTCGCAGTGTTGGTATGGATGGGGATGTCGAGGACATGCACTTCACCCCGTGTGGGAAGTACCTTGTGGTGAGGACCTTTGATGTGGTAAGGGTAGAGGGTACGGATTCTGATGACGATTACAATACACCTCTGCACCAGTATGATGTGGCGACCATGTCCTGTGTGCATGTGATACCGCAATGTTCAGGTGTATTTGCGATATCGCCGTGTTCGCGTGTTGTTGTGGTATTGGAAGGAGATACCGACATTGTGACAAGGCATCTGTACCCACACAACAGTGAGTGATGTGTGACCAGAGGAGGGGAGGGAGGGTGGTGATCAATATAACCCAGGGTACCAGCAAAACAACCCAAGACCCTCAAAACACCCCCAAGGAATTTGCCCTGTTAGAAACACGTATTATCTCTTCTTATTTGTCGTTGCGAAGTGACACCACCAACCATCACATCAAACACAACAGACCCCTTAACAATATGATGGATGTGACCTTTGTGCTGGAAGAGTCAGGTGTGACTGCGACAGTGGAGGTGCCGTGCGAGGCGGACGTTGCAGCGGCAAAGGAGGTTGCGTGCACGGCGCTTGCTGTCTCGCCTGCGTCTGTCGAGATGCGCATCGGCACGCAGGTGCTGGAGGGGACGTGCCGTCTGCAGGACACTGCGTTTGATGCAGGGGTGCAGGTTGTGCTTGCCTGCCGCTTTGCTGACATCAAGTGTCCTGCTGAGTATAAATATACTGTAGAGCCGTCAACTGGTGGGCCCGAGAAGAATTTAATATACTTTTCGCTGTCTCCTTGTGGAGCACTCTTCCTCTTAGCACAGAATGCAGGCTACATCACCGGCCTCGATACAGAAACCTTCAGCCCTGCCTTCAGTTTCAAAGTAGACTTTGATGTGTATGGTCCGCTTGCCATCTCACGGTGCAAGACACGCTGCTACCTGACGTGCAGGGACGGTATGCACGAGGTTGCGCTTCCGGGTGGGGAGGTGCTCCGCAAAGTCGACGGCGCCTCGTACTCAGTGTTTGTGTGTGTCGGTGTTGTTGTCTCCCGTGGCGAACAAGCAAGCGTCTCTGTGTATGACGAAGACCTGACGTTGCTCCGCTCTCTCTCGCACGAAGGGTGCTGGGGTATAGCAGTGTCGGACTGTGGTGGGTGGGTGATAACCTCCTCCTACAAAGAGAACAACGCACGTCTGTGGGATGTGAACACTGGTGTTGCTGTGGCGTGTGTGCCGATCGAGCTGGGGCGGCGGTGTGTGGCGCTTTCACGGTCTGCCTCAGTCTTTGCTGTGGGTTGCTCTGGCAACGTGCACCTCTATGATTGGAGTGGTGCGGCTCTTCGCAGTGTTGATGTGGATGGGGACGTGGAGAGCATACAGTTCACCCCGTGTGGGAAGTACCTTGTGGTGCAGCAACGTGTTTTGGACCTATGGGGTACTGACGAATTTGGTCTTGCTTCCTATTACAATGGACACCTGCACCAGTATGATGTGGCGACCATGTCCTGTGTGCATGTGATCAAGCAAACCTCTGCAGTGCAATACGTAGCGCCATTTGCGATATCACCATGTTCACGCGTGGTTGTTTTCTAGCTTGAGAGTGCGGACACATACGGTAGGTCAATTGTAACAAGGCATCTGTACCCACACAACAGTGAGTGATGTTCCGCGAGGGGTGGGAGGGTGGTGACTGTATTCTGACAGAAGGGGACAGTGCAAGTGTCTGCAGAGGGCATACCATCAACTGCATAGGCCACACCGTCAATCTAGCTCAAGCTTACAGCTTTTCAAACATCGCACACAAAGACTTCGTTATTGTATTTTCCCCCAATATTTATATTATTTCTTGTTGACTCGTTGTTTTGTATGTATGAGAGCACCGAGTGGGGTGGGAACAACAAGCTTATTTTGAATGAGATAACACAAATCATAAATATGCTCGCGTTTTCTTTTATCGAACTATTGTATTCTCCGCACCGTACCCAAAACGTACACTGCACATACAGGAGGAAAATAGCACTCTCTTTTTTCCACGCGCTGGTTTTATGTTTGCTAACTTTTATCAAAAGAAGCTGTCCTAGGGTTCTTTCCCTAGTTTCGACTGCGAAACGTTTCCCCATGTATTGCACCGGAAACAATACAAACAGGTGCAGGGTGGTTCCGTTCCTACCATAGAACCTGGCACCTTGTGTGTCTCCCAAAAACCAAAAGCGTTATGTGTGACGTTTTGAAGGAAGGAAGCATACAACATATTGCCTTCTCCCCCATAAAATCACACGCGCAGAGAAACACTTGTTTTAAGCGGAAACACAAACCTGCTGATGAGCGGTTGTGTACCTTCCCCGTTCACAGCACAGTACGGGCAAGCCATCAGTTTTATTTGTCACATCTGTGTGTTTGCCGCAGGGTATCTTCGAATTGCTTTCTTTATCAGACTTTTTTGTTGAAACACGTATTTAACCCACCAACCTTCTTATTTGTCGTTGCGAAGTGACACCACCAACCATCACATCAAACACAACAGACCCCTTAACAATATGATGGACGTGACCTTTGTGCTGGAAGAGTCAGGCATGACTGCGACAGTGGAGGTGCCGTGCGAGGGGGACGTTGCAGCGGCAAAGGAGGTTGCGTGCAGGGCGCTTGCTGTCTCGCCTGCGTCTGTCGAGATGCGCATCGGCACGCAGGTGCTGGAGGGGACGTGCCGTCTGCAGGACACTGCGTTTGATGCAGGGGTGCAGGTTGTGCTTGCCTGTCCTCGCTTGGCCGACATCAAGTGTCCTACTGAGTACACTACAGAGCCGCAAGCGATGTCGTTGACGCTGTCACGTTGTGGAACGCTCTGCATCCACAGTAACAAGAGTGGGCACGTTGGCGGTTTCGACACAGAAACCTTTGAAACTGTCTTCTCGTTCAAAGTGGACAATGAAGTGTTCGGTCCACCTGCCATCTCGCAGTGCAAGACACGCTGCTACCTGGCATGCAAGGATTGCCTTCTCGAGGTTGCGCTTCCGGGTGGGGAGGTGGTCCGCAAAGTCGACGGCCCCTCGGTTTCATACGGACGTGGCGGTGTTGTTGACTTGCACTCAGTGTTTGCGTGTGGCTGTGTTGTTGTCTCGAAGGGCAAAGACGGCGTCTCTGTGTATGACGAAGACCTGACGTTGCTCCGCTCTCTCTCGCATGAAGAGTGCAAGGACCTGGCACTGTCGGACTGTGGTGGGTGGGTGACCACCTCCAGTGAGGACAGCGCACGTCTGTGGGATGTGAACACAGGTGAAGCTGTGGCATGTGTGCCTGCGGGTAGGTCGTGTGAAGTGGCGCTTTCACGGTCTGCCTCTGTCTTTGCTGTGGTGGACTATAGCACCGTGCACCTCTATGATTGGAGTGGTGCGGCTCTTCGCGGTGTTGATGTGGGTGGGGTCTGGGGCATGCAGTTCACCCCGTGTGGGAAGTACCTTGTGGTGGGGGTAGAGGTTGGGGAATTTATATGGTATACGGATGATGAGGACACCGATTGCAGCAGCATTTACCCCGATTACGAGTATTACAAGTCATACGTGCACCAGTATGATGTGGCGACCATGTCCTGTGTGCGTGTTCTGTCGCAAACCGAGAATGGGGGGGCATTTACGATATCGCCGTGTTCACGTGTTGTTGTGGTTACGCAATCAGACGGCGTCATTGTGACACAGCATCTGCACCCACACAACAGTGAGTGATGTGTGACCAGGGGAGGCCCGTCCTCTGTTGAGTGATGTGTCAGTGGAGGGGAAGGGGAGTGGTGATGAATGTAACCCATGGTACCAGCAAAAAAACCCAAGACCCTCTAAGTAAGAGGAAACCGAATGGAGTGGGAACGCTAGCGCAGCGGAAACGATAGTGGGAACGCAACGCGCTTTTTTGAAAATGATATACCCCCCCTTCTTTATTTACGCTCCGTCCCAAATTTTTGTCCACACATACGATAAAGTAATAGTTACTCCACTAAATAAATCGAGCAAAAATATGGTGAACTCAGCGGAGCCCGGTTTTAAAAGTGCCAAAAACGACCTTTTCGTTTTGACGCATTGTGACTTCCTCAAATGCACTTTTCAAGGGTAAAAAATTCGGGTTTTCTAAGCACAGCCAGTGTTAAGTCAAAAATTTTCGCGAAAAAAAAAATAGATTTTTTTTGACTCTAGATGCCGGAACCCAGAAACGTCCATTCGAGCAATTTTTTTTTGGTTTTGACACACCCTGTGCCCGCCAGGCATAGTCTGTACAAAGTGATTTTTACCTGGATTTTTGCCTGTATTTTCCTTAAGGAAAATACATAGGGAATTATCTTACGCTCCGTCCCAAATTTTTGTCCACACATACGATAAAGTAATAGTTACTCCACTAAATAAATCGAGCAAAAATATGGTGAACTCAGCGGAGCCCGGTTTTAAAAGTGCCAAAAACGACCTTTTCGTTTTGACGCATTGTGACTTCCTCAAATGCACTTTTCAAGGGTAAAAAATTCGGGTTTTCTAAGCACAGCCAGTGTTAAGTCAAAAATTTTCGCTGGGGGGCTCCGCCCCCCAGACCCCGCCTGGGGGGTCTTGTTCTGGCTATACAGATAGATTTATTGTGATCGAGAACAAGCTCAAGGTACAAATGGGGTGGCCCTTTTATTGCCGAAAACCGTGAGTGTGAATGATGGCCCATGGACTACAACGTACTAGTTACCACCTGTGACTAGTCATATGACAAGGTGCATGAGCAGTTACATGACAAGACTAACTCACGACAAGACCCCTGTATGAAATGAGTGGCGTTAGGCCTTGTCATGTGACGGTCTTGTCATTATTTAGTCTTGTCATGTGTACTAGTCATACCCCCTTGTCATTGCTCATAGTCGGTTGTGGTGCAACGGACCCTCTGGGGGGCACCCCGAATACACGACGGTGAAGTAAACGTCATGACATTGTGATTTACATGTGACTTTTTTTACATGTAAACGGCATGTCATTTTACACGTAAAGTGACATGTGTCACAGGTGAGGGTCCGCGCGGTGTACTCCGGGTTTGGGGAGCACACGGCGGTGAAGTAAGTTACATGTGTTTTTCACATGTAATGTTACATGTGAAAAACCGTTACACGTAAATTACATGTAACTTACATGTGATCATGTTCCATGTGGGTCGATGTGTAAATAACCCACGAGAACTCCCATAAATTTCACGACGATTTTTGAGGATTTTTTATGTCTTACCAGAAATCACCGCCGAACGCTGCCTAGAACCACCCCCAAAACCATTGTACCACCACCTGATTTCGCCACCTGTACCACATGTAACTTACATGTAGTACATGTTATATTACCACATAACACCCGTTACTTTAGTCGTCGTGTACCCTGAAGGTCCGTATGGGCCACCGTGTGTCTCTGTGTGGCCCACCAAAAAACCGCTTAGGGCCGTTAAAAAATGACCCCCCCTTATGGGGTGTCCCGGCGGTACCACACTAACACCCACCTACACACACTTTCATCCCATTTCACCCCATTACACATGAATTACAACGCCTTGGTCTTTACTAAAGAGATGTGCGGACGACACCCAAGAAATCGACATTTTTCGCGATAGTTGGTACTCCAAAAATTTGCCGGAACCGAAAATCGTGTAGTTTGGGGGTATTGAGGCCAGAAAAAAATTGTGTGAATACATGAAAATATTCCTGATAGGGTGGCATTCGGCCAAAACATCAGCTATTTTGGTCATTTGCCTTGTACAGTGCTGTGTACTGTGTACTGTGTACTGTGTACTGTGTACTGTGTACTGTGTACTGTGTACTGTGTACTGTGTACTGTGTACTGTGTACTGTGTACTGTGTACTGTGTACTGTGTACTGTGTACTGTGTACTGTGTACTGTGTACTGTGTACTGTGTACTGTGTACTGTGTACTGTGTACTGTGTACTGTGTACTGTGTACTGTGTACTGTGTACTGTGTACTGTGTATTGGGGTTTACCGAGGGAATAGCAAAGCCGAAACTAAAACGTGTAACCCCCCAAAAACCCCCCTTGCTTTTTGGGGTTGTTGTTCAACGGGAAACCTCCTCGCCAACCACGTACCATCACTGAATTAGGTTCGGGTGGTTTTCCCTTTCAGCTTTTTGTGTCGTAAAAGCTTTTGTATTTTTTATTTAAAAATGGCACTCCGCGAGCTACCCGAAGAACTGGCGAAGCTGCGTACTCGGTTTGAGTCCGAAGAGGAAGGAGCGCGGTTCTTCTGGAACCCCCAAACTGGCGAGGGGTCCGCCGACGCTCTTGGCTTCCCGCCGAAACACGCCGCCATCCTCAAGGAACGGTTTTCGTACCCGTACCGCGTGCTCAGTGGCACCTTTGAGGCGGTGGTGGCAGCGTGGACGGGGGACACTGTCGCGGAGAATGTGTTGACGGTGTACCTGCGTGAGTTCTGCGAAGCCGATGTGCGACCGGACTGGAATCTGATGAAGATGGTGGGAGCCATCCACGCCCTGAGGGTTCGCTCTTCTTCTGACGAGGCGGATGAGGAACCTGTGCCCGTTTGCAGGTCCAAGAGTCAGTTTGCTTTTGCGGAGGCGCGGAAGGGCACACCCCATGCCTCCGCCGGTCAAGGCGACGTGCCCGCACCCCAGCAGATGAAAGAATGGATGCTGGGTGAGCAGGCGCAGGTGCTCCTTGGGCAGGAGGTGGTGATCTCCGGGTACCCCCCTGGAGGGAAGGAGACCCTCCACCACGCAGGCAAGCTGGTTGGCCTGGGGAATAAGGTGTTTGGTCTTGTGCGCAGCAGTTGCTACAACAACGTCGCAGAGGGCTGTGTGCCCCATGAGGGAGGTGATGAGTTGGTGGCGTTGCCTGTGGCCGGATGGCGCTACACGCGCATTGTGGCGCTGTCTCTGCATCAGACAGAGCAGGCCCGCCAGAAGATGGGGCACCAGGCAGAAGCGGCGGAGAAGGAGGCGAGCTCGATCCGGAGTTCCGCAGAAGCCGCACTTGCGCAGCGCGACGCGGAGATTGCCCGCCTCCGCCAGGCGAACCGGCAGCAGGAGGAAGATGCCCGCCTGCAGAGCGGCATCAACAGTTCGATGGAGGTGCAGATGAGGGAGCTGCAAGCCGAGGTGGACCGACTGAAGGTGTCGCAGTCCTCATCACACACACACACACACACGGCCCCCACCTACACACGGGTAAAGACGGACGTGGCGGACGACGGGCTCTGGCACGATGCTGTGGCTGAGAACGGACCGCTACCACCACGCACCAACCCACAACCTACAGACGAGCTCGACATGTGGGTCAAAGACCCAGTGGTGGCGGAGACGGTCGAGGAGTGGGCGGACCGTATCCGCAACGACTCGGCGGGCCTCATCTTGGAGCTCAACCAGTACTTTGTGTCTGGATTGAAGCATGGACCGGGGGGGGCGGCCCTGCAGTTGACGTTTCAGTGGATGCGTATGTGGATACTGGCTGCGGAGTGGACGCCGTCGTGGAAGGGCACCCCCCACCGCGTCCTCGGCAACATGCTTCTTCGGGAGTTACACATACAATACGCTTTCGCGTCAGAGCGTGTCCCTCGCAAGGACATCACCCGTGCCACCGCACAGTCGACTCCGGGACATGAAGTGGCTCGGTATGTGCAGACGCGCCCTCCTCCAAAATCACACAAGGGAGGCAAAGGCGGTGCGGCAGCGCATGGACAGAAGACCGGCCCACCGGGAAACGGGAAGGCCGGGAAGGGGAAACAGTGACTCCCCCCCTCTTCTCGGCCCGCCCCCCCTGTACATCCCCAGCAAGTTATTCCCATTGTCCCAACCGCCCCACCAACGCGCGTGTACAAACGAAGGTGTCCACCTCCGATGCAGCTGTGCCCGCCCGCCTCCCCGCCAAGTCAAGGGTCACTGCAGCCCCCAGCAGCAATGCCGCCGCGCAGCCCCCCCCCCAACACACATACCACACCACACAGATACCCCCATCCCGGTATTACCCCCCCATCTCTTTTTGGAGAGGCCGTACTGACGCATGTAGCCACCTCCGGGCGGGTGCGTCCCATATCTCGAGTGAAGGAGACAGAGGTCAACCCGAAGCAAGCGACCGAGTGGCTGCTAGGCGTGGTGGAGGACATGTGGGCCAAGCGCACGTCGCAACAACGCAAATACCTGTGGTCCAGGTTCGCAGACGGGCCTGCACCAGCTGCCGATGACAGCCGACACAGCGGTGTTGTTCGTCCTTGCCACTCAAGTGTCAAAGCAAGGGCAGCTCACCTACGCCAAGGCCCTATCAGGCACCTTCACCCACATCGGCCTGGGCAACCAACCGCTGCTCAGCTTTGCAGCAGCGCTGCGGGCCGCAGGGGCGGCAATTCCCACAAGCCAAGCCACCCCGATTCCTCGCAGAACCCTCCTCCAGTGGGCAGAGCACCAGCAGAACGACCTGTGCCTCTGCGCAATGCTAGCTTGGAAAACGGCCAGCCGTTGGGACGAAGTGCAGAAGTTGGGATCAGAGCAGTTTGTGAAGGTGACGCCCACAGAGGTGATAGTGGATTGGCACACCCTACCGAAGGGGCGCCGGGGGGACCCCTTCACGCCGTCGAAGTTGGTAGTGGTGACAGGCGCGCTCACGGAGAAAATTGCGTCCCTCTACGGACGGCTGAAGCCCTTCCGCTACCTCACGGAGACCACCACCGAGGCGCTGACGGAGAAGTGGCACCACACGCCAGGGATGACCTCATTCTCGGGGCACAGCATCAAGAGAGGGGCAGTGACCCATCTCCTGTCGTTGCTGGCGGAGAAAAAGCCCGTGAACCCCTCCCTCATTTCCGTGCTGGCGAAGCACAAGGTGGAGGTTGCGCTGTCGCCCACCACCATCAGGTACGCAGGGGACCCAGTCGCTCTGGCGAAAGCAATCGGCACGCAGGACGTGACGAAATGGCTGTGATGGTGGACAAGTTCGCCCGCAAGCAACACCGCATCACCAAGCGGTCCCAACACACCCGCCTCCCCTGCACGGACGAAGAACGGGCCTCCCCCCTGCATGCTGTGAACGTGTCCCCCTTGGTATTGAGCAGAGTCAAAGGCATGATGCGTCCTGCCATCCTGGACAGGTTCAACGAGGTTTGGCAGGCAGCTTTCTACCCCACGGAGCTGTCAGGAGAGGCTTCTGCACATCCTTCTCGTCTGAGTGCAGAACACGCCGCTGTACTCCAGGATACAGGCATAGCTGTGCGTGCAGACGGACCCGGAGTATGCTGCAACATCCCCTTCACTGTTGTGGAAGAGAAGCCCACAGGTCTCCGCCAACGATTCATCCTCTGGACTCGTGAGGCCAATGACGTCTTGGATGCTGCCGGCTATGAAGCTCAGGTGCCTCTGGGTCATGTGTCGAGGTACTTGTCTGCGGTTGAGAAGGAGTGTGGTAGTGTTCGCGACCTGCGATGCGGGTTTTTCCAGGTCGAAATCCCAACTGAGTCTCGCCGCTACTTCCGCTACACGGACGACAATGGTGTTTGGTGGGAGCTGACGAGACTACCGATGGGTCACTCCTGCGCCCCAGAGCTCATGCACACCATCACAGCAGTGATCGGAGGCGACCCCGCATATGTCCAAGAGAAGCACGTCGCGCAGGGAGTGACCGTGCATACGTGGATCGATGGAGTGCGCTTGTGTGGGTCGCGTGACGACGTAGTTGCTGCAACGAAGCGGATGGACTCTCGCGCCAGCAGCTGTGGGATTACGTGGAAGCCGGAGGACTCTGTCACGGCTAGTGAGTCATATGTGTTTATTGGTGTTGATTTTAAGCATACGTCCAGTTCAGTGACCCCCTCTCCCAAACTGTTGGACAAAATTTTTTCCCTTGAGTTAAGTGTTGCATCTGCGAGTTCTTTGGAGTCCCTGGCGGGCAGACTGCTGCACGCCACCGCCATTGCGGGGGTCTTTCCGGGAAAGTTTTGGTTTACGGTGAAGTTTTTGAGGCGTATTTCGAACGCTCTCAATGCGGGCAGACGTCTGCCCAGCGACTCTATTGTTATCCCTGCTTCGGTGCGTAAGGAGTTAGCCAGTTGGCGCTCCGCTGTGTGTATGCCGCGTGTTTTTAAGCCCCCCTCCCCCCATTCTTCCCTTGCTGTTTTTATTGATGCTTCTCTGAAGGGTTGGGGCGGTGTCATTGTGGACCGCCGTAGCAACGAAATGACTATTGTAGGTGCTAGTTGGGACTCCCAGGAGTCTGAGCTACACATTAATGTGCTGGAAGCTCTTGCGTTGCGTAACACTATAGCCGCCCTTCCCGACTCCGCGGCCGGTGGTAAGGTGGATATCTGGGTTGACAACACTTCTGTGGTGGGTGTGGCCCGGAAGAAAATTTGTACGGCATCCAAGATTCTGAATGACGCGGTGGTGCAAGCTCTTGCGCGTTTGGAGCACTTGTGGTGTACAATTTCATTACAGTGGATCAGTACCAAGCTCAACCCTGCTGACAAACCCTCTCGTGTTCCCCCTTCCTCCCTCTCCTCTCCCAACCTCATGTTTGAGGTCCAACGTGCGGTGCGGTTGTTCTTTACTGGCGTCGGGGCGGATTCGACTAGCTCGGCCTAGCCGATTTACCCCAACGTCTTTTTGCAAGTATATGATTAAAAGAAAAAATAAAGGAACATTTTTGAGTAGGCTAAAGCTATTCCTGTGTACTGTGTACTGTGTACTGTGTACTGTGTACTGTGTACTGTGTACTGTGTACTGTGTACTGTGTACTGTGTACTGTGTACTGTGTACTGTGTACTGTGTACTGTGTACTGTGTACTGTGTACTGTGTACTGTGTACTGTGTACTGTGTACTGTGTACTGTGTACTGTGTACTGTGTACTGTGTACTGTGTACTGTGTACTGTGTACTGTGTACTGTGTACTGTGTACTGTGTACTGTGTACTGTGTACTGTGTACTGTGTACTGTGTACTGTGTACTGTGTACTGTGTACTGTGTACTGTGTACTGTGTACTGTGTACTGTGTACTGTGTACTGTGTACTGTGTACTGTGTACTGTGTACTGTGTACTGTGTACTGTGTACTGTGTACTGTGTACTGTGTACTGTGTACTGTGTACTGTGTCCCAATCCCCTGTGTATACTGTGTATACTGTGTATACTGTGTATACTGTGTATACTGTGTATACTGTGTATACTGTGTATACTGTGTATACTGTGTATACTGTGTATACTGTGTATACTGTGTATACTGTGTATACTGTGTATACTGTGTATACTGTGTATACTGTGTATACTGTGTATACTGTGTATACTGTGTATACTGTGTATACTGTGTATACTGTGTATACTGTGTATACTGTGTATACTGTGTATACTGTGTATACTGTGTATACTGTGTATACTGTGTATACTGTGTATACTGTGTATACTGTGTATACTGTGTATACTGTGTATACTGTGTATACTGTGTATACTGTGTATACTGTGTATACTGTGTATACTGTGTATACTGTGTATACTGTGTATACTACCTGTGTGTGACCATACCCCAGATGGTCTGAAGAGTGATCTGACCATATTCTCCAGGTACAATATATACCCGGAGAATCCATTGGAGCAAGAATTTTGCACTTTTGAGGACCACAGATTACATACTGCCATTTTTGCGGCCATAATATTTTTGAAAATGGCAAAGACATTTCCTTAAGGAATTACAGGGAACCAGGGTCCCTCTCTCTATGGGTTCTGAGGTTTTAGTCACTCAACGAATCTGCTCGATTTTTTTTGACTGTAGATGGGAGGTACCCCAAAAAATCAATTAAAGCAAGAATTTTACAGTTTTGAATAGTTGTTCTTTATTTAGAAAAGTACCCAGTATGGACAAAAATTTGGGATTGAGTGTTATTCGTTGTTTGTTGGATGTTGTTTATTGATCGCATCCATCCTCGTCCGTACTTCAGGAAAAGCACACAGCACTTTTGGTGGTATTGAAATACCCTTTGTGAAAACCGTCTGCACTTTTGACCGCCCGCCCGCCCCCCCGCGCGAAAGCCCCTGCAAAGCTCCTTCTCGTGGCCTCCGGCGACGGTATCACATATGATACTGTCTTTCCATGGATACACCTGGAAAGGAGTTCCGTGCTATTCACAGAACTCGATAGGCGATTGAGCTTATCTAACAACAACCAAAACAAAAGAAAGTACAAAGAAGAGAATAAAAAATGCAGGAAAAATAGACAAAGAGAAAAACAAGAGATTTTGACAAAAGGACAATAAAAAAAAACACCCCCAAGAAACCCCCCTTTCGGCCCTGTTGCTGCTTTTCTCTTGTTTACCTGCCACAGGTCGCCCACCTCACACACCTCACTCCTGTGTGTTTGCCGCAGGGTATCTTCAAATTGCTTGCTTTATCAGAGTTTGTTGAAACACGTATTTAACCCACCAACCTTCTTATTTGTCGTTGCGAAGTGACACCACCAACCATCACATCAAACACAACAGAGCCCTGAACAATATGATGGATGTGACCTTTGTGCTGGAAGAGTCAGGCGTGACTGCGACAGTGGAGGTGCCGTGCGAGGCGGACGTTGCAGCGGCAAAGGAGGTTGCGTGCACGGCGCTTGCTGTCTCGCCTGCGTCTGTCGAGATGCGCATCGGCACGCAGGTGCTGGAGGGGACGTGCCGTCTGCAGGACACTGCGTTTGATGCAGGGGTGCAGGTTGTGCTTGCCCGCCGCTTTGCTGACATCAAGTGTCCTGCTGAGTACAGTCTAGAGATGCCAGAGTTAAAGTATCAAGCGAATATAGTTCACGTATTGCTGTCTCCTTGTGGAGCACTCTGTCTCTTTACACAGAGGGCAGGCTATGTCACCGGCCTCGATACAGAAACCTTCAGCCCTGCCTTCAAGTTCAAAGTAGACAATGGGGTGTACAGTCTACCTGCCATCTCACGGTGCAAGACACGCTGCTACCTGGCGTGCAGGGAAGGCATGCACGAGGTTGCGCTTCCGGGTGGGGAGGTGCTCCGCAAAGTCGACGGACCCTCCTCCGCAGTGTTTGCGTGTGGCGGTGTTGTTTTCTCGTTTGAAGGCGACATTGGCGTCTCTGTGTATGACGAAGACCTGACGTTGCTTCGCTCTCTCTCGCACAAAGGCTGTGAGGGAGCGGCCGTGTCGGACTGTGGTGGGTGGGTGATCACCTCCTCCGATTCCGAGTCCGACAACGATGGCAACGCTCGTCTGTGGGATGTGAACACAGGTGAAGCTGTGGCATGTGTGCCTGCAGAGGGGCAATGCCAAGTGGCGCTTTCACGTTCTGCCTCTGTCTTTGCTGTGGAGGGGGAGGAAAACACCGTGCACCTCTATGATTGGAGTGGTGTGGCTCTTCGCAGCGTTGATGTAGGTGGGGATATTGAGAGCATGCAGTTCACCCCGTGTGGGAAGTACCTTGTGGTCAATATCTCGAACATGATGTCTGATTTTTGTTGGGACTTCGACCTTCACCAGTATGATGTGGCAAACATGTCCTGTGTGCGTGTGATTAAGAATGCAAGCAGTTCATCGTTTGCGATATCCCCATGTTCATGTGTGGTTGTGTTTGGCGACGGCTCCTCCATTTTCACCAGACATCTGTATCCACACAACAGTGAGTGATGTTTCGCCAGGGGTGGGAGGGTGGTGACACCATAACGACTACCACTAACTCAAAAGACATTGCGCCCCCTTTCCCCCTTTTTTTTGTATGATTACATGCAATGCTAAAAGGAAATTGAACACCGCTCCCTACTCCCATCCTTTTTTCCATTTTTCTAATCCGGGGCGGGTTGGAGTAGAGCCACATTTCACCGACAGGTCGAGGTGTGTGCGTTTCACCACAACCTCTCCCTTTTGTCTTTAGGGTTAAATCCGGTGGTACCCATTTTCCTAGTACCCATTTTCGTTAATACCCATTTTTCAAAAGTGGGTACTAACGAAAATAAAAAGTGGGTATTACATAGATGGTAGTCGGGCCGAGTCGGGCCGACTCGGGCCGACCACTTTTCGTTATTTTTTTTTTCAAAAAATTTTTTTTCAGGGTCGGCCCGAGTCGGGCCGAGTCGAAAAAACTCGGCCCGACTCAAAAAAAAGTCGGCCCGAGTCGGGCCGAGTCGAATTTTTTTTGGTTTTTTTTTTTTTGGGTTTTTTTTTTGGTTTTTATTTTTTTGGAAAAGATTTTACTGTGGGGGGGCCGAAGGGACCCGAGTCGGGCCGACTCGGCCCGACTCGGGCTGACTCGGGCCGACTCGGGCCGAGTTTTTTTTTCGACTCGGGCCGACTTTTTTTAAAAAAAAATTTTTTTTTTCGACTCGGCCCGAGTCGGCCCGACTTTTGAAAAAAAAAATAAAAAAAAAAAAAGTCGGCCCGAGTCGGCCCGACTCCCAGATTTTCCAAAAACTCGGCCCGACTCGGGCCGACTACCATCTATGGTATTAAAGAAAAGAAAAAATGGGTATCATCGAAAATATTTTGGGTACCTGGGTACTGGGTACCCAGATACCCAGATACCCAGATACCCAGATACCCAGATACCCAGATACCCAGATACCCAGATACCCAGATACCCAGATACCCAGATACCCAGATACCCAGATACCCAGATACCCAGATACCCAGATACCCAGATACCCAGATACCCAGATACCCAGATACCCAGATACCCAGATACCCAGATACCCAGATACCCAGATACCCAGATACCCAGATACCCAGATACCCAGATACCCAGATACCCAGATACCCAGATACCCAGATACCCAGATACCCAGATACCCAGATACCCAGATACCCAGATACCCAGATACCCAGATACCCAGATACCCAGATACCCAGATACCCAGATACCCAGATACCCAGATACCCAGATACCCAGATACCCAGATACCCAGATACCCAGATACCCAGATACCCAGATACCCAGATACCCAGATACCCAGATACCCAGATACCCAGATACCCAGATACCAGAGGTCCAGGTCCAGGTACCCAGGAACAGGAAAAAAGTCGTGAAAGAGCAACCACAGCTCCACATGACAAACACAAAAGTGTCCAGTCACGTGGGGCATTCATGCACTGAGGAGATAATGATCCAACAATTTACAAGAAAGATTACTTAACCTACTGCTGGAAATTGCCAGGTCGTAGTAACACACAAAGTGTGCCTCCGTTCGGGAAGACCGGATATTCTAGAGACCAAAAAGGCCTCAAGAATATCTTCCGGTAGTCAAGGTAGAACCGAGTGAACGGCCCAAGACCCCCGTGGAGAAGTTAAATGTTGTAATGCTATCAAGTAGAAACTGCGACCACTGTCTTACCCTCCTCAATGCATGGTGGAAGATGTCTTTCACAACAAATATCCTGTACCCAGGTACCCAGGTTCCCAGACCCGCGCAGTACCACGTCGCAGTACTACGCAAAATTTACCACCAGACCCTGTCTTCGTGCACCTGAAGTACAACGCCGCAGACAGGCCAAACATGCGTTGGACTCAGAGGAATGCCCGCTGTGCAGGTATCATGAGAATCAACTCCCAGCAACAAGGGGCGCCTTTTGGCGGGCGTTGTTGAGGGTGTTTGGGGTGCAAAGTTTTCCACAATTTTGATGCGCGGGTACAGAAGTGTTGTCTTGTTCTTTCATCTCTAGGAATGTAAATGTCAATCGCGTTTAACTACCACTAGGGCTTGTTCAGTGAACCCACGAGGGGTCGAAGGGGGTTGGTTATCCCATATCTATCAAAGGTTGTGTCGACCAGGCGAAACCACTATGTTACGCTGTACGTTGTTAAATCCGAAGAAATAACACTTTAGCAGCCGCAGGAAGTTTGCTAAAAAGAGTGCCTCACGCTACACAAACCACCACCCGCGATTGACTTAGATGTTATAACAAAGAGAATTCAGAACAAAACAACACCCTGCCCCATACACACTAAATTGTCATGCTTCAAGAGCATGCCTGGGCCAAAATTACTATGACGAAAAGGCAACAAGACCACCCACAAGGAGTGTGAATTGTGCACTGGTTTTCTGGGGGAACGCAATATTTTCTTGTGTCTAGTCCTCCGCGAGCAGAGGACAGACTTTCCGGAAGGTTGCCAAAGTCGAATTTCTTGCACTAGCTATGCTCCCTGGGTTAATGGCTATAGCAGTGACTAACAAAGTGTTCCCACCCCCTTTTCACCGTAGATATTCTCCCGACAGATTGATGCCGGTGAACGCCCTTTGAATTTTGAGTTCCCGAATGTCGGAGAGCGGCGAAGGTTCAATGTGTTCGCAATATAAATGTCCAATATGTTCGCTCGTTCTGCGCAGTTGGTTCTCGATGTTGCACTCGCGATACCTGTTTAAAAGTGAAGTTGTGAGTGGTGGGGAAATTAAAGAAGGTCATACATTGAAATCCCGGGGAGTCACGGGGAGTTTGGCAAAAAATCAAAAAAAACGAACTCCCCGTGAGTGTTTTATTGGTTTCGAGAGTTTTCGAGCAGGGGTGGGCGGGCACCCTGGGGTTTTTTCCATTTTTTTGGATCGGGCACCCAGGTTTTTTCTAAGGATTTTTACAGGCAATTTTTGGATTTTTCTGAGAACACGCTGCCCCCTGCCGAAATATGTTCTCGGTTTTCCCTTTTCGGGGGTTTTTTTTTGGCCTTTTTCGGGTTTTCCGAGCTTTTACCCTCACTGTCACGGGTTCATTTTGAAAAAAATGGGCAAGTTCTTGGCTGATACACGTTTTGGTCATTACCACCAGCGAGTTGCTTAGCGGGGTTAAATTGAACTATGATTCTGGACCCACTGTAACGTGAACCGCCCCCTCGAAATTCAAGAAGGGGTCCTAAACCCGGGCGCGCTACGCGCTACGTGCACCCCGAATGTTCGGGATGAATATAAAACGGCGCCGCAGGCGAAAAAAAATTAGGGTACAGTATAAAAAATGCAGCTTTTATACCACAAAGCCACTCAGCGAATCCTTTTTTGCAGAGCAAAAAAGGGAAAATGGCGCCGCAGGCAAATTTTTTTTAAAGGTGCAGACCTGGGAGGCGCTGAATTATTTTTCTTTTTCGTTCCTCAGTGCCGTCAGGGCCTGCCCAAGTGCGCCAACGCAATGCACTTTGCTACCACCGTGGTGGCGAGCACTTGCAGCACTGCAAGAAGCAAGGTTCCCTCGACGTTTGCAGTCACACGCACCATACTGTATTATTATTTATTCTGTTGTGCGGGAGGCGAAAGGGACGAGACCGAAGGAAGCGGGGTGGAGACTTTTTTTGTTCATTATGGCTTGGTACCGCACTCCCGGGCAGAGTGCGAGTTATTCTCAGCCACACGGGGCCCGGCCCGACCCCCCAGACTTTTTCCCCTAAGAAAAACCCTTAGAAAAATAAATTTTCCCCGTATAAAATCCTTAGAAAAAATAATTTTTCCCCCGTGTAAAATCCTTAGAAAAAATAAAATAAAATCAAAATCGGGCCCCGGGCACCCACTTTAGGCCCAGGCCTGTTTTCGAGAGTGTTTTTTTTTTTTTTTACGGAGAGTTTTCGCGATTAATCGCGACAAAATTCGCGATTAATCCCCGGGAGTAAAATCGCGATTTTTTGTAGCATTTTACCCCAAACACAACCGTGCACACCTGGTGCTATCCGCATCTGACCTGTGCCTACCTGGGCACACGTTCAGTCTACGTACTCACATTACACCTACCGATTGATTCGCAAAATGCACCCACCACGACAGAGGGGTGATAAGCCTCGCGGCTTTAGGCGGCACAGTGGTGGCGGACATGAGCAAACGAGCCCACAGGTCGATCACAAATGCGACGGGTTAATTCCGCGCTCAGGAATTATCCACACCTGTTTAAGATATAATTACGCTTAAATTACTCTGGGCGCAAAATGGTACACCATACCAGCACGGAAGCATACCACCACATGAAAGCAGGGCTATTTTAAATATGGGGATAAGGAACAAGAAAAGGGTGAAAACGGGTCGAGGCTTCCCGCCGCAGGCGGAAATTTTTAGATGCCGTGCACTTTTCCAGGTGGTTTGAAGAGTGATCTGACCATATTGTCCCAGTCCATTGGAGAAGGAACATTGCACTTTTGACCACCACAGAATACATGTTGCCAGCCACACCACTAAAGTACAAAAACCCCCTCGGAACGTAGTGAGAGCTTGTGAAAAAATCTCTCCCCGTTCATAGATCATACAATGCAACGAGGCCGAGTCGGCCTCGCCAAGGCCTGAAAATAAATACTCAGGCGTGCCTGAGGCGTACTCGGGATTGGTTACGTTTAAGTACGCCTCAGGCACGCCTGAGTATATTTATATTCTTACCAGCATTTTGGTCATGAACAAAAAAGTATTTACCCCCAAATTTTGTGGCTTTCGATTCAGAGGTAGCAAAATCTTTCAAATGCGGGGTCGCACGATGAAAAATGTGCCTCTGGGCCGAGCGAGTCGAAAAAATGAAAAGGGTTCGCTAAGCTTTGGTGTTGATGATATATATTTTGGTGGTACCTTCGGGTATTTCATTGATTCAAGAATCATTGGAAACAAATTTAGGGGGTACTTTTTGACTGGGCCCCTTCGGGGCCCAACTTGATGCAAGACGGAAGAGGCTCACACAAGGCTGGACCCTCTAACACTAGAGAGATCCCATCGAGATCCCAGAATTTTACACAGGCCTCCTTGATCCACAGACCACAGCTCTATTTTTAGTACAACTATGGGGTGACCAAAGGACTTTTTTACACATACCCGAGGTATGACTCATCTTCTGCGAAGTCTCTTTTTTGGAGGCAGTTTACTGTAAGCAGTAACCATGATATTTTTCCACTAAAAATATCTTGCGACCCCGCAATTTTCTCAGCAGGACACCGAAAGTTGATTTCAGCACATTTCAGGGGGCGGAGGAAATACATGGCATGCCTTAGAAACGTGATGACCTGTGCATAATAATTTTATATCAGCACCCTGGTTTTTGGTACAAACTTAAAGTCACGCATGTTTTTCTAACACTCAATCCCAAATTTTTGTCCAAACTGGGTACTTTTCTAAATAAAGAACAACTATTCAAAACTGTAAAATTCTTGCTTTAATTGATTTTTTGGGGTACCTCCCATCTACAGTCAAAAAAAATCGAGCAGATTCGTTGAGTGACTAAAACCTCAGAACCCATAGAGAGAGGGACCCTGGTTCCCTGTAATTCCTTAAGGAAATGTCTTTGCCATTTTCAAAAATATTATGGCCGCAAAAATGGCAGTATGTAATCTGTGGTCCTCAAAAGTGCAAAATTCTTGCTCCAATGGATTCTCCGGGTATATATTGTACCTGGAGAATATGGTCAGATCACTCTTCAGACCATCTGGGGTATGGTCACACACAGGTAGTATACACAGTATACACAGTATACACAGTATACACAGTATACACAGTATACACAGTATACACAGTATACACAGTATACACAGTATACACAGTATACACAGTATACACAGTATACACAGTATACACAGTATACACAGTATACACAGTATACACAGTATACACAGTATACACAGTATACACAGTATACACAGTATACACAGTATACACAGTATACACAGTATACACAGTATACACAGTATACACAGTATACACAGTATACACAGTATACACAGTATACACAGTATACACAGTATACACAGTATACACAGTATACACAGTATACACAGTATACACAGTATACACAGTATACACAGTATACACAGTATACACAGTATACACAGTATACACAGTATACACAGTATACACAGTATACACAGTATACACAGTATACACAGTATACACAGTATACACAGTATACACAGTATACACAGTATACACAGTATACACAGTATACACAGTATACACAGTATACACAGTATACACAGTATACACAGTATACACAGTATACACAGTATACACAGTATACACAGTATACACAGTATACACAGTATAGTATAGTACACAGTAGTATAGTTTTAAAACCGGGCTCCGCTGAGTTCACCATATTTTTGCTCGATTTATTTAGTGGAGTAACTATTACTTTATCGTATGTGTGGACAAAAATTTGGGACGGAGCGTAAGATAATTCCCTATGTATTTTCCTTAAGGAAAATACAGGCAAAAATCCAGGTAAAAATCACTTTGTACAGACTATGCCTGGCGGGCACAGGGTGTGTCAAAACCAAAAAAAAATAGCTCGAATGGACGTTTCTGGGTTCCGGCATCTAGAGTCAAAAAAAATCTATTTTTTTTTTCGCGAAAATTTTTGACTGAACACTGGCTGTGCTTAGAAAACCCGAATTTTTTACCCTTGAAAAGTGCATTTGAGGTAGTCACAATGCGTCAAAACGAAAAGGTCGTTTTTGGCACTTTTAAAACCGGGCTCCGCTGAGTTCACCATATTTTTGCTCGATTTATTTAGTGGAGTAACTATTACTTTATCGTATGTGTGGACAAAAATTTGGGACGGAGCGTAAAAAAAATTGTCCGACCCCGGAATATTTTCAGATCGCTCCGGAAATGCATCAGAGGCCCTTTTTGCGGGGAAAAAATACACACCAGGCGCCTGGAACGCAAGTATGCGTTGATATATACTCAGGCGTGCCTGAGGCGTACTTAAACGTAACTAATCCCGAGTACGCCTCAGGCACGCCTCAGATATATTTTCCAGACATGAGTATTTTCAGGCGTACCCGGCCTCGTTGCATTGTATGATAGATGGCCCAGTTTTCGAGATTTTTTCATAAATTCGCGATTAATCGCAAATTTTTATTTTATAAATTGGAGAGTTTTCGAGAGTATTTTTTTTAAATCGGGGAGTATTGGAGAGTTTTGGAGAGTTTTGGAGAGTTTTTTTTTTAAATTGGAGAGTTTTCGAGAGTTTTTCACAAATTCGCGATTAATCGCGAATTTTTTTTCTTTTTTTTTAATCGCTAAAACTCTCGAAAACACCAGTGGAGAGTCTCCGCGACTCCCGGGGATTTCAATGTATGGAAGGTGACTTCTTAAAAAAATAAGTTGGCCTGAGGGTGTAAAATATTCTGCATCATAGTAACTGCAAATGAGAGAATGACGAGGAGGGACGATGGGGAGTGAGAGGAGAGGTGGAGTGAAAGTGAACATTGAAATCATTTGAGTAAAAAGGTGGGTATCTAGGTTGTTGAATATTCACCAGTAAACATATTTACATACCTTGTCTTGCGCCTTCGCTGCTGTCAAGGTGCCTTCTCTGGGTGCCCAGTACCTAGTGTACCTGGGTACCTGGGTCAGCCAGTACCCAGTACCCAGTACCCAGTACCCAGTACCCAGTACCCAGTACCCAGTACCCAGTACCCAGTACCCAGTACCCAGTACCCAGTACCCAGTACCCAGTACCCAAAATATTTTCGATAATACCCTTTTTTTCTTTTCTTTAATACCCACTTTTTATTTTCGTTAGTACCCACTTTTGAAAATGGGTATTAACGAAAATGGGTACTAGGAAAATGGGTATTAAAGAGAAAAACCCTTGTCTTTGGAGGTACCCTAACTGTTCGGTCCAATTCGGTGTAATTCGGTCCATTTCGTTTTTTTTTTTTTTTCGCAAAGGGAAATTTCCCCTTGTACCAGAAAAACCGAAAAAAACGAAATGAAAACCGAAAAAAACCGAAATGTTAGGGTACCTTTTTTGGTCCATTTCGTTTTTTTTCCAAAGGGGGGACCCTTTGGTCGCCGAAATTCCCCAGCCAAATTTGGTCGCAAAATCGGCCGATTTTTCAAAAATCTCAAAAAAAAAAAAATTTTTTTTTTTTTTTTCACAAGGGTTTTTGAGGCCTGCTCACTACACCCTAGGTACCCTTCTGAGACCAAAAAGTCAAAAAAAGCATGAATTGGGCTGTTTTGAGCATCTAGAGTTTATTCCCCAGCCATTTTCTGTACCACCAGTGCATTTTGTATGGGCCAGCGCCTTGTCAAAAAATCGAAAAATCTCAAAAAAAAAAAAATCCAAAAATTTTTTTTCACAAGTGTTTTTGAGGCCTGCTCACTACACCCTAGGCACCCTTCTGAGACCAAAAAGTCAAAAAAAAGCATGAATTGGGCTGTTTTGAGCATCTAGAGTTTATTCCCCAGCCATTTTCTGTACCACCAGTGCACTTTGTATGGGCCAGCGCCTTGTCGAAAAATCGAAAAATCTCAAAAAAAAAATTTTTTTTTTTCGGGAAAATTTCGACCACTGAGGTGGGTCTTTGGGCACCAAAAAATGCAAAAAAAATGCAAAAATCGGGTGTTTTGACCATCTGTGGTTACACAAAACACACTTCTGTGTACAAGCCTACACCAATACAGTGGTAATACAAGGCGATTTTTGACCAAAAAATAGTTATATACTCCAGGGAGAAATTGAAGCTTTTTTTCCCCGAGGGGGGTGCAACTCCCAAGGATGTGTATTTCCCGAGCCGAAGGCGAGGGAAATACGAATCCGAGGGAGTTGGCACCCCCCAAGGGGAAAAATCTTCAATTTCTCCCAGGAGTTTGTAATTTTATTGCCTCCAAATAGTGCCGAAAGCCAAAATTTTAGGGGGTTTTGACCCACCGCGTGTGCACATCTGTTGGTGGGTGCTTGGGGTGCCGTACAAAAAGAAATGAAGCCGAAAACTAGGAGAGGAGGGTCTTTTTGTATGTCTGAATACTTTTGTTAGTGTTTTTTGTTGAGACGGCTGAAGTAACTCCAGATGGTGTTGACTTCAATTTCCGTTCTTTGTGCAAGTGATCGAAGTAGCGGTGTAATCTTCTCACGTGGCTTGCGGGACTTGATCTTCGACAATTTCAGAAATCCTTGCAAAGCGATGTCATGGGTTTCTTTTGTGGGCGCCTTCTTCTGAGCATCCTCATAGATATCTGTGGCCTGCTTCTTGGTAGTCCTTGGCATGATCTTGTGGTTTTGACGTTAAAATCCCTCTGGGAAGTTTTTTGGGTGGAAAAAAACCTCAAAAACGCGTTTTAGACCCCTAGAAAGGCTCAAAACTGCTCAATTCTTGCTGGAATTGCAAAATTGGGCACTTTTAGGGGTGTGACCAAAAAAAATTTTCGAGAGTCTAGTTAGTACGGAGGCGCACCTTAGAAGGCAAAAAATCAAAAAAAACAGCAGGGAAAAATAGACTTTTTATTCCCTGCCCCTTTTTAGCTGGGGTTCCCGGCTATTTACTATTTATTCCCTGCTCAAATTTACTTTTTTTCCCTCACCCCAGCCATTTACGGCTAAAAAATGCAGGGAAAAAAACCTACTTTATTTCCTGCCCCCCTAAAGCATTTTGGCTTGAGGCACAATATTTGGAGGCAATAAAAAATTTTTTTTTCGCCCAAAATCGGGCGTGGTACGTCATAAAATGGCCCAAAAAATCCAAGGAAAACCTTCGATTGGGCAAATTATGAAAAAAATTTTCAAGTCAAATTTTCAACCAAAATACGGTCATTTTGTTCACACAGTGATTCTACGTCATGCTAGCTTCCTGTGCAGAACTCCAGCAATTCACCAATGCCGGCATCTATCTTTCCATTATCGCCATTGCACTTCGTTCACGCCATTGCACTTCGGTCATTTTGTGCATACCCTGTGACTGTGGTGGCTAGAGAACACGCACATGCAGACCCGTTCCTTGCAATTTCCAGTGTTGTGTTTATCAATGCATGCATCCAGAGGACCTCTGGTTTACGAAATCGTAGGCACTCCTGTGCAAAAATGAAGTCGGTTTTTGACCCAAAATCGGGGTGGGTGGGCCATAATTTGCTCCAAATTTGGCCGAAAATTGGGATTTTTCTGAAAATTTTCATTGTGCCCAGCAAAAATCCTTGATTTTTTGAAGAATTTTCCAAAAAATATGCTATACCCCCTATGACTGGACCCAACTCCCCTCACCCTTTTTTTCCCCTAAAAAAGCCCCCAAAATTCCTACCATTTTTACCATTTTTACCATTTTTGACCAATTTAGGGTACCTCCTTTATTGTTTTTATTGCTTTATTGTTTTCGGGGGTGGGGGAAAAACATAAAAAGGAAAAGTAGGGTGCGGTTTCAATTTCGTCACGCCTTACCTATACACCCCACAGGCACAAGCCATGGAGATCTATTATGAAGGTGAACTCTGTGGGAGGGGATGTGTGGAGGTCCTACCGACAGCTTCCTCCTCTTCCCCTTCAGAATCAAACTTGTTTGAGCAGCTTTGCTGCGGATTGGGGGGTTCGGATAACATACAAATAATAGCGACAATTCCTCTTACTTTTTGATATTTTCTACCACTTACTTACGGTAAGGTTGGAAGGGGACCGGGAATACACAACACCTCATCAGGATTTTCAATTTTTGATTCCTAGTCAGTGTGTTTCTGCTCCCCCGTACGTTTTACTTCATATCGGGTTTGTTTTTGGTTAGCTGAGGGGCTTTTTCTTTTCAAAGCATACTTGATTGATTGACTTTGAGCAGAGAATAAAGACTGGTCTTTTCATTTTCCTGGCCCTCTTCCTCCTCCCCTGAAGGTGCCGAGGTGATCTACACCTCAGTCAAGACACTGCCCGGCAACCGCTGCATCGCCTGCGTCTTCGGCGCAATCGAACTCTGGGACACCGAGAGCCGCACCCTCATACGCACCCTGAAGCGCAGTGACAGAGAACGCTTCTGGCAAGACCGTGACTCTGACAGCAGCATCGAAGACTTTGAGTACGTAACCTGCGACGTCTTTGGGTCCTCAGTGCTGCTTCTGCGATGCAAGCTGCATGTACTCCTGAGGCGTCTTCACAACACTTACTTTTGTGATTCACAACGAAAACCACCACAACCATGCAGGACAGAACAACACCTCTCCCTCACACCCTCAACACTGCCCCAGAGCAATAATTAGCCAAAAACAATGACGGATGTGACCTTTGTGCTGGAAGAGTCAGGCGTGACTGCGACAGTGGAGGTGCCGTGCGAGGCGGACGTTGCAGCGGCAAAGGAGGTTGCGTGCACGGCGCTTGCTGTCTCGCCTGCGTCTGTCGAGATGCGCATCGGCACGCAGGTGCTGGAGGGGACGTGCCGTCTGCAGGACACTGCGTTTGATGCAGGGGTGCAGGTTGTGCTTGCCCGCCCCCGCTTTGCCGACATCAAGTATCCTGCTGAGTACAGTGCACAGCGGAGTGTGAAGCACTTGTCGCTGTCGCGTTGTGGAACGCTCTGCGTCTTTGTACAGAAGAACGAGGTGTATGTCGGCTTCGACACAGAAACCTTCGACACTGTCTTCTCGTTCAAAGTGGACGGTACTTGGCAAATCCTGCCTGCCATCTCGCAGTGCAAGACACGTTGCTACCTGGCGTATGGGGAAGACTTACGCATGGTTGCGCTTCCGGGTGGGGAGGTGGTCCGCAAAGTCGACGGCCCCTCGTACTCAGTGTTTGCGTGTGGTGGTGTTGTTCTCTCCCAGGGCACAGGAGGCGTTTCTGTGTATGACGAAGACCTGACGTTGCTCCGCTCTGTATCGCACGAGTGCAGGGGCACACAGAAAGTGGCTCTGTCGCACTGTGGTGGGTGGCTGCTCGCCTCCGCACATTCCCGGAGGAAGGGACGTCTGTGGGATGTGAACACAGGTGAAGCTGTGGCATGTGTGCCGACGGATGGGTTGTGTGGAGTGGCGCTTTCACGGTCTGCCTCTGTCTTTGCTGTGGGGGAGAAGGACGGTGTGCACCTCTTTGATTGGAGTGGTGCGGCGCTTGGCATTATTGATGTGGATGGGTGGGATCTCGAGGACACGCACATGCAGTTCACTCCGTGTGGGAAGTACCTTGTGGTCAAGGTGCAGGAATATTATGACGATGAACGAGATGATGAAGGTAGTGTAGAACTGCACCAGTACGATGTGGCGACGATGTCCCGTGTGCGCGTGATTGTTGACCTTCACTCCACGTGTTTGTCATTTGCGGTATCACCGTGTTCGCGTGTGGCTGTGTTTGTGTCCTCAAGCAACACCATTGTGACGAAGCCTCTGTACCCACACAACACTGAGTGATGTTTTCCCTTCCTTTTTCTATTTTCTATTCTGAGGCGGGTTGGAGTAGAGCCACATTTTACCGACAGGTCGAGGTGCGTTTCACCACAACCTCTCAATTTTTGTCTAACTTATTTTTATTGTTGCGGGGGGAAAACATACACAGGAAAAGTAGGAGCGCGGTTACAATTATTCTATTTTGGGGGCGGGTTGGTACAGCACACTTCACCGACAGGTGGAGGTGTGTGCATTTACATTCCACCACGCTACCTTGGGCTGTGATGCCCTTTGCGGAGTCTGTCTGTGAGAGTTGACACATGTGAGGCAACGGGTGCACCAATGATGGTAGGTTGTTTGTGTTGTGATACGTTCACAGTGTTGCTGGCAGTGCCGAATAATCGGTAGAGACCGAAAGCTCGGTCATGAGTGCCAAAGGGGAATAGCAAGCCAGGTTGAGCTTTGGGATAAAAAAAGAAACAGATTTCCCCCATTTCTCTCCTCACACACCACTCTGCACGTGTAGCTGTCTTCTGCGTTCCTTACGTTGAGGGGAGAAGGTTGTGGACGTCTTCGGTTGACTTGAGTCAGAGTTATTTTCCCATGGTAGTGTGGGTGGAAGGACACAACCAGTCTTATTTTGAACTGTACCCCGTATCAGTGAAGGTGTTGGCACTTTTCAAAACTTCCCAAAATGAGAGCCTTCTGACGCGACCCAATGCCCAAACCGAGTCGTATTCCCCGCGCACCACAACTTGGTTTTTCAAACACGCCACAGGTTTCACACCCCCCTTTCCCTTTTACACTTTATTCTCCCCACCCCCCTCCCCTTTACACTTACTCACTATGCCTAGCACACACACTGTCACGGACGATTTCAACGGCGGGCTGCACACGCATGAGGACAGACGTGAGAGCGACGAAGGTCCGGTGCATTCTACCACTGTTGTGAAGGACATGGACGGGAAGGGTGCACACATGCATGAGGAGGTGCGCGAGTGTACTGACTCGAAGCGGAATGTGGGGGAACGTGTTGTGGTGATCGACCGTGACATCGACAACCACCACCACCACATGGACATCAAGACCACACACAAGCCCTCGAAGGACGGCTCCGGCATTGCCTATACGACTGTCACCAACGAGGTCGTCGACGGTGTCTGCATTCACGAGGAGCGCACAAAGATACGCCACATCATTGGCGGCGAAAGCGACGAAGAAACCCGCGTCCTCGTCAAAGACAAGGACATCCCTGGAGGACACATCCACACCGAAGTCTCTGACGGCGACGGCCACGGCGCGCACACCCACACCGCAAAAATGGTGATCGACCGTGACACCAAGCACGGCCACTTCCACAAGGAAATCATTGATAAGGATGGCAAGTCGGGGCACATTCATGAGGAGATCATCGACAAGGACACAAAGGACGCACATGTCCAGGAGATGGTTGTGCAGCACGGAGCTGCAACCGTAGTGAAAACCGTCGTTGGGAAGGACACAGACCACGGCACACACATCACCGAAACAACTGTCGAACGGGAGGACGAGACGAGGCACACCCGTACAGTGGAGACCGTAGAGGCTGACGCCAGTGGAGAAAACGTCATCAAGACCACAGTTGTGGATAAGTCCTTTGGCGACACCATCGAAGGAAACCAAGTGCGTGCCGAGCTCCACACCGAGGAACGATGCGAAAAAAAAACCACACATTACTGAGGTAGAGAGAGGCGGTGTGCAGGGCGTGTGGTATTATTGGGAGTAGAACGTAGGGGAGGGGGGAAATGGGTGCCAACAAGGTGCCCAGTGTATATTTTTTTTATTGTCCAAAAATTTTCCAGGAAAAAAGAATTTTGCCAAAAAGGGGGGAATGGGCATTGGTCTGCAATTTCTACTCTTCCCTTTATTTTGGCATTTTTTTTTTCCCCCTTTGTTCTTTTCAGTTCAGTGGGTATGAAGTTGTTGTAAAAGCTCCCACACTGTTGATGTGAGTGTACGCCAAGACGCTCCTGAAGCATAACATATAAAAAAAGGGGGCAACAGTATCAGAGTGTACCATTGGTAAGCAATGGTATTTCAATGATGATACAAGGTGAGTGACGACACCTCCCCCTTCTCGCCAGTTGTTGTGTTGTGTGCACGTTTAGGAAAGGCAACTTCCTCTTTAGCCCTACCGACTCCATTCTCTTGGAGTTCTCTAGGACCGTACATGCTCCGTTCCCTATAAAGGAATGGTAAAAAAGTTTTTCAAAAAAAAAATAACGGCATTTCCCCTCCACAACCGGGGTATTACAACTGCCGAAGAAAAACAGCAAAAAATTATTTTAAAATAAAACAAGGTATTTTACCTTTTTAGATAGCCTTACAGTGTTCGCCCCTCCCCTCCCCCCCTCTCCTCCCCCCCTCTCCTCCCCCCCTCTCCTCCCCCCCTCTCCTCCCCCCCTCCCCTCCCCCCCTCTCCTCCCCCCCTCTCCTCCCCCCCTCTCCTCCCCCCCTCTCCTCCCCCCCTCTCCTCCCCCCCTCTCCTCCCCCCCTCTCCTCCCCCCCTCTCCTCCCCCCCTCCCCTCCCCCCCTCTCCTCCCCCCCTCTCCTCCCCCCCTCCCCTCCCCCCCTCTCCTCCCCCCCTCTCCTCCCCCCCTCTCCTCCCCCCCTCTCCTCCCCCCCTCTCCTCCCCCCCTCCCCTCCCCCCCTCTCCTCCCCCCCTCTCCTCCCCCCCTCTCCTCCCCCCCTCTCCTCCCCCCCTCTCCTCCCCCCCTCTCCTCCCCCCCTCTCCTCACCCCCTCTCCTCCCCCCCTCTCCTCACCCCCTCTCCTCCCCCCCTCCCCTCCCCCCCTCTCCTCCCCCCCTCTCCTCCCCCCCTCCCCTCCCCCCCTCTCCTCCCCCCCTCTCCTCCCCCCCTCTCCTCCCCCCCTCTCCTCCCCCCCTCCCCTCCCCCCCTCTCCTCCCCCCCTCTCCTCCCCCCCTCTCCTCCCCCCCTCTCCTCCCCCCCTCCCATCCCATCCCTTCGTCCCCCCTCTCAATTTTGATGCCACAACCACCCGCACACCCCCCCCCCCAACCGTCTGCCTGCACTGTATACTCTGATATGGGGTTTTTATTATAAAAACCGTCAGCACAACAGCTGTGTTGTGGCATGTACTGTTACCCATACCTAGGGGGACATCACCGCCACCCGGCACCTCCGTCCCATTCTCTTCGCATCAATTTACCCCCCACAGAAATTTGTGTATATTTCGCTCCACAGTCTCTCTCTCTGCACACTGCTCACAACCCTTTTGTTTCAGTTGCATCACATCAATTGAAGGGTAGGGAGTATCTATTAATGGCCAACGGCGTGCTGCGCGCAGAGGTACCGGCACCAACCCCATCAGCACCACCAGCGCCCATCTCTCCGCTCTCTCCCTGTGAAGTGTGTGGGACACATGCTACGTTGACGTGTGGCGCCTGTGTGGACCTCTTCCTGTGTGATAAGGAAGGGTGCTTTGTGGCGACGCATCCGCGGGCGAGAGACCAGGGTGTGCACCGTGCGCGTCTGGTAGGGTATGGGGTGGCGGCGAAGTGCGAGATACACACAGAGCAGGACCTCTGCCTGGTGTGCACAGAGCCTTCCTGTGGTGGGCTGATGTGTCTGCGTTGTGAACGCCATGGTGTCCACAGAGGGCACTGCTGTGTAGACCTGCTTGATGCGTATCACGCAGAGCGGGCAGCTGCGTGCATGGCGGCGGGCGATGTGAGGGCCGTATGTGATGGCATTGCGGGCAGCTTTGTGCAGATGCGTGAGTCGCTGTTCACATCCTCTGCAACGAAGCATGTAAAGCGTGCGCTTGTGGCGTGCCTATTGGCGCAGGAGTGTGCGGGCAGGGCAGCCGTGCGCGTGGAGGAGGAGGCACTGCGAGCTGGTCTGCAGCATAGCAGACAGCTGCGTGCAGAGGAGCAGCAGGGGAGGGAGTACGTTGCTGCTGCGGCAGCAGTGCTGTGCTGTGACGAGGCGTTGCAGAGGCTGCCTGATGACCAACCGCTGCGTATCATCACCGACGCCGTCGCACTGCAGACACGCATCGCAGCACTGCCACAACCCCCCACAACACCTGCAGAGCCCAGCCTAGTGTACACCGAGCCTGCACACTGCGTCTGCTTCCAAAAGATGCACATCACCGCACTGCCTCCATGCAACCTCACCTGGTACGAAGGTGGCTACTATGATCCTGAATTCGATGAGTACGTACCACAGGGCGCGTACATCGACCAGAACGGCAACGAGGGCTGGGTGAACGTCACAAACCAAGGCAAGGACGTAACATACCACCCGGTCGAAGGCCCGCTCTCGATCACAACAGACACACCCCTCCAGCAGGGCCGCATCAGGCTGCGAGCTGAGCCACATGAGGGAAGTGGACACCGTTTCGTGATCGGGGTGGCGGACAGGCGGGTCCACGAAACGTGGTGTGACCTGGAGCAAGTTGGGCTTGTTTTATCATCAACATCCTTGTTCGTGGGCAACACATTCGACCTCGAGCTTGCAGGCAGCCAATTGATACACACAGACGGCGACAATGTGGTGCACATCAACGTGAGCCACCCTGCTTATTTGGCGTGTTCGTTTGTGGGTGCGACGGTGTCCATTCTGTAGGGGCTATGACCCCCCTTTGCAGGACGTTGTTTCTGGGTCTCGTTGTCTTATACCGCATGTGCCCTTCAACCACGTGTTTTGTGGATAGGTGGTTTTTATGTATGATGCTGTGTGTGTGTGTGTGTGTTTAAGTGTGATTGCTATTAACCCCACGACGCAGTCCTACAGTCCACAGCCAGACTCCGTCGCTGCTCTCTCCCCGCTTGCCTCCCCCTAAATTTGTTGGGTGAATTTTTTTGTTGGGGGGGGATAATCGGTGTGTGTTGTCATTGTGCTACTCAACACCTCGGAAAAAAGTGTCCAGCTTGCAATCATCATTTTCTTGCGGAAAAAAATAGGTAGGTGGCTAATTAAGTGAGTCTTTCGGCTCATCTGACCAACGTTTTCTCGTTTCCTTTTATTTTGTTCAAGCTGACTAAGCATGAGGCTTTGGGATCATTCTTTTAAGCGGCTCTTCTTTTTTATTTTCAGAAAAGCAAAATTGCTGACTTGTACAACACCAACGCATTCTCAGGTGTCGGGCGTACCCTGCTCTGCTCCATCCTTCTACTCCTCGTCTGATGCCGGGGGTGGTGATCTGTGTGCTTGGTCACACCCCAAGTCCTCCTGGGCCTCCCCACACCCACCAAAAGATTAATAGAAAATGAAAATTCCCTCCTTTTTTTTATTCGGAGTCAGGCCAGCTTATTGGAGAGAGATGCTGCCCGTAAATGGTACAACGCAGTCGCTTCCCCAAAGCGATGGCATTGCATACTCGTACAAAAGGAAAAAAAGGACGGAACCGGCCTGCTTTTCGAACCCCCCCTCACGCACTCAATTGAAAAACATCCTTGTACTTTCAGAATTCCTCACCCACCTCACTCCGAATAAAACAACAAAATGGGGACAGTTCTGTTGATGCTTTGTGCGTCAACCACCACCACCACCACCATCACTAACCTGACCAACTGCTCCAACGTCGTGGGTTCCACAGAAACACCGTATGTGACGTACTTGGGGGAGGCAGCAGGACGTGACGCTTGCATCACACTGTGCACATCCGCAGAGGACTGCATGTCGTATACCTACTATTCAAATGCAAGCACAGAGCCGTCGTTGGCAGGGAAGTGCTATGCACGTCTGGGTCATCCGCTGTTCACCCCTGTCGAGGTGGTGGGGGCGTTCTGCGGGCAGGTGGCCGCACCGTGTCGGGGTAATGCAGACTGCAGCTACAACGGCATCTGCAACAGCACCGCACAGTGCGACTGCCGACCAGGCTGGACAGGGCTCCGCTGTGGCACACTAGACCTGCTTCCGATGGCCCCTTCTGACGGCGGCCTGCAGGAGGCGAACACTTCTACCTGGGGAGGTGCAGTGGTGCGCGCATCAGGCACTTACCACATGATCGCGTCACGCATGCGCAACCACTGCGGCCTCAACACATGGCAGCTCAACTCCGAGATCGTCCATGCCACTGCAGAGCACTTTTCCGGTCCGTACACTTATTCCGATACTGTCCGCGCACCGTTTGGCCACGAGCCAGACATGGTGCTGGCACCTACCGGGGAGGCAGTGATGTTCTACACCGGGTACACCTTCAACAGCACAAAGTATCCGTTGTGTTCGTGTACCTCTGGATCCACGGGGCCGCATGCCTGCGAGAAGATGCCGCCCTGGTCGTTCATCACATACATGCAGTACAAAGAGAACATCTCGAGCACCTCACCTTGGTCAGACCCTACCCCGATCTCTTCGTGTCAATGTATTTACAGCAACAAGGCGGCGCTGCAGTGCGACGTGGAGGTGTCGTCCTGCGACTCGAATCTGGCTGGGGTGATCACAGCATCGGGTGGGTTTGTGGGGATGCTGCGGACGTGGAACCGGACGTACACTGGGGGCGAGCGTTCGCAGCTGTATTTGGTGCGTTCTTCCGATTGGAAGAACACCACAGCATACGTGACGGAGTCTGCCTCGCAGCTGTTCCCAGAGTTGATCTCTGCCGGCGCTGAAGACCCCTTCGTGTGGGTGGACTGCGACGGACACTACCACGCACTGTTTCACAACATGTCACCCAACGTAGACGGTATCGATCCACAAACCGTGTGTGGTGGTCATGCGTACAGTGCGGACGGCGTGCATTGGATCTACTCCGGTGTGGCATACACTAACCATGTTGACCACACCGACGGGACCAGCACAACGTTCACACGAAGGGAGCGTCCACACCTTGTCTTCGCAGACGACGGCTGCACGCCTCTCGCCTTAACAAACGGTGTTGTCCCAGGTGGATCCACTGGAGACGCGTCACACACACTCCTGCAGAGAGTTGCGCAGCGAGCTGGGGTTTGATGTAGTGTGTGGGCTACAAAAGGCTGCAAAGTACCAAAAAAATCCCCCCAAGCTTTGGTAAAGCTTTAACCCAATAACACCGCCCCACCCTTTTGCATGTGCTCGACTGAGTATTGGCGGATTAGCATGTTTCAACTACTCTTTCTTGAGTCGGTTGTATTCTTCATTAATGCCGCTAGGAGGTGTCAAGCCAACCTCTTTGTGATGTGTTTTGCAAACTGTTGTACAACGCTTTCCACCTGTACTTCCCTTTTTAAGGTTACTGAGCAGAGGCTTTGGGTCGTCTTATAAAATTATCTTTTCATTCCTCTTTGTGTGTCTCGTATTATGTGTTGTGTGTGCTCCGCTGTCATATGTTCACACGATCCCCGGCTGGTATTAAAAAGGTATCGTGAGTGTATGATGGTGGTAACAAACAGAGTTATGTTGTCGATAGGAACAAAACAACAACGATTTCCCCCTTTTTATTCCTTTCTTCCTGGGTGACATACAGAATCTTTGCCTTGTTGATATGGTAATGTTTCGATGCCAAAAGGTTCTCGCAAATGCTCATCATGCGAGAGTGTGGTTTGCAGTTGTGTGTATTTTGTGTTGTGCCGTGTTCAGTGTCTCCTCCGTGTCCCCCTCCTTTCCCCTCATTTTTAAACTAACTCTTTACGGACGAAAGGTATATTTCTTCCCGACTCACAGTGTTATGAGAAATCTGAATAATATGTCCAACGTTTCGCATCGTCTGACATCACCTATCTCCCTGCATTCCGTTAAATGTGTTTAACGGAATGCGAAGATTCTTGGTCCGAAGCGAGACTTTTTCCGGTCCAACGTTTCTATGGATGCACTATTTATTTGAGATCCAGAACCCATTTCCCGCATCTGCCATCTCCTCCTCACGGGTCCTCCGGTCCATTGTCGCACCTGTACTGATAAACTACGAACGTCGTCCAATTTTTACGTACCCGCCTACATCTCGAACACTACATCGTACGTGCCAACATTACGAACTCCTGTTGGGGAAATGGCATCAACCCTGACAACGCCTTTGTGTAATCCCACGCAGCTGATGTGCGATGACGAATGTGATCAAGGTGTCTAAGCAGGGTCTTCTCATAAGCTTTGCTTTGCATCTTTGGGGGACACTCTCATCATTTGTCGTTGCGAAGTGACACCACCAACTATCACATCAAACACAACAGACCCCTTAACAATATGATGGATGTGACCTTTGTGCTGGAAGAGTCAGGCGTGACTGCGACAGTGGAGGTGCCGTGCGAGGCGGACGTTGCAGCGGCAAAGGAGGTTGCGTGCACGGCGCTTGCTGTCTCGCCTGCGTCTGTCGAGATGCGCATCGGCACGCAGGTGCTGGAGGGGACGTGCCGTCTGCAGGACACTGCGTTTGGTGCAGGGGTGCAGGTTGTGCTTGCCTGTCCTCGCTTTGCCGACATCAAGTGTCCTGCTGAGTACAATTCGAAGGAGTTGTCGATGAACGTAGCGATGTCACTGTCGCGTTGTGGAACGCTCTGCGTCTCTGTTTATGATGGTAATGTTGTTGGCTTCGACACAGAAACCTTTGCCCGTGTCTTTAAGTTCAACACACCCCATCGTGCGTACGGTGCGCCTGCCATCTCGCAGTGCAAGACACGCTGCTACCTGTCATGCGTGGAAGATCTTCTCGAGGTTGCGCTTCCGGGTGGGGAGGTGGTCCGCAAAGTCGACGGCTCCTCGCACTCAGTGTTCGCGTGTGGCAGGGTTGTTGTCTCGCAGGGCCACAACGGCGTCTCTGTGTATGACGAAGACCTGACGTTGCTCCGCTCTCTCTCGCGCGTACGGTGCAGGGATGTGGCAGTGTCTGACTGTGGTGGGTGGGTGCTCAGTGCCTCCTGGAAGGAGAAGAACATACGTCTGTGGGATGTGAACACAGGTGAAGCTGTGGCATGTGTGCCTGTGGAGTGGTGTTATAACGTGGCGCTTTCACGGTCTGCCTCTGTCTTTGCTGTGGGGAGCGATAGCAGTGTACGCCTCTTTGATTGGAGTGGTGCGGCTCTTCGCAGTGTTGATGTGGATGGGAGTCTCTGGGGTATGCAGTTCACACCATGTGGGAAGTACCTTGTGGTGGGGGTAGGTGAGCACGAGCCTGGTGAGGACTGCGACGTGGATGACGATCCTTGTTATATAGACCTACGCAAGTACGATGTGGCGACCATGTCCTGTGTGCATGAAATACCGCAACTCTCTAGCAAGTCATTTGCGATATCGCCGTGTTCACGCGTTGTTATGGTTATGCAACGAGATGGCGTCATTGTGACAAGACATCTGTACCCACACAACAGTGAGTGATGTGTGACCAGGGGAGGGGAGGGAGGGTGGTGATGAATATACCCCAGGGTACCAGCAAAACAACCCAAGACCCTCAAAACACCCCCAAGAAACCCCCCTTTCAGCCCTGTTGCTGCTTTTCTCTTGTTTGCCTGCCACAGGTCGCCCACCTCACACGCTGCCCATGCGGCGCTTTCGTGTGGGTGACAGATCGCGATGCTGAGTATCAGTTTTCAGTGCGTCTGCCGATGAATGGTGAGGCGTTTTCAACTTGTCTTTTCCATTCGTCACACAACGAGAGCCATCATAAACATGCACCACAGAACAGCACCTCACCCCCACCCACTTCTTCAAGACTTCTTCGGTGCCAATTTCTTTTTTCAAAAAACTGAACGATACTACATCCAACACCGACGTTCTAAGTTCGCTACGGACTGTTTGCAACCCCACAACCAAACAACTACGTGGCTCACGCCGCACAAGTTACTTGATGCGTCTTTTATTTTCTGACAATGCTCCTCAACAAGAAAACCAGGGTATTATATCATCCACAATCTGCCCAGCCGTATAGAAAAGCCCGATTTTGGTCTGGTTTTTAGGTTATCCATTTTTCGCTAAAAAAATTGTCCGACCCCGGAATTTTTTCAGATCGCTCCGGAAATTCATACAGGCGCATTTTCGGGGGGAAAAATTACACTCTCGGTGTCGCAAACGCTTCCCCATTTTTGTCACCTACATCTCCGGCAACACCGACATCCTCTAGACATCTAACTAGAACACATCGAGATGAGGTTACTTGGTATGATGATGTTTTAATTAAAAACACCACTGATACCCCTCGCTCGTTGTCCCCTGACCCCCGCCCCCCTGTCGCTATTGCGCGTCGTTCGGACACCCCTCAATACCCTCGTGCGCTGGCACGTGCGCCTCCCAAACGTAAACGTGACGAGACGGATCTACTAGGACCGGTAATAGTGTCTATCAGCACGTCGACATCCACGTCTTCGTCTGACATTGTTCCCAGTACTACGGATCCTCCCAAAAGACGACGGATTGTGGGCCCCACTGCCCCTTTTGATTTGATCAAATCTGCTGCCAAGTGGGTTGTCAAATCATTTTTCCCCTCTTTCCTCCCTGTAGGATGAGTGCTCTGCCAGTAGTGTGTTACGAACTGGTTTTCCGTAACTTTTTTGCTGTACGGGCCCTCTTTATGTTTTTTCACCGTTTAAAATAGAGTTTTATTTTTATTGTTTTTTTTTTCCGGGGACATGATCAGGGAAATAGCTTGGGTTTCCTCCAAAATCAGGAATTATGCGAAAACTAAATTTTTTTTCCGCCCGGTCGAAAGCGGTCGTTGCGCTTCGCGCAAGCCTCACTGAGTGGAGAGGCGAAAGGTCAATTTGCGAGATAACCAAAAATGGAATGTAATCCCTTATTACGGAGCTTGGTCTTGCATCCACTAACCGTATGGAAAAAAAATAAATGGCGCCGCATGACAAACCCTTTTTTGCGGAGCAAAAAAGGAAAATGGCGCCGCAGGCAAAAAATTAAGGGGTACGGCACATCTGCAAGCGCAGCGAGCGAAAATTTTAAGGTTCCATCATTCCAGTCATCTGGGAGATCTGGGGGTCCGCGGGCGAGGGGCCCCCAAAAGTGCCCAAAAATCCCCTCTTTTTTTTTTTCCCCCCCCAAAAAATCCAGAATTATGCGATGTCGCATAATTCGGTATATGGAGCTATTTCCCTGGACATGATACTTGTGACATATCCCCGAGAAGAGTGTGTGATCTGGGTGAGGAAGCGTTCCAACTTTTCAACCTCTTCCCCAATTTACCTTTCGCGCTTTTTTACCCTCCCCCGTTTTTGAATCAACAGAGAGTGTAAACCAGAGTTTTTGGGGTTTTGATAAAAAGAAACAAACTCTACGTTGTGGTGGGGGAAGAGGTTACGGAATCTGACAATGTATACCTGCACCAGTACGATGTGGCGACCACGTCCTGTGTGCGTGTGATACCGCAACCCATTATTTATGGGTCATTTGCGACATCGCCGTGTTCACGTGTTGTCCCAGGTGGATCCACTGGAGACGCGTCACACACACTCCTGCAGAGAGTTGCGGTGTGTGGGCACTTGCCGTGTGTGGACAAAAGGCTGCAAAGTGCCAAAAATCCTCCCAAACTTTGGTAAAGCTTTAACCCAATAACACCGTCCCACCCCTTTGCATGTGCTCGACTGAGCATCAGAAGATTAGTATGTTTCAACTACTCTTTCTTGAGTCGGTTGTATTTTTCATTAGTGCCGCGAGGAGGTGTCAAGCCAACCTCTTTGTGATGTGTTTTGCAAACTGTTGTACAACGCTTTCCACCTGTACTTCCCTTTTTAAGGTTACTAAGCAGAGGCTTAGGGTCGTCTTGTAAAATTATCTTTTAATTCCTCTTTGTGTGTCTCGTATTATGTGTTGTGTGTGCTCCGCTGTCATATGTTCACACGATCCCCGGCTGGTATTAAAAAGGTATCGTGAGTGTATGATGGTGGTAACAAACAGAGTTATGTTGTCGATAGGAACAAAACAACAACGATTTCCCCCTTTTTATTCCTTTCTTCCTGGGTGACATACAGAATCTTTGCCTTGTTGATATGGTAATGTTTCGATGCCAAAAGGTTCTCGCAAATGCTCATCATGCGAGAGTGTGGTTTGCAGTTGTGTGTATTTTGTGTTGTGCCGTGTTCAGTGTCTCCTCCGTGTCCCCCTCCTTTCCCCTCATTTTTAAACTAACTCTTTACGGACGAAAGGTATATTTCTTCCCGACTCACAGTGTTATGAGAAATCTGAATAATATGTCCAACGTTTCGCATCGTCTGACATCACCTATCTCCCTGCATTCCGTTAAATGTGTTTAACGGAATGCGAAGATTCTTGGTCCGAAGCGAGACTTTTTCCGGTCCAACGTTTCTATGGATGCACTATTTATTTGAGATCCAGAACCCATTTCCCGCATCTGCCATCTCCTCCTCACGGGTCCTCCGGTCCATTGTCGCACCTGTACTGATAAACTACGAACGTCGTCCAATTTTTACGTACCCGCCTACATCTCGAACACTACATCGTACGTGCCAACATTACGAACTCCTGTTGGGGAAATGGCATCAACCCTGACAACGCCTTTGTGTAATCCCACGCAGCTGATGTGCGATGACGAATGTGATCAAGGTGTCTAAGCAGGGTCTTCTCATAAGCTTTGCTTTGCATCTTTGGGGGACACTCTCATCATTTGTCGTTGCGAAGTGACACCACCAACTATCACATCAAACACAACAGACCCCTTAACAATATGATGGATGTGACCTTTGTGCTGGAAGAGTCAGGCGTGACTGCGACAGTGGAGGTGCCGTGCGAGGCGGACGTTGCAGCGGCAAAGGAGGTTGCGTGCACGGCGCTTGCTGTCTCGCCTGCGTCTGTCGAGATGCGCATCGGCACGCAGGTGCTGGAGGGGACGTGCCGTCTGCAGGACACTGCGTTTGAGGCAGGGGTGCAGGTTGTGCTTGCCCGCCGCTTTGCTGACATCAAGTGTCCTGCTGAGTACAGTCTAGAGGTGCCACCTGGTGGACAGCTAAATAATGTGATTCGTTTGACGCTGTCTCCTTGTGGAGCACTCTGCCTCGTTACACAGAAGCAAGGCTATATCACCGGCCTCGATACAGAAACCTTCAGCCCTGCCTTCAAGTTCAAAGTAGACTTTGATGTGTGCGGTGTGCCTGCCATCCCACGGTGCAAGACACGCTGCTACCTGGTGTGCAAGGAAGGCCTAAGCGAGATTGCGCTTCCGGGTGGGAAGGTGGTCCGCAAAGTTGACGGCACCTCATACGCAGTGTACGCGCGTGGTGGTGTTGTTGTCTCCTGGGGTGAACAAGGAAGCCTCTCTGTGTATGACGAAGACCTGACGTTGCTCCGCTCTCTATCACACAAAGGGTGTAATTACGTAGCGGTGTCGGACTGTGGTGGGTGGGTGATGACCTCCTCCAATAGAGGTGAGGACGCACGTCTGTGGGATGTGAACACAGGTGAAGCTGTGGCATGTGTGCCTGCTGATGGGAATCACGTGGCGCTTTCAAGGTCTGCCTCTGTCTTTGCTGCGGTGTGCTCTAACGAAGTGCAGCTCTACGACTGGAGTGGTGCGGCTCTTGGCAGCTTTGATAAACCGGGGTATCTCTTTGTCTGTTCCATGCAGTTCACTCTGTGTGGGAAGTACCTTTTACTTGAGTTGACGTACGGTCAAAAATATTTACTGCAACAGTATGATGTGGCGACCATGTCCTGTGTGCGTGAATTTTCAGACTTCGCTGTGTTTTCATTAAAGATATCGCCGTGTTCACGTGTGATACTATTTGCGAATTTGGAATGCGACACCATTGAGACGAGACATCTGTACCCCTACTGAGTGATGTTTTGCGAGAGGTTGTGTTTGTGCAGCTTCTCGCAGTCCACCCCAGAAGAACCTATCCCCCCAAAAGAGTCCCCATTTTAGCATAGAATTCTCACATACCTTCCCGTGGTGGTTCAAACCCCCCACCACCAAACCTCCACCACATTTCTGCCGCGATCGCCGTGGCCAGAAAAATAGCAATTATAACGGATATTTTGTTTGTTTCTCCCCGGTATCACATATGATACTGATTTCCATGGATACACATGAAAAGGAGTTCCGTGCTATTCACAGAACTCGATAGGCGATTGAGCTTATCTAACAACAACCAAAACAAAAGAAAGTACAAAGAAGAGAATAAAAAATGCAGGAAAAATAGACAAAGAGAAAAACAAAGAGATTTTGACAAAGTCAACAATAAAATCCCTTTTGTTCGAACACTGTATTTCATCTGCATTCCGTAACCACACACCACTTCGAGTCAGAGACGCCTGCAAGGTGCTTGCCTGGTCTGTTGGTCGGGAGGGTGAGGGCACAGAGGTGTGTCTGGGTTGCTTTGTTGGCGTCTATCGGAGGCTTCCATATCAATGTGAGCACAGTGTTGCCTTCCCATTCTTTGAATGTCGTTGACTTGAACACTCGAGTTGCGAAGTCATACAATACAATACATCACATCAAACACAACAGAACATTCAATTGCATCACACCAACAGCTCTTGAAACAATGATGGATGTGACATTTGTGCTGGAAGAGTCAGGCGTGACTGTGACAGTGGAGGTGCCGTGCGAGGCGGACGTTGCAGCGGCAAAGGAGGTTGCGTGCACGGCGCTTGCTGTCTCGCCTGCGTCTGTCGAGATGCGCATCGGCACGCAGGTGCTGGAGGGGACGTGCCGTCTGCAGGACACTGCGTTTGATGCAGGGGTGCAGGTTGTGCTTGCCCGCCGCTTTGCCGACATCAAGTGTCCTGCTGAGTACAGTCTGCAGCAGAAAGCAGACAGCTTGTCGCTGTCGCGTTGTGGAACGCTCTGCATCCACAGTAACGAGAGTGGGCATGTTGGTGGCTTCGACACAGAAACCTTCGACACTGTCTTCTCGTTCAAAGTGGACGTTAAAGTGCGCCCTCCGTCTGCCATCTCGCGCTGCAAGACACGCTGCTACATGGCGTGTTGGGATTACCTTCTCGAGGTTGCGCTTCCGGGTGGGGAGGTGGTCCGCAAAGTCGACGGCCTCTCGGACTCGGTGTTCTCCTGTGGTGGTGTTGTTGTCTCGAAGGGCTCAGACGGCGTCTCTGTGTATGACGAAGACCTGACGTTGCTCCGCTCTCTCTCGCATGAAGAGTGCAGTGACATGGCAGTGTCGGACTGTGGTGGGTGGGTGATCACTAAATCCAACATGGAGGACAACATACGTCTGTGGGATGTGAACACAGGTGAAGCTGTGGCATGTGTGCCTACGGATGGGAATCACGTGGCGCTTTCACGGTGTGCCTCTGTCTTTGCTGTGGGGTTCTATGACAAAGTGCACCTCTATGACTGGAGTGGTGCGACTCTTGGCAGCTTTGCAAAGGAGCAGTGTCACGTCGGTGTCGTGCAGTTCACTCCGTGTGGGAAGTACGTCGTTATTGGGTTTGGGAGTGGTGCACTATTTTGTGAAGAGTACACTCTGCACCAGTATGATGTGGCGACCATGTCCTGTGTGCGTGTGATACAGGACACCAAAGGTGTATTTGCAATATCGCCGTGCTCACGTGTGGTTGTGTTCAAGGCAGCAGGAGGTGATGCAGGAAGTAACGTCCTTGTCGCAAGGCATTTGTACCCCTACTGAGTGATGCAGTCCGCCCTGTGTGGGACGTGCCTCCTCGCTGTCGCTGAGTACTGCGGTGTGTTGCTATCGTGCGTTGCATCAGTATTTGCGTTGCACCCTCGACCTACTAACCTGTGAGGAAATTCATTTTGAGACATTTTCACGCTAACGACCACACCACCCTTTACCTTTCGTTTTCACTTTTGCTTTGCTAAAACCCTCTCCTGCAGACACAACGAAAATGTCCAAATTCCCAAAACAAAACAACCCACACCTCATCTCCTCCTGACAGAGGTGGAACAAGAAGAAGACAAAACAATATGATGGATGTGACCTTTGTGCTGGAAGAGTCAGGCGTGACTGCGACAGTGGAGGTGCCGTGCGAGGCGGACGTTGCAGCGGCAAAGGAGGTTGCGTGCACGGCGCTTGCTGTCTCGCCTGCGTCTGTCGAGATGCGCATCGGCACGCAGGTGCTGGAGGGGACGTGCCGTCTGCAGGACACTGCGTTTGATGCAGGGGTGCAGGTTGTGCTTGCCTGTCCTCGCTTGGCTGACATCAAGTGTCCTGCTGAGTACACTGCAACGCAGACGGGAGACTTGTCGCTGTCGCGTTGTGGAACGCTCTGCATCCACAGTAACGAGAGTGGGCATGTTGGTGGCTTCGACACAGAAACCTTCGACACTGTCTTCTCGTTCAAAGTGGACGCTAAAGTGCGCCCTCCGTCTGCCATCTCGCGCTGCAAGACACGCTGCTACATGGCGTGTTGGGATTACCTTCTCGAGGTTGCGCTTCCGGGTGGGGAGGTGGTCCGCAAAGTCGACGGCCTCTCGGACTCGGTGTTCTCCTGTGGTGGTGTTGTTGTCTCGAAGGGCTCAGACGGCGTCTCTGTGTATGACGAAGACCTGACGTTGCTCCGCTCTCTCTCGCATGAAGAGTGCAGTGACATGGCAGTGTCGGACTGTGGTGGGTGGGTGATCACTAAATCCAACATGGAGGACAACATACGTCTGTGGGATGTGAACACAGGTGAAGCTGTGGCATGTGTGCCTGCGGGGTTCTGGTGTAGAGTGGCGCTTTCACGGTCTGCTTCTGTCTTTGCTGTGGAGGGGGAGGAAGGCAACGTGCACCTCTATGATTGGAGTGGTGCGGCTCTTCGCAGTGTTGATGTGGGTGGGCTTGTCCAGGACATGCAGTTCACCCCGTGTGGGAAGTACCTTGTGGTGGGGGAAGAGGTTACGGAATCTGACAATGTATACCTGCACCAGTACGATGTGGCGACCATGTCTTGTGTACGTGTGATACCGCAACCCATTATTTATGGGTCATTTGCGATATCGCCGTGTTCACGTGTTGTTATGGTTAGGCAACCAAATGGCGTCATTGCAACAGCACATCTGTACCCACACAACAGTGAGTGATGTGTAACCAGGGGAGTGATATCCCAGGGTACCAACAAAACAACCCAGGACGCTCAAAACACCCCCCCCGAAACTGCCCTTTCAGCCCTGTTGCTGCTTTTCTTTTGTTTGCCTGCCACAGGTCGCCCACCTCACGCGCTGCCCATGCGCTCTCCGTCAATCTATTATTCTCGTCTGATGCCGGGGTGGTGGCCTGTGTGCTTGGGTACACCCCAAATCCTTTTTGACCTCGCCCCAAAGATCATAAAACAACAATGAAATACCTCCTCTTCTTTAACCCACCGGACCCTACATCACACAGGATTTATGTCCCTGTATTTGCAATGATCCCCGTTCCTCTGGCTGATGAGTGGAAGCGGGAGTAGCACATATCAGATGTAAACCACGAAATGGATGTAGGACTGCATGGGTGTCCACCCCGTCATGTACCAAGGTACACTGTCACGAGAGGGCTTTGTATTTCAACTCTTCTTCATAGCGCTCTAAGTAGACTCTAATTAGATCATTAGAGTCGGCAGTTGGAGTATAATTAGAGTCTTTAAAACTCTAACTGAACTCTAATACTCTAACTGGACTCTAATTAGAGCATAATTAGAGTCTTATAATAGGGTCAATAAGAGGGGCACATCAACCAATGCTATAGCCATCAACCCAGGGGCATAGCTAGTGCAAGAAATTCGACTTTGTAATCCAGAAAGTCTGTCCTCTGCTTGCAGAGAACCAGACACAAGAAAATAATGTTTGTTCCCCCAGAAAACCAGTGCACAATTCACACTCCTTGTGGATGGTCTTGTTGCCTTTTTAGCACAGGAGTTTTGGCCCAGGGGCATGCACTTGAAGCATGGCTATTTAGTGTGTATGGGGCAGGGTGTTGTTTTGTTATGAATTCTCTGTGGTATAAGATCTAAGTCAATCGCGGGTAGTTGTTCAGTGCGAGGCTTGGATCTCTCCTGGGTTCATAAGTAGTATATCTTCGGATGAAATGAACGTATGCTCGCTATAGATTTCCCGTCAACACAGCCTTTGATACTGGGATTACCCCTTCGACCCCTTAGTGGTAGTTAAATTCGATTGATATTTACATTCCTACAGATGAAAGAACAAGACACCACTTCTGTACCCGCGCATCAACACTTGTAGAAAACTTTGCACCCCAAACACCTTCAATAACGCCCTCCAAAAGGCGCCTCTTGTTGTTGGGAGTTGGTTCTCATGTTTGATACCTGCACAGCAGGCATTCCTCTGAGTCCAACGCATGTTTGGCCTGTCTGCGGCGTTGCACCGAAGGTGCACATAGAGTTTTTGCATCGCATTCCCTAATGTGTGGGTCACTCACACTTGAGGGCATGTGCCACTGCGCGGGTTTGAGTACCTGGGTACCCATAGCTGAGAATAAGCCGGGTCCCGAGTCCCGGTACTGGGTACTAGGTACAGTAGGACTAGGACCAGGACTAGGCCCCCACCATCCCGCGACCGGGTCCCCGACCCGCTTTCAGGCGGACCCACAGCGCCTTCACATATTGTACCCCAGTCCGGCTGAGAACTCGGTTCCCCGAGTCTTATTTTCAGCTATGTGGGTACCTGGGCACCTGGGTCCTACAGAGGAACCTTCGGGGAACCAGTTCCTTACGGTTTGCACCTACAAGAAGCCTGTTGTTTTACTCTAATTAGACTATAATTAGAGTGTAGTTAGAGTCTACTTATGCTCTAACTGCACTCTAATTATAGTCTAATTGAAGAAAAGCGACTCTAATTATACTCTAACTGGACTCTAACTGACTTGGCCCAAAATCCCAGACTCTAATTATACCCTAATACTCTAATTAGAGCGCTATGTATAATCTCTACTTTTTATTCCGAGCAGTCCAGCTTATTGCACACAGGAGAGCTGCCACATCCAGGGGTGCGATGTGCTGCCTGTTAATGACTTCTCGAGTCCGCATTGCACTTCGCGGTAGCCCCAAGGGACGACACCCTTCAGAAGCCAGGTAGAGAATGCTGCCCCTCTCCCCACCCCCTCTACTGTCCGCGTAGATCCCCCCACTACGTAAGGAGTCATCTGATGTCACAAAGCACGTCGCTCTCCCAAAACGATGGCATTGGATGTCCCTTACAGTGTTACGAGAAATCTGAATAATATGTCCAACGTTTCGCATCGTCGTACTCCCACGCAGCTGATGTGCGATGACGAATGTGATCAAGGTGTCCAAGCAGGGTCTTCTCATAAGCTTTGCTTTGCATCTTTGGGGGACACTCTCATCATTTGTCGTTGCGAAGTGACACCACCAACCATCACATCAAACACAACAGACCCCTTAACAACATGATGGATGTGACCTTTGTGCTGGAAGAGTCAGGCGTGACTGCGACAGTGGAGGTGCCGTGCGAGGCGGACGTTGCAGCGGCAAAGGAGGTTGCGTGCACGGCGCTTGCTGTCTCGCCTGCGTCTGTCGAGATGCGCATCGGCACGCAGGTGCTGGAGGGGACGTGCCGTCTGCAGGACACTGCGTTTGATGCAGGGATGCAGGTTGTGCTTGCCTGTCCTCGCTTGGCCGACATCAGGTGTCCTGCTGAGTATACTGCAACGCATGCGGGAAGCATAAGACTGTCGCGTTGTGGAACGCTCTGCATCCACAGTAACGGGAATGGGGATGTTGTTGGCTTCGACACAGAAACCTTCGACACTGTCTTCTCGTTTGAAGTGGACACTATAGTCTACGCTCCGCCTGCCATCTCGCAGTGCAAAACGCGCTGCTACCTGGCGTGTGTGGAAGGCCTTCTCGAGGTTGCGCTTCCGGGTGGGGAGGTGGTCCGCAAAGTCGACGGCATGTCGAAGTCAGTGTTTGCGTGTGGTGGTGTTGTTGTCTCGAAGGGCTCAGACGGCGTCTCTGTGTATGACGAAGACCTGACGTTGCTCCGCACTCTCTCGCATAAAAGGTGCTGGGACATGGCAGTTTCGGACTGTGGTGGGTGGGTGATCACCTCCTCCAACACGGAGAACAACACACGTCTGTGGGATGTGAACACAGGTGAAGCTGTGGCATGTGTGCCGCTGGAGGACTGCGATGGGGTGGCGCTTTCACGGTCTGCCTCTGTTTTTGCTGTGGTGGAGGAAAACACTGTGCACCTCTATGATTGGAGTGGTGCGGCTCTTCGCAGTGTTGATGTGGATGGGGAAGTCGATGCTGTGCAGTTCACCCCGTGTGGGAAGTACCTTGTGGTGCAGGTATCACTCATGCTGCACCAGTATGATGTGTCGACCATTTCCTGTGTGCATGTGATACCTCAAAGCTATGTTTCGTCATTGGTGATATCACCGTGTTCACGTGTTGTTGTGGCTATGCAATCAGATGGCGTCATTGTGACAAAGCATCTGTACCCGCACAACAGTGAGTGATGTATGACCAGGGTAGTGATGGATCTAACCCATGTTCCCAACAAAAAAAAACCCAAGACCCTCAAAACACCCCCAAGAAACTCCCCTTTCAGCCCTGTTGCTGATTTTCTCTTGTTTGCCTGTCAAGTCGCTCCTCACACGCTGCCCATGCGGTGCTCTCGTGTGGGTGACAGATCGCGATGCTGAGTGTCATTTTCCATTCGTCACCTCTCACAACGAGAACCACCACAAACATGCACCACAGAACAACACCTCTCCCCCACCCACCTCATCACCCCCTCCGTTTGTGGTGGAGCAAACGTGCTGATTTGCACCTTCTCACGAAGCAACGCAACACAATGGATGGATGTGACCTTTGTGCTGGAAGAGTCAGGCGTGACTGCGACAGTGGAGGTGCCGTGCGAGGCGGACGTTGCAGCGGCAAAGGAGGTTGCGTGCACGGCGCTTGCTGTCTCGCCTGCGTCTGTCGAGATGCGCATCGGCACGCAGGTGCTGGAGGGGACGTGCCGTCTGCAGGACACTGCGTTTGATGCAGGGGTGCAGGTTGTGCTTGCCCGCTATTTTGCCGACATCAAGTGTCCTGCTGAGTACAGTGCAGAGGTGACAACTGGTGGACATCGGAGGTATATGCATCACTTATCGCTGTCTCCTTGTGGAGCACTCTGCCTCTTTACACAGAGGGCGGGCTCTGTCACTTATGTCACCGGCCTCGATACAGAAACCTTCAGCCCTGCCTTCAAGTTCAAAGTAGACATTGAGGTGTGCGGTCCGCCTGCCATCTCGCAGTTCAAGACACGCTGCTACCTGGCGTGCAGGGAAGGTATGCACGAGGTTGCGCTTCCGGGTGGGGAGGTGGTCCGCAAAGTCAATGGCATCTCGGGTCAGTGTTCGCGTGTGGCAGTGTTGTTGTCTCGAAGGGCACAGACGGCGTCTCTGTGTATGACGAAGACCTGACGTTGCTCCGCACTCTCTTGCACCAGAAGAGCGGCCAGTGGGGCAGAGTGGCAGTATCGCACTGTGGTGGCTGGGTGATCACCTCCTCCAATACTGAGAACAACGCACGTCTGTGGGATGTGAACACAGGTGAAGCTGTGGTATGTGTCCCTCTGTCAACGAGCGCTGCAGCGCTGTCACGGTCTGCCTCTGTCTTTGCTGTGGGGGGCTCTGGGGACGAGGCACGGAGAGTGCAGCTCTACGACTGGAGTGGTGCGGCTCTTCAGAACGCAACTCTCTCTGGCTGTGTCGTTGGCGTGCAATTCACTCCGTGTGGGAAGTACCTTGTTTTCCATGTACAAGAGAGTTTGCATGGAGAACTACACGCAGAGCTGCACCAGTATGATGTGGCGACTATGTCCTGTGTACTTGTGATCCCTGATGTCACCGGTCACTCATTTTCAATATCACCATGTTCACGTGTGGTTATGTTTCTATCATCCGACAGCACCACCATTGCGACAAGACATCTGTACCCCCACAACGAGTGATGTTCATGCTTTGGCACCATGTGAAATGGGTGTGGTGACTTGCCCCCTTGTATTCCGTGAAGGCGGAAGAACTGGTGTCGTCAACAGAAGCCTGCGTCTTGCCACCACACACCTATCCAGTGATGGCAGATCTGCATCCACGAGCAAGACACCGCAGACCACCTTGTCGCAGCCGAACACCACATCGCCTCCCGCCAGGCCGCCCTCGTCGCCCTCCACACAGAGATGTGCGCCATGGTGAGACCTATTCATGTGCTCACTGCCGTTCATTTTTGTCCTGTGCCCGAGAACTTTCACCCCAACCAAAACAGTATATTCAAACAACGACCCCATCCCTCGTCCCCTCTTTCCACGTGTCCACCCTCTCCGCTCCTTCAACTGTCCACCAAACAGAACATTAAATTGCATCACACCTACACAGCTCTTGAAACAATGATGGATGTGACCTTTCGGACTGTGGTGGGTGGGTGATCACCTCCTGCAACAAGGAGAACAACGCACGTCTGTGGGATGTGAACATAGGTATTTTTGTGGCCTGTGTGCCTGTGGAGCCCGACGAGTGGTCGTGCGTACAAGTGTTGCTTTCGCGGTCTGCCTCTGTCTTTGCTGTGGAGGGGTGGAACAAAGTGCACCTCTATGATTGGAGTGGTGCGGCTCTTCGCAGTGTTGCTGTGCGTGGAGTTGTCCAGGACATACAGTTCACCCCGTGTGGGAAGTACCTTGTGGCAGGGGTAGTGATTACGGAGTTCATTAATGGTGTGGACACCGATGATATGGCGTTCAACTCCTACCTGCGCCAGTATGATGTGTCGACCATGTCCTGTGTGCATGTGATGCCGCAAAGCTCAGTTGAGTCATTTGTGATATCTCCGTGTTCACGCGTTGTTGTGACGATTCCATTGGAGGGCATTCTGGTGACGAGACATCTGTACCCACACAACAGTGAGTGATGTGTGACCAGGGGAAGGGAGGGAGGGTGGTGATTAAGTTGACCTAAGGTTACAACAAAAGAACACAAATGCCAGTAACGGTATCCACAAAACGGGAGATAGGAAAATTAGCGCACAGCCTGCCCTCAAAAGCTCCCACAGCCCCCTTTTAAGCTGGTAATCTACTGCGTCACCACTCTTCTTCATCATCCTCTGCTCACCCCCCCTCCACCTTGACCTTCTTCACAGTTCACTTTATCACACCCCTCGATGGACGGCATTGCGCTTTATGGGTCGGGCAGTGACGATGGTCATGAGACCCCACCCGACGACACGGTGCTAGCGAAACGGCGCCGACGGAAGAGGAAACGCGATGTGCCGCCCGCACCGCAGGACACTGTCGGATCGTTGGAACCAGGACCTGCACCTGCGACACGCGTACGGCACCAGGCACACCAGGTGGGCATGTGGTCTGGCATTGTGTATCTGGAGGTGCCGCAGCTCGCCTTCCCGGTGGAGGAAGGCTGGACGCCGATAGCACACCCACACGTCTCGCTGAGTCGCCAGCTCTACATGAACAAGGGTGACATCGTGCAGGTGGCGGAGGCGCTGGGAGCAGGGTTCACACCGTTTCCACCGTTTGATGCAAGCTTCACGCATGCCGACGTATTTGTGAATGAGGAAGGCACAACAGAGTTCGCTGTGGTGACGTCACGCTCTGAGCACATCCTTGCCCTCATCGACGCAGCTGACACCGCACTCCACAGCCTCGGCTTCAGAAGGTATTTCAAAGACCCTACACCGCACATCACCATCGCAACACGGCCAAACACCTGCAAGCACACCACACCAAGACCCCTGAGTAAGCCCGCAGAGTTCTCATTTGCCTCAGTATGCTTCAAGGCAGGGGACCAGGTGCACCGGTTCGATCTGTAGAGAGGATGCGCATATGAAGGACCATCTGGAAGATGGTGCTTCATCTCATGACAGCTGTCAAAGAAGAAGGAGAAAATGCATGGGATTCGGATGTGAAGTGAATGGAACGGAATGCCCAACGGTGTGAAGCGAAGGTCGGAAATGGCGGTCGAAACAGCGTGTGCGCAAGGGGGTTGCTGAGGGAGTGTCAGACGCCTCTGTGCGTGCAAGAGAACGGCAAGTGTGTGCTTCGTGGACTCATATGGAACGCATCCAGCTTCGTGCTCTTGAAGAGTCTTTTGCCGCCGTTGCTTGAGGATGCGGAGAGGGGTCTTCTGTGTGGGGTTTGGTGCAGGATGTGCACATAGCTGTGGTCTGCAGTCTTGTGTAGTGCAGCACCCAAGGTAATCGCGGAAGTGCTTCCCCAGTGAGATGTAGCAACTCTGGATCCCTTCAGTGAAACGTTTGTGGCCCTATTTTGCCTTTGCAGTTGTGGCGAGTGTTGTCACGTTCGTCTGTTGCACACAAGCAACAAGAGAGACTCCAGGTCTCTCTTCAGTCATCATTTGGAGACTCACTTTGCATGTGTCCTGTCGCGATCTTCTTTATTCTCCGAAGTGCATGCATCGCAAACTACAACACAAAAGGGCCTGACGGAGGAGAGGCTGGCAAATGTGGGGGATCCTCAAGTGGCGTGTTTGCTTCTGCAGGCGGAGGTTGCGAGCGTGATCAAGTTCATGTCAGGAGAGGAGTTCAAGCATCTTGGTATTACAAACGTATCTGTTGTGAGTCGCAGCTTGGACAGCCCTATCAGTGGTGACAGGGACGCCACCGACAGTAATGAAACACTACACTTCTCCAGGTTGGGCATTGTGCAGGTGATGGAGACAGAGTTTTTTGTAAACTGCAACATGTTGACAGCAATGGACCTGTCTGAGGTGACGAATGTCACCACAATACACGATGGCTTTCTTCGTGGTTGCACGGGGTTGACGACACTCGACCTATCTGGGTTGACAAGTGTCACCACCATCGGTCACAACTTCATGTACAATTGTGTGGCGATACGCACACTTGACCTCTCTGTGTTGACAAATATCACTTCAATAGGTGACAACTTCATGCACTCTTGTTCGGCGATGCACGGACTCGACCTATGTGGGTTCGCCAAGGTCAAAACCATAGGTTCGCACTTCCTGTACAATTGCACGGGGTTAACACGACTCGACCTCTCTGCGTTGAGACGTGTCTCTCAGATTACTGGATCATTTCTTGGGGGCTGCCAAGCACGCGTCACATATAATAATGCACTGCCCTACCGGCACAGCAGCATCGTTGTAATGAAGAATACCCCGTACTGTCTACAATGAAATGCAATACAAAACAAACAGAGTAGCAAAAACAAAAACAAAAACAACAATGTTGAAACAAACTTTTTCAAACCCCGTACTGTCGTACTCCCCCACCCCCTAGGCATAGGTGCCGGGCGAGTTAAAACACTCGGCAACTCGCCCAAATTCGCCCAACAACTCGCCCATTTTTTCACACAAGTAAAAAATATGACATGTAAAACCACAAGTACAGTTGGACAAGAAACTTGGCGACCAAATAATATTGGCGGATTTGGGGGTTTTCTTGCAGTTGGCGACTTTTTTGGTCGACAATATTAATTGGTAGGATAGTGGTTCTTAGTCACATTGGTTGGGAAGTAGCTTTTTTCGCAATTTTTGATAAAGTTTTGTGCCTCCCTTCTACTCACCGTGTGTATTTTTGGGTGGCTGCATGAGTGCGTGGCGAGGAGCTAATGTTCGACTTTCTTGAAGATACGCTGCACGTGGTGCACTGAAGGGACATCTTTTTTGTACTTGTGATTTTTGTACCAATAAGAACCGCTTTCCCACCAAATAACTTGGCGACCAAAAAATATTGGCGGATTTTGGGGGGTTTCTTGCAATTAGCGACTTTTTTGGTCGCCAATATTACTTGTCCAACGTTAAAGTAATTTACTTCAACGTCGTGTAATTGTTTGTTCCACCCCCACCCCTAGTTCAGACGCAAGGGCATCTCCCCTTGCCTGTACCCTACTTAATACACGACTTTTCTTTCCCCATCCCCCACCCCGTTGCCTTACTGTGCTTGCACTCCCCACCCCCTAATATATAAATACACCTACACAGCGCAGCATTGCGCACCTCGTACTCCAGTTGCATTACACAGACTGGAGATGTTGAGCCGAATGAGGGTTCGAGAAGTTGGAGAGAAAGTTGACCTATTGCCTGCTTCCGCATCTGTGGTGTGTGGCACCCTGAAAGTTCTTTGTGTGTGAAAGTCCCGAAGTACAGGTGTTGATGTGTGAGAAGGTGGTGAATGAAGTAATAAAGTAGTCAGGAGCTCTTCAAACGTAGTAAGATCTCAGGGCGAGACACAACACACCTCTGGGATTTGGAAATCATTTTTTTCCCGCCATACCACACCCTCCCCAGTCCCACCCTACACATTTCGCCCCTTTCCATAAAAAAAGCAAATTTAAAGACAAGCAAAATAAATAGTAAACATTCGTTTAATAATAATCACAACAAAACACGAAACCACACACCTTTGTTTCCCCTCTGTACCTCCCCGCTCTCCTCTTTTGCAAGAACGCTCCTTCGCTAATGACGCGATCTTCTTTGCTAGACAACAGCTCTCTGCGTACGACTCTATGTTGTTGCGAAGTGACACCACCAATCATCACATCAAACACAACAGACCCCTTAACAATATGATGGATGTGACCTTTGTGCTGGAAGACTGCGACAGTGGAGGTGCCGTGCGAGGCGGACGTTGCAGCGGCAAAGGAGGTTGCGTGCACGGCGCTTGCTGTCTCGCCTGCGTCTGTCGAGATGCGCATCGGCACGCAGGTGCTGGAGGGGACGTGCCGTCTGCAGGACACTGCGTTTGAGGCAGGGGTGCAGGTTGTGCTTGCCCGCCGCTTTGCCAACATCAAGTGTCCTGCTGAGCAGAAATTAACAATATTGACGGATGTAGTGTTCTCGCTGTCGCGTTGTGGAACGCTCTGCGTCTATGTTTGTGGTGGGAATGTTGCCGGTTTCGACACAGAAACCTTTGCCTGTGTCTTTGAGTTCAACATACCCCATAGTGTGCACGGTGCGCCTGCCATCTCGCAGTGCAAGACACGCTGCTACCTGCCATGCGTGGAAGATCTTCTCGAGCTTGCGCTTCCGGGTGGGGAGGTGGTCCGCAAAGTCGACGGCCCTTCGTATTTAGTATTCGCGTGTGGCAGGGTTGTTGTCTCGAAGGGCAAAGACGGCGTCTCTGTGTATGACGAAGACCTGACGTTGCTCCGCTCTCTCTCGCATGAAGAGTGCAGGGAGGTGGCTGTGTCGGACTGTGGTGGGTGGGTGATCACCTCCTCCTGGGAGGAGAAGAACATACGTCTGTGGGATGTGAACACAGGGGTTTGTGTGGCATGTGTGCATGAGGCGTGGTGCTATGCAGTGGCGCTTTCTTCGTCTGCCTCTGTCTTTGCTGTGGGGAGCGATAGCAGTGTACGCCTCTTTGATTGGAGTGGTGAAGCTTTTCGCAATGTTGATGTGGGTGGGTGTGTCGAGGGCATGCAGTTCACCCCGTGTGGGAAGTACCTTGTGGTGATGATAAAGGTTATGGGCACTGGAGCGGAATCTGATGATGATGATTGGCAAGATAATTACGATGTTTTCCTGCACCAGTACGACGTGGCGACCATGTCCTGTGTGCGTGTGATACCTCAACCGCAACCGAAAGCCATGGATGGGACATTTGCGATATCGCCGTGTTCACTTGTTGTTGTGTTTATGCAACCAGATGGCGTCATTGTGACAAGACATCTGTACCCACACAACAGTGAGTGACGTGTGACCAGGGGACGGGAGGGAGGGTGGTGATGAATATACCCCAGAGACCCAGCAAAACAACCCAAGACCCTCAAAACACCCCCAAGAAACCCCTTTTAGCTTTCCCCCCGAATGCGAAGAAGAATGCAAAGAAAACTCTTCACGCCATCTATGTCTAGGGGGATCAGCCGCGGGTCCACCCACGGTGTTCTGGTCACGCACCAAAAGGTACACTGCCAGGGCAAGGCATTGTGTCTCGAGTCACTTCTTTTTGCACTTTCTCTTCTTTTCGCCTGAGCTGGACGTTATGCACAGGCGCTGCAACTTGCCAAACGCACAGCATCTGAGGTAGCTGCACTGCCTGACATCCTCATCCTGTTCCTTCTGCACCACTTAGCCAAACAACAATACGATCATATCATCATGTATACTTTGGACCAGGGGATTATATAGTGGGGTAAAACTCGGTCAGCCTGACCGAGTTTACAGCAAGCCTTAACTAAAACTCGGTCAGGCCAAATAAAAAAAAAAAAAAATAATAAATCTTGGGCAGGCCTGTTTCTAAATCCGGTCCCCGTCCCCAGATTTGGGAAAATAAATTTTTTTCCCGCACTTTTTTTCCCGCCGTCTCTACTGCGTTTTAGGGGTTCACAGGGGCTCAGAGGAGCCCGAGAAAAAATACCACGTGTCTGGATGAGACCGCTCATGCAAAATAACCAGTTTTTGGGGGAGGGAAAAAAAAGGGGGGGAGGGGTGCCGAATCCAGAACGGCCCCCCACCATCACCAAGTCCCCCTGTGGTTGAACGGGAGTACCTTGGGGAAGTGGGTTGCTGACCGCACCATCCAGGCTGTACCTCAAATTTTTTTTGCCTGCGGCGCCATTTTTCATTTTTTGCTCGCAAAAAAGGGTTCGTTGAGTGACTCTGTGGTGTAAAAAGCTAGATTTTTACACCGTGCCCTAAAATTTTTTTGCCTGCGGCGCCATTTTTGTGTTTTTTTTTTTTTTTTTTTTTTTTTACTCACGGTGCAGTCTGTCCTGGAAATGTCGGACCCTTTTGTCGGAGTCCGAGGGGGTCCGACAGTCGGACCCCCTGAGTCCGACAGTCGGACTCAGGGGTCCGACTGTCGGACTCACAGTCGGACCCCTGAGTCCGACTGCCGGACCCTGGGGTCCGACAGGCACACCCAGGTGCCCAGGTGCCCAGGTACCCAGGTACCCAGGTACCCAGGTACCCAGGTACCCAGGTACCCAGGTACCCAGGTACCCAGGTACCCAGGTCCAGGTCCAGGAACAGGTACCCAGGAACAGGAAAAAAGTCGTGAAAGAGCAACCACAGCTCCACATGACAAACACAAAAGTGTCCAGTCACGTGGGGCATTCATGCACTGAGGAGATAATGATCCAACAATTTACAAGAAAGATTACTTAACCTACTGCTGGAAATTGCCAGGTCGTAGTAACACACAAAGTGTGCCTCCGTTCGGGAAGACCGGATATTCTAGAGACCAGAAAGGCCTCAAGAATATCTTCCGGTAGTCAAGGTAGAACCGAGTGAACGGCCCAAGACCCCCGTGGAGAAGTTAAATGTTGTAATGCTATCAGGTAGAAACTGCGAACACTGTCTTACCCTCCTCAATGCATGGTGGTTGATGTCTTCCACAACAAATTTCCTGTACCCAGGTACCCAAATTCCCAGACCCACGCAGTGGCACATGACCGCCAAGTGTGAGTGACCCACACATGAGGGAATGCGACACTACGCAAAATTTACCACCAGACCCTGTCTTCGTGCACCTGAAGTACAACGCCGCAGACAGGCCAAACATGCGTTGGACTCAGAGGAATGCCCGCTGTGCAGGTATCAAACATGAGAACCAACTCCCAGCAACAAGGGGCGCCTTTTGGCGGGCGTTGTTGAGGGTGTTTGGGGTGCAAAGTTTTCCACAATTTTGATGCGCGGGTACAGAAGTGTTGTCTTGTTCTTTCATCTCTAGGAATGTAAATGTCAATCGCGTTTAACTACCACGAGGGCTTGTTTAGTGAACCCACGAGGGGTCGAAGGGGGTTGGTTATCCCATATCTATCAAAGGTTGTGTCGACCAGGCGAATCCACTATGTTACGCTGTACGTTGTTAAATCCGAAGAAATAACGCTTTAGCAGCCGCAGGAAGTTTGTTAAAAAGAGTGCCTCACGCTACACAAACCACCACCCGCGATTGACTTAGATGTTATAACAAAGAGAATTCAGAACAAAACAACACCCTGCCCCATACACACTAAATTGTCATGCTTCAAGAGCATGCCTGGGCCAAAATTACTGTGACAAAAAGGCAACAAGACCACCCACAAGGAGTGTGAAATGTGCACTGGTTTTCTGGGGGAACGCAATATTTTCTTGTGCCTCGTCCTCCGCAAGCAGAGGACAGACTTTCCGGAAGGTTTCCAAAGTCGAATTTCTTGCACTAGCTATGCTCCCTGGGTTAAATGGCAATAGCAGTGACTGACAAAGTGTACCCATCCCCCTTCCACCCCAGATCTTAGTCCGCAAACTCAGAATGGATTGATGCGGGTGATACTCTTTGGATTTTGAGTTGCTGAATGTCGGAGACGCGGCGAGGCTTCTCATCACAAGCGCAGATGCAGTTCAGATTTCACGATCCTGTGATGAGTGTAAATGTGGAGTGTGATTAATGAATGAAATGTATGGTGTAGAAACGCAGTTATCGGGAAAGGTGAGGTTAATGTGGTAAAAAAAGGGGATAAAACTCGTGTAATTTTGTGAATTCCCACAAAGGTGGGTGATAATGTGCCCTTTGTCACTCAATTGTAACCGAGAATGTATGGGAGAATGAAATATTATTTCCCAACCCAACAACAACGATAAAGCGTGAAGACAATAAATGAAATCAAAGCGGAATAAATTTGAGGTTTTGTGAGGCACTCAACGAGTGTGCCGGCTCTGTGGCGTCACGGAGCCACCAACACTCCCCAGTCATTTTTCCTGCGCTTCCAGGAAAACTCGCGTTTGCGACCAGGCCGAAACGAAAAAATTTAATTCACAGCAAACAGGTGTGAGGGAGAAGAAAAGAAAGTGAACAAAAACGAAAAAACAATGTTTTTCTGAAATGTGATGTTGTTGGGGTGGGGAGAATAAAACAGTTCCAGAAAAGCTCCTGCGTCGGTTTTCTTTTGGTTAAAAAAATCACTCAGTAAAAAAAAGAACTTTTTCATCACTCCCCTCAAACACTGCCAAAACGAAGAAGGACAGGATGTATGACACTTACGGATACCAAGTCTCAGCGGGTATGAGAAGCAAGGAGGTGTACAAGAAGAAATGGGACGAGTTCTTGCGGTTTTCAAACCTCGAGCGACTTGGTCCGCTTTGTATTGACACGGACCTCGACACCCCGACATGTACTGGCTTTTGAGAAAGGCAGTCGGTTCCTCGGTAGATTGCGTGCAAGTGAGGGAATATCCATCTGCTTGGAAGACGTCAAAACACCAAACATAGTATTTCGCGACATAAAGGGCAGATCAAATACTCACTGCCTTACATTCTCGGTTACAATTGAGTGACACAAAGGGCATATAATCTGCAAAATTACACGAGTTTTATTTCACTGAGTTAGATAATTATTATCTCATGAAATAAAGTGAACATTATTTCACGAGGTGGTGGGTGACTCAAACTGGGGCTCAACTTCACGAAGCGAGTGGAGTTCAGCATTTTGATTTCATGAGTGAAGTGAGTGTAATCATAAAAGTGATGTCACGAGCGATAGCGAGTGGGTATCACGTATTCCAGTTTGTGAATCACCCATCAGTTAAATAATGTTCACTTTAGTTTTCGATACGTAATTTTATACCACGCGTGAAAAACGTAAACAGGTGAAAAAGTGAGTGAAATAAGATTCGTTTTATTTCACGTTTTATTTCACGCAAATCGTGAAGGATTGGGTGGGGGAGTGAAATAAAAGATCACGGAGTGATCTGAAGGACACGACGTGTTCTTCCCTGGGCTCGTTCGCTCCTGAAAGTCTGTTGAAACGGAGGAAATCGTCCCATGTTTTCCTGTACTGCACACCACTGTTCATGTCGTCGAACAAGTTGTCATATGCATCCTCCATCTCCGCAAACTTGCGCGTGGGTTTAGGCATGTGTGTAAGAGGCAATAAATAATCTGTAATTTGAAGTGTGGTGGTGTGAGGGGTGGAGCGTGGGCTCAACGTTCCACTGTTTACACCTATAAATACGTTTTTCACTTGTGGAATAAAATTACATATTGAGTGAAATAAGAACATTTTCTTGCACTTGCCACTAAAAAGGCACCCTCGTGACTCTCACTCTTATTCCCCTCGCTTCGCTCGGGAAATAACGCACTCGGGCACCTTTTTAGTGGCGCGTGAAATAAAATAGTTCTTATTTCACTCGAATAAATAGTTATTATCTCACGGGCAATAATGTTGTGCTGCGTTTTCGAAATTCCTACAGTATATTTGACAAATGATGTATGACCACCTAGTACGGGGCGTCAAGGTTGGGTATGGTGAACAGTTCCTCGAAGTCCTATGACTGCAACCCTTTTGGTTGCATGCGCAGATCTCCTCCACATTGCTTTTGCGCCTACTCTCGGCATGGGTTTTGTTTTGTTCTTTGTGTGCGGAGATAATGTCTACTGTATTTTGTGTAATCTCCAGGAAGGAATTTCGAAAACGCGGCTAAACATTATTACACAAGTGAGATAAAAAATTGTTGGCTCTCTCTCTGTTGTTTTGGCTTTTGTTTTTTTGTCTATTTGTGACGAGGCCTGGAACACCTGAACATAGGCATATCTGGAAAATCTATCTGAGGTGTGGCAAATTAAATATATTCAAGCGTGTGGTTGAGGCGCACCTAAACATAAGTAAGTGCCAAGTCTGAACATTTATTTTCAGAGGCCTTAGTGAGGCTGTTTCGGCCTCGTTGCATTGTATCATGATGTAATAAGGTTCACATACTTTCGATTCAAAGAAGAGAAAGCACACAAGAAAATAAAATGCTGCAAACCACTGGGTGTGTTGTTTGCATCTACACAAGTAACTGAAAGTTAAACATTTACATACCTTGTCTTCCCCGTAGCCTCCGCCTTCGCTGCTGTCAAGCTGCCTTCTCTTGGTACCCAGTACCCAGTACCCAGTACCCAGTACCCAGTACCCAGTACCCAGTACCCAGTACCCAGTACCCAGTACCCAGTACCCAGTACCCAGTACCCAGTACCCAGTACCCAGTACCCAAATTGGTCGCCCCCTGGTTGGTCGAGAACCTAAAAATGCAAAAAAACGCAAAATTCATGTGTTTTGACCATGTCTGGGTACACCAAATACACACCTCTGAACAAGCCTATACCCAGTAGTAGGCAACAAGCGCTATTTTTTGACCAAGAAAAAAAAAATCCCCCAAAAATTGGGTGTAGTAGGTCATAAAATGGCCCAAAAAATTCAAAGAAAACCTCAGATTGACCAAACAATGAAAAAAATTTTCAAGTCAAATTTTCAGCCAAAATACGGCTATTTTGGTAAAACCATGTGTACTGTAGTGGCTATACAAGGCGATTTTCGGCCAAAAAAATTTTTTTGGCCAAAAAAAAAATTTTTTTTTTCGGCCCAAAAAAAAAAAAATTTTTTTTTTTGGGTCCGACTGTCGGACCCCAGAGTCCGACAGTCGGACTCCAGAGTCCGTCTGTCGGACTCCAGAGTCCGACAGACGGACCCCTGAGTCCGTCTGTCGGACTCAGGGGGTCCGACTGTCGGACTCAGGGGGTAAGTCCGTTATTTACACACTCCAAGCACGACAGACCGCACCGTGCTGGTTTTCTTCCTTGCTTTCGTATTTTTTGTTTTCTGTATCTATGTGGATCCCCCCCAGTGAACCGTTTGGGACCCCGCTCTGCCGTGGCAGTCGTGGTTAGCGTTGTCATGTTTGTCTGTAGCACACAAGTAAGAAGAGAGACTCTAGGTCTCATTGGCGTCTGTTTCTCAAAAGTTTGGTTGTTGTTCTACTCTTGTGGGTTGCCGTTAAACGGAAGCGCCTCCCCATTTACCACGAAAATCGGGGGGAACATACAGGCTGTATTTTTTTTGCTACGCAAAAAGAAATACAGTCCATCTGTTCCCAATGTCTTCCCTGGTCAGCAGCGCCGAAAATTATCTCATGGACCACACTTCACTGAGGCGGTGCACGAACCAATGGTTCATTTTCTTTCAATTCTGCCTCGATAAAGAAATCTCTGAAACTCATACAGAAAACAGTGGTAGTTTTTCCCAGAGACCACAAAGTGAGGTGGGCAAACGCCACTTTCGGAGGATTACTGCAGCCCTGGCCAACCTGGAGCCCCCCATCACCCTCGTCGACGCACAAGTACCCCCTCCACCATTCTTCCACACTATCCGTGAGGACGATTTTGCGCTGCGTATGAGCAAGGGGCCAGCCCATATCAGCTTTGTCTACAAATCCCTCCACCCATCACCCAAATATGGCCCAGATTGTGTTCAAATGGGTCAAATTTTCACAGCGCTTCCCAAATTTGTCATGGAGGCGGGCGCAAAGCGCAAAAAAACCCCGAAAAAGGGCACAAAAATCACACAAAAAAGACGCGAAAAGGGCGGGAAAAGGGCGGGAAAAAAACCGGTCCCCAGCCGAAAAAACCCCGGAAAATAGGCCCGTCACGGTTCAGGCCTGATCTTGGGGGAAAAAATCGGTTTCTTTGGTACCTCACACGAGCCTCTGAGAGTGACCAGAAATGGCCTCATGAACAAAGTGACCCCGTCACAGGCAGAACGCGACTCGATTGGTCAAACGCCGAAGGAAAACGAAGCATGCAGCACGACGAAAATAAAAAAGTAGCGTACCGTGCGCCTGCGGCGCAAGCTTGTAGCCACCCTTCTACGCAATTTTTGAAATGTTGCGTACCGTGGCTTCGCCAGAAACTTTTGTTTCAGCAAAATATGGAAGTAAAATTTACGGAAACTGACGATAATTACCAACGACAGTGACATTTATCATACTTGGACCGCCCGAAATATATTTCGGGCGAATTCGGGCGGATTTTTCGGGCGCGGATCCCGAGCGCCCGAAATGTGCCCGAAATATATTTCGGGCGTTTTAAAGGGAATTTATACGTAATTCGGGCGAATTCGGGCGCATTTCGGGCGAATTCGGGCGATTTCGGGCAGATTCGGGCGAATTCGGGCGCACAACCAGTATCTTATGTGTGCTGGGAAGCATGCTATCAGTGTAAAAATCCAACGCTTTATTTGAAAGATTGGCACAAAATTTGTTCAAAGAAAAAAAAATTGAGCAAAAATTCCTAGTAGAACCCAACTTATACGAGTGCAGCTCTGTTAGCAGCCACGTATAAAACCGATTTCCCTAACAATTTACACTAAAATACTACTAAAAACGTAAAAAGGCGATTTTTCACGTTTTTGGGCATCTCCTGAGCAACTACAGGCCCGAAACACCCCCAGAATGGGTCAGAACCACCCTGTGACCCGAAAATTCACAAAAATTCACCCTGGAATACGAAAAAATAGTGAAAACCCGGTTCATAGTGTGTTTTGGGTGGGAATAAGCAAATGATAGTCAGAAAACCCGTAATTTGGTGGTGATTCCCACGGGCCTCCAAAGTGCACTCAGGTGTACAAAAGTTTTCGACTCTTGCTTATTTTGACAGATTTGGCATCAAATATTTCCAAATATAAAAAGTTTTTTGCGAAAATGAGTAGAACCCTACCTAGTCGGTTTTCACTACGGAAAAAGCGCCCGAATTCTGCATTTCGGGCGATTTCGGGCGTTTTCGGGCGACTTCGGGCGCACAAAATCGCCCGAAATCCGCCCCTAATTCGCCCGAAATCGCCCGAAATGCCCGAAATATATTTCGGGCGGTCCAAGTATGATTTATGTCAACATTTTTTAGAAATGTTGCGTACCGTGGCTTCGCTTGGGTGCCATCATGACCGCCGTTTCTTTTGTGAATGTACTGATAATTCGTGTACCACGTGTGCCTGGCACAAATATAAATGAAGTGCCGAACTCCGAGGAATTCTCACATTCCGCCGGAGGCCCCCAACTTGAGCTAAGGTGGGGACCCGGGCGCGCGAAGCGCGCCCGGGCTCGACCGAGTTTGACCGAGTTTCAGCGAAAACCCCGACACCTATATAATGCCCTGCTTTGGACACAATCCTGGCAAAAAAATCAATCTGACGACAACCCCAGGAAATAATCATTCCACCCCACGATCTTTGGCAAACCACAATGACTGTGTGTTTGTCGCAGGGTATCTTCTTGCTTGCTTTGTCAGAGTTTGTTGAAACACGTATTTAACCCACCAACCTTCTTATTTGTCGTTGCGAAGTGACACCACCAACCATCACATCAAACACAACAGAGCCCTTAACAATATGATGGATGTGACCTTTGTGCTGGAAGAGTCAGGCGTGACTGTGACAGTGGAGGTGCCGTGCGAGGCGAACGTTGCAGCGGCAAGGGAGGTTGCGTGCACGGCGCTTGCTGTCTCGCCTGCGTCTGTCGAGATGCGCATCGGCACGCAGGTGCTGGAGGGGACGTGCCGTCTGCAGGACACTGCGTTTGATGCAGGGGTGCAGGTTGTGCTTGCCCGCCCTCGCTTTGCCGACATCAAGTGTCCTGCTGAGTACACTGCAACGCAGACGGGAGACTTGTCGCTGTCGCGTTGTGGAACGCTCTGCGTTTATAGTCCGGAGGATAGTGGGCATATTGACGGTTTCGATACAGAAACCTTCGACACTGTCTTCTCGTTTGAAGTGGACAATGAAGTGTTCGGTCCGCCTGCCATCTCGCAGTGCAAGACACGCTGCTACCTGTCATGCAAGGCAGGCCTTCTCGAGGTTGCGCTTCCGGGTGGGGAGGTGCTCCGCAAAGTCGACGGCATCTTATACTCAGTGTTTGCGTGTGGTGGTGCTGTTTTCTCCCAAGGCAAAGACGGCGTCTCTGTGTATGACGAAGACCTGACGTTGCTCCGCTCTCTCTCGCACGAAGGCTGCTGGGACGTGGCAGTGTCGGACTGTGGTGGGTGGGTGATCACCTCCTCCTACAAAGAGAAGAACGTACGTCTGTGGGATGTGAACACAGGTGAAGCTGTGGCATGTGTGCCTGTATCAAGTCACGTTGTCGCGCTTTCGCGGCCTGCCTCTGTCTTTGCTGTGGTGGAGGAGGAAGACGACGTGCAGCTCTTTGACTGGAGTGGTACGGCTCTTCGCAGTGTTGATGTGGGTGAGAGTGTCCAGGGCATGCGGTTCACCCCGTGTGGGAAGTACCTTGTGGTGGGGATACGTGCTTTGGAATTTGATGCTGATGACGAAAATTATGAAGATTGCGATGTACACCTACACCAGTTTGATGTGGCAACCATGTCCCGTGTGCACGTGATACCATGCAACAGTTCATGGTTTGCGATATCGCCGTGTTCACGCGTTGTTATGGTTATGCAACCAGATGGCGTCATTGTGACGCGTCATCTGTTCCCACACAACAGTGAGTGATGTGTGACCAGGGGAGGGGAGGGAGGGTGGTGATGAATATACCCCAGGGACCCAGCAAAGCAACCCAAGACCCTCAAAACACCCCCAAGAAACCCCTTTTAGCTTTCCCCCCGAATGCGAAGAAGAATGCAAAGAAAACTCTTCGCACGCCATCTATGTCTAGGGGGATCAGCCGCGGGTACACCCACTGTGTCTGGTCACGCACCAAAAGGTACACTGCCAGGGCAAGGCATTGTGTCTCGAGTCACTTCTTTTTGCACTTTCTATTTTTTTTAAGTAAGGGTAGCACAATTAAAAACCTTGTTTAGTGTCCCACCGCTCCCCAAAAATCTGTTCGCACGCACGCAAAAAAAAAATAACTAGTCAAAAAAAAATAATTTTTCCCTCACCTATTTTGCCCTCTTTTCAGGCTATTTCCTAACTCTGGGGCGTTTTGTTGCATTTCTGAGCCAATCCCGGCTTGTGGTGGGGTGAATACGGGAAAATGGACAAAATTTTAGTGACTTAAATTTTCGCAAAATATGAACCCATACTTGTAAACAAGGGTCATTTTCAGGAAAATTCCGACATTTGGAAGCAATTTTTTCCCCTGAAAAAACAGTGAGTTTTCAGCCCGAAAACATACCGCGATTGGGATTTCCGGAATCCGTCCGCACTGTGGTGGGGTCACTTTGCCGAAATGGCTAAATTCTTGGTTTTGGTCAAAATCCATGTAGGGTAAAGAGGGCCAAGGTAAATCCCACAACCAGATTTTCTCTCCCTGATCCTGACGTCTTGAAACATGAAAATGCGCGAAAACACCGGCATTTGCATTTTCGGAATCCGTCCGTTCTGTGGTGGGGTCAATTTGCCGAAATGGACAAGTTCTTGGTTTTGGTCAAAACCCGTCAGTGTAAGGTAAAGGGGGCAAGTGTTTGCCTGTAGAAACTGGTAGGGAACAGGCAGCGCCGCAGGCGCACGGTACCCAACTTTTTTTATTCTTGTACCTTTTCTCCACTTTCTTTTGATTGCACGAGCCGATTGCTCTCCACGGTGGGGTCACATGTGTGTCCAAAAACACTCTAAGTGGGGAGATCCGGGTGCCCGCAACAACAATATTCACAAGCAATCACAAAAAATAAATCCTATTCACAAAAAATCACAAACAATCACAAACAAAAAATCTTATTCACAAAAAATCACACAAAATCACAAAAAATAAATCCTATTCACAAAAAATCACAAGTAATCACAAAAAATAAATCCTATTCGCAAAAAATCACAAACGATCACAAAAAATCACAAAAATCACAAGCAATCACAAAAAAAAAATCCTATTCACAAAAAATCACACAAAATCACAAAAAATAAATCCTATTCACAAAAAATCACAAGTAATCACAAAAAAAAAATCCTATTCACAAAAAATCAAAAAGAATCACATCCACTTTTTGTGATTTTTTGTGATTTTTTTGTGATTGTTTGTGATTTTTTGTGAATAGGATTTTTTTTTTGTGATTACTTGTGATTTTTTGTGAATAGGATTTATTTTTTGTGATTTTGTGTGATTTTTTGTGAATAAGATTTTTTGTTTGTGATTTTTTGTGATTGTTTGTGAATAGGATTTTTTTTTTGTGATTGCTTGTGATTTTTTGTGATTTTTTGTGATTTGTTGTGAATAGGATTTTTTTTTTGTGATTTTTTGTATTTCTTTTGTGTGATTTGTTGTGATTTGTTGTGATTTTTTCTGATTTTTTGTGAATATTGTTGTTGCGGGCACCCGGATCTCCCCACTAAGGTACTATTATTCTGAAATATGAGATTCAATGGTTTCTTAAGGAAATTTTCATAACGTGAGATCTCTGAAAATCCTCGAAAACGAACCCCGCCGGAGGCGGATTTTTTTTTATACACGTGTGCGCAAAAATGCTTATTTCTTGCTTATTTCGCACATTTGGGAGTACGGGACCCCGACATTTTTTTTTTCTGGTCACTTTTTCCCAGACAGAAGTGCCCTACCTACCTTCCCCCTTAGTGCCCTCCGAGACTTCGTCCGTCCTGACTTCAACCTACCAACCATAAAAATTATTTTTTTTGTAGTTGTGTCCCAATTATTTTTTTTTTTTGGATTTCCAAAAATCTGTTCGCGCGCAGGACACTAAACAATATTTTTAATTGTGCTACCCTAAGAGAAAACCGAATGGAGTGGGAACGCTAGTGAGAGCGCAGCGGAAACGATAGTGGGAACGCAACGAGCTTTTTTCATAATGTTTTATTCTTCCCCACAAAATATCACGCGCAGAGAAACACTCGTTTTTCACACAGCGCGTCCGTTTGTTTGTTTTTCTCAAACGACACCTTTTTTCAAAAATTTTTACCTCCAATTTTTCTCTCTGTCTATTTTTTCTCTAACTATGTCGAGCCGTGCACGCTGACAAAGAACAAAGTCATGTACAACATGAACAGAGACTGTGCCCCGGTATCACATATGATACTGATTTCCATGGATACACATGAAAAGGAGTTCCGTGCTATTCACAGAACTCGATAGGCGATTGAGCTTATCTAACAACAACCAAAACAAAAGAAAGTACAAAGAAGAGAATAAAAAATGCAGGAAAAATAGACAAAGAGAAAAACAAAGAGATTTTGACAAAGTGAACAATAAAACGCCTGAGCTGGACGTTATGCACAGACGCTGCAACTTGCCAAACGCACAGCATCTGAGGTAGCTGCACTGCCTGACATCCTCATCCTGTTCCTTCTGCACCACTTAGCCAAACAACAATACGATCATATCATCATGTATACTTTAACCACAATCGTGGCAAAAAAAAAAAAAGAATGAATCTGACGACAACCCCAGGAAAGAATCATTCCACCCCATGATCTTTGGCAAGCCACAATGACTGTGTGTTTGCCGCAGGGTATCTTCAAATTGCTTGCTTTGTCAGAGTTTGTTGAAACACGTGTTTAACCCACCAACCTTCTTATTTGTTGTTGCGAAGTGACACCACCAACCATCACATCAAACACAACAGAGCCCTTAACAATATGATGGATGTGACCTTTGTGCTGGAAGAGTCAGGCGTGACTGCGACAGTGGAGGTGCCGTGCGAGGCGAAGGTAGCAGCGGCAAAGGAGGTTGCGTGCACGGCGCTTGCTGTCTCGCCTGCGTCTGTCGAGATGCGCATCGGCACGCAGGTGCTGGAGGGGACGTGCCGTCTGCAGGACACTGCGTTTGGTGCAGGGGTGCAGGTTGTGCTTGCGTGCCCCTTTGCCGACATCAAGTGTCCTGCTAAGTACAGTGCAGAACCGCAAGCGACGACGTTGATGCTGTCGCGTTGTGGAACGCTCTGCGTCCACAGTAACGACAGTGGGGACGTTGGCGGCTTCGACACAGAAACCTTCGACACTGTCTTCGAGTTCAGAGTGTACACTAAAGTGTCGAGTGCGCCTGCCATCTCGCAGCGCAAGACACGCTGCTACCTGACGTGTTGGAACAGCCTTATCAAAGTTGCACTTCCGGGTGGGGAGGTGCTCCGCAAAGTCGACGGCCTCTCGATGGCAGTGTACGCGCGTGTCGGTGTTGTTCTCTCCCAGGGGGAAAACGGCGTCTCTGTGTATGACGAAGACCTGACGTTGCTCCGCACTCTCTCGCACGAAGGGTGCAGGAACATGGCCCTGTCGCACTGTGGCAGGTGGGCAATCACCTCCTCCTGGGAGAAGAGGATACGCCTGTGGGATGTGAACACAGGTGAAGCTGTGGTATGCATGCCGGCAGGCAGATGTTGGGAGGTGGCGCTTTCTTCGTCTGCTTCTGTCTTTGCTGTGGAGGGGGTGGGAAGCACCGTACGCCTCTTTGATTGGAGTGGTGCGGCTCTTCGCAGTGTTGCTATTCGCGGGGATGTCGGGGGCATGCAGTTCACCCCGTGTGGGAAGTACCTTGTGGTGTCGGTAGCTGTTTCTGAATTTACAGAGGACGATCCTGATGGCTATTGTGACGGGCACAAGTTATACCTGCACCAGTATGATGTGGCGACCATGTCCATCGTGCGTGTGATACCGCAACCCATTTATGGGTCTTTTGCGATATCGCCGTGTTCACTTATTGTCATGGTTATGCAACCAGATGGCGTCATTGCGACAAGACATCTGTACCCACACAACAGTGAGTGATGTGTGACCAGGGGAGGGGAGGGGAGGGAGGGTGGTGATGTATTTAACCCAAAACAACCCAAGACCCTCAAAACACCCCCAAGAAACCCCTTTTAGCTTTCCCCCCCGAATGCGAAGAAGAATGCAAAGAAAACTCTTCGCACGCCATCTATGTCTAGGGGGATCAGCCGCGGGTCCACCCACGGTGTTCCCCTAGACTCTAGGTCTCTCTTCAGTAGGTATCTTCAAATTGCTTGCTTTATCAGAGTTTGTTGAAACACGTATTTAGCCCACGAACCTTCTTATTTGTCGTTGCGAAGTGACACCACCAACCATCACATCAAACACAACAGAGCCCTTAACAATATGATGGATGTGACCTTTGTGCTGGAAGACTGCGACAGTGGAGGTGCCGTGCGAGGCGGACGTTGCAGCGGCAAAGGAGGTTGCGTGCACGGCGCTTGCTGTCTCGCCTGCGTCTGTCGAGATGCGCATCGGCACGCAGGTGCTGGAGGGGACGTGCCGTCTGCAGGACACTGCGTTTGTTGCAGGGATGCAGGTTGTGCTTGCCCGCCGCTTTGCCGACATCAAGTGTCCTGCTAAGTACACTGCAACGCAGACGGGAGACTTGTCGCTGTCGCGTTGTGGAACGCTCTGCGTTTATAGTCCGGAGGATAGTGGGCATGTTGACGGTTTCGACACAGAAACCTTCGACACTGTCTTCTCGTTTGAAGTGGACAATGAAGTGTTCGGTCCGCCTGCCATCTCGCAGTGCAAGACACGCTGCTACCTGTCATGCAAGGCAGGCCTTCTCGAGGTTGCGCTTCCGGGTCCGCAAAGTCGACGGCATCTTATACTCAGTGTTCGCGTGTGGCAGTGTTGTTGTCTCCCAAGGCAAAGACGGGGTCTCTGTGTATGACGAAGACCTGACGTTGCTCCGCTCTCTCTCGCACGAAGGCTGCTGGGACACGGCAGTGTCGGACTGTGGTGGGTGGGTGATCACCTCCTCCTACAAGGAGAAGAAGGCACGTCTGTGGGATGTGAACACAGGTGAAGCTGTGGCATGTGTGCCTGTATCAAGTCACGTTGTCGCGCTTTCGCGGTCTGCCTCTGTCTTTGCTGTGGTGGAGGAGGAAGACGACGTGCAGCTCTATGACTGGAGTGGTACGGCTCTTCGCAGTGTTGATGTGGGTGAGAGTGTCCAGGGCATGCGGTTCACTCCGTGTGGGAAGTACCTTGTGGTGGGGATACGTGCTTTGGAATTTGATGCTGATGACGAAAATTATGAAGATTGCGATGTACACCTACACCAGTTTGATGTGGCAACCATGTCCCGTGTGCACGTGATACCATGCAACAGTTCATGGTTTGCGATATCACCGTGTTCACGTGTTGTTATGGTTATGCAACCAGATGGCGTCATTGTGACAAGACATCTGTACCCACACAACAGTGAGTGACGTGTGACCAGGGGACGGGAGGGAGGGTGGTGATGAATATAACCCATGGTCACAGCAAAAAAAAAACCCAAGACCCTCAAAACACCCCCAAGAAATCCCCCTTTAGCCCTGTTGCTGCTTTTTCTCTTGTTTGCCTGCCACAGGTCGCACACCTCACACGCTGCCCATGTGGTGCTCTCGTGTGGGTGACAGATCGCGATGTTGAGTATCATTTTTCAGTGCCTGCGTCCGCCGATGAACGGTGGCGCGTTTGCACTTTCAACTACTCTTTTCCATTTGTCACCTCTCACAACGAGAACCACCACATTACATGCAACATCGTCTCATTGCCCTTCACTGCCAGAAGGGCATGTTCTGCTGTGAGGGCGCACTGCGCACTGCGTCGTCACTGTCTTCTTGCCGATCCCGAGAGAGTAGGTCCTTGTACCTCGTCCCCCTTCTTGTTGTTAGAACACGCGGTTCGCGACTCCGAATTGTCAGCAGGGTGTAGCCCCCTTCCCCTCCCTCCATCTCTCTGTCTCCCACCACCAACACCACCAACACCACCAACACCACCAACACCACCAACACCACCAACACCACCAACACCACCAACACCACCAACACCACCAACACCACCAACACCACCAACACCACCAACACCACCAACACCACCAACACCACCAACACCACCAACACCACCAACACCACCAACACCACCAACACCACCAACACCACCAACACCACCAACACCACCAACACCACCAACACCACCAACACCACCAACACCACCAACACCACCAACACCACCAACACCACCAACACCACCAACACCACCAACACCACCAACACCACCAACACCACAACACCACCAACACCACCAACACCACCAACACCACCAACACCACCAGACGTTTTATCCCGCAAACCCTCCAAAAGAACCAAAAGAAGAGAACAAAAACTCTGGACAGCACACCATGCGTGGCTTAGTGTCTGTTGTTGTGTGTGCCCTTGCGACAACTGTCGCTGCGGCGGAGGACTACCCTTACGTCTGCAGACACGCCGAACAGGTCGTCGTCACGGACACCATCGGCTACGTGAGCTACCCGGGGACACGCAACCACCCCTGGCGGTACGAGCCCAATGAGAACCGCTGCTGGCGGTTTTCCTGCGCGCACTCTGTCCAGGTGACGTGGGACCGCGTCGATACGGAGGAGGGCGACGACTTTGTGGAGACATACTCGCGCAAGGGGTCGCAGTACTACACACGGGATTCGCAGCTGACGGGGCACATTGATGACGAAGGCCCCGTCTCGTACGAAGGTGATGTCGTCTTCCGTTTTGTAAGCGACGGTCGTGTGGAGAAGACCGGCTTCGACATCACCTTCGTCTGTGGCACTGCCGCTCCTACTTCGAACGTGCCGACCCCGGCACCGCCGACTTATGCGCCGTCTGTTGTGCCCTTCCCGGACTCCTGTGGGGTGCGCAACGTGGTGACCGAGGACGGTGTGATCTCGCACGCAGGTACGTACAAAGCGAATGAGAACGTCTGCTGGCTGCTGCAGTGCGAGGCCGTCGTCGGGATGGACTTCAGCCTCTTCATCACAGAGCCCACCTACGACGTGCTTGCCATCTCGCAGTACGAAGGCAACGTGCCCACAGTGGTCAAGGAGATGTCTGGGCCACTGGCCACGCCGTTCGTGGTGTCTGCTGCGGGGCACGTTCTGCTGCACTTCACCAGCGACTACTCGATGCAGGAGTCGGGCTTCATCCTGGCCCACACATGTGGAGCAGCAGCAACCTCAAGTGCGCCGGCAACGGACCCGCCAGCAACCAACCCTCCGGCCACCAGCCCACCTGCCACCGACCCGCCAGCAACCGACCCACCTACTACCGACCCTCCGGCTACTGACCCGCCAGCAACCAACCCACCGGACACGATTGCACCCACGAACATGCCTGCGCCCCCTGGCTACCCTGATGTGTGCACTGCCAAAGCTGGAGAGATTGGGAATGACGAAGAGTGGCTCTGGTCTGACGACCTTGCTGTCGGTGGTGTGCACTGCTGGAAGTACGCTGTATGCAGTGCAGGTTCGTTCTCGAAGTTCGACTTCAGAGACGTGGGCGGACAGACCTTCTCCATCTACAACGAGGCAGGCATGCTCATTGACACCGTCACCACAGCGGGCACGAAGCACTACCTTGGTAATGTCATCATCCATGTCAACCTGCCTGATGTGATTCCGTCCTTCAACTTCGGCTGGTCGTGCGCAACCACTGACGCGCCTGCCACCAACCCACCTGCTACCGACCCTCCGGCAACCAACCCACCGGACACCAACGTGCCTGCGCCCCCTGGCTACCCTGATGTGTGCACTGCCAAAGCTGGAGAGATTGGGAATGACGAAGAGTGGCTCTGGTCTGACGACCTTGCTGTCGGTGGTGTGCACTGCTGGAAGTACGCTGTGTGCAGTGCAGGTTCGTTCTCGAAGTTCGACTTCAGAGACGTGGGCGGACAGACCTTCTCCATCTACAACGAGGCAGGCATGCTCATCGACACCGTCACCACAGCGGGCACGAAGCACTACCTTGGTAATGTCATCATCCATGTCAACCTGCCTGATGTGATTCCGTCCTTCAACTTCGGCTGGTCGTGCGCAACCACTGACGCACCTGCCACCAACCCACCTGCTACCGACCCTCCGGCAACCAACCCACCTGACACCAACGTGCCTGCACCCCCTGGCTACCCTGATGTGTGCACTGCCAAAGTTGGAGAGATTGGGAATGGCGACGAGTGGTTCTGGTCTGACGACCTTGCTGTCGGTGGTGTGCACTGCTGGAAGTACTCTCAGTGCGGCAGCACCGACATGTCGAAGTTCAACTTCAGAGACATGGGCGGACAGACCTTCTCCATCTACGACGAAGCAGGTGCTCTCGTTGACACCGTCACAGCCGACGGCACGAAGCACTACCTTGGGACAGTCGTGATCTACGTCAACCTGCCTGATGTGATTCCGTCCTTCAACTTCGGATGGGGCTGTGCAAGCACCCCCGTTCCAGTCTAGAGACAAAACTCTCCATTTTTTTTTTTGGTGATGGTGCCTTCAGCGTCCGCTGCTGTACGGTGAGGCGTTTTTGTGCACTTTCAACTTTCCCTTTTGGTGATTCAAGTGAACGCTTATGATTTAGTTTATGTTTTTTTTTAGACACAAATGCGGATTTTATATGGTGTTGCGCAGGTCTGTTGAAAAAAGGGTCAGCGCGTCCCATATGCGCAAGGAAAATCTCAGCATACGTTGTGTATGTGTTTCATTTGTTTACTTGCCAGGAAAAAAACCCCCCGGAGGCCTGGCCTCGCTTCCTGTGTGCTGCAAGCCTACTTTGAGATCTGTGTCAGGTAAAAATGCTTTGTTTTGACACTTTTTTCAAAAAAAAATCCAAAACATTTTTTTCACGCATACCCCCTGTTTCTCACCCCTCCCCCCTTCCCCTCCTCCCCGACGGTGAAGTAAATGACTCGACTTTGTGATTTTACTTTGTTACTTTTTTTTTTGCTGTTGGAGTACAACCCGTGAAACCACAAGGAAGACTACAAGGCCAAGTCATTTATTTCACTGTCGTGCACTGCACCCACCGTCCGTCCTCATTTATTTCTCTTGTCCCACCTGATTTTTACCCCGCGTTTACGTTCCTATACTACGTGGGTGTAAAAATCGGGTGTTTTTCATGTCCCCCTTTTTCGAAAATCAAAACCGAATCAGATGTGTTGCGTCTGTCGAAGAAAAGAACAACACTCTTTCATTATTGTCTCCCGCAAGAGTGTTCAAAAACAGCAGAAGAAAGAAACCTAAATAAAGGTGGGAATTTTTTCTGTTGGTCTTTTTCCTATATTTCCCTATTTCAATTACAGCGCATATACGCCAAGGCTCAACAGATTTACAACAGGTCACCCCCCCCTCAGGGGTGATACCCTTGTGACAGACAGAGCGTTCCCCCCTCCCCCCTCCAGTCATAGGGCCCTCCAGTGGGTCCAGGCTTAGGGTCATCTTATAAACCCTTTTTTTGGGGGCTTTTTTCCTAGTTGTTAGGATGATATGCGCAGCTCAAAAAAAAACCCCCCCGAGTCACTTACTTCGCACAAGGAGTTGCTCCCTTGTGTTCCAATTATACCCGTTTCGTTGACTGACGAGCGGTAGCGGGAGTAGGACATCTCAACGTAGACCGCGAAATGGAAGTAAGCTGGGCGGAGGGTGGGCGTGGCGTGGATATATTCTGTTGCGACACGTGATTTTTCCAAGTTTTCAAAAAAAAAACGAACACATTTTATTTCAACCTTTTTTTGTAAAGGTGACTCAAGCACAAGAGAGGCTTAAGTTCATTTTACAGAAATTTTATTTTCGTTTGGTGGTGGACTGAAGCACAGAACTCAAGATCATCATTGCCAAATGCCCCCCCTTTTTTTTTCTCCCCTGGTGTTCCGGAGGGGACCTATATTGACATGTCCTTGACAGGTGTTTCCGGAACACCATCCCCTCTTTTAAAAAAAAAGAAATGGAGTACACCCTTGCACTCTTTACTGTGTACTGTTTGCTAGCGTTGGGTGATCTACGAACGGGGAGAGGTTTTTTTCCCCCCCCTCTTCCACTAGCTCTCAGTAGCGCATCTCAGAAGCTCTACTCACAGCCTGTTGGTGTGTTTCATGGAGAGACGATCATAGTTTACCCAAAAATCAGTACGTATTTGAATATGCTTCTTCTGTTCTAATCGTGCAGAGATGTAATGGATTTTGGACCGCATGGTGAAGGGTCCAGTCTTACCAAAGAAACACTATTCAAGAGAGCGCTTTGTGCATTTCAAAAGTCAAAAATTTAGAGACAAAAAGCGGGGGTTTTTTTTTAGCATTTGGTGCTCCTGAAATAAAAAATACCAAGTACGCAACAACTACGCACTAAGTACGCAACAAGTACACAATATAGGCTATTCCTGTATTTTTTTTTTCCGTGCACAAAGTGCGCAACAAAGTACGCAAAATGGGGTTATCAGGAGTACCAGCATTCCTTTTTTTATTGTTTTCTGTTTTTTTTTCTCAAATACGATGTTTTGGGCTTTGTGTGTCTATCAGAGAGACGCAGTCTTTATCATCGTTTCCCCCCCCCCCCCCCCCCAACAACAACAACACAAAGAAACGGATTTTTTTTTTTAATTTTGTACTCACACAAGACCGTATCAAAACACTGTGTTTTTCTCTCTTCTTCCCCATCTTATTCAAGGTGAGACTTAAGTTCATCTCATACGCTTGCTATTTTTTTTTTCTTTTTTTCTGTACCGATGAGATGTGTGTGCACGAGAGGCACCTTCATCGAACAAGGTTTCTTTTGTTCTGTTTTATTTTTTAGTTTTATTTTTATTCATCCTTATCTAGATTGGGTCATGAATTATCATGTGAAGAAAAAAATGGCTTGCTATCTAGTGATAGTGGTTTATGCTCAAACAATTTTTGTGTGCAACTGACACGCTGGAGGGGGCCCTGGCCAAACATAGCGTGTTAGGGGAAATATATACGCTGTACGGATAGATCAGAGACCTCGCCTGATGTGCTTTCACTTTATTCTTGTCGTGGAAGCGTGCAATGCAAACAACTGTCGAGATCTGATCAAGGGGAACGGATATTTGCTCTTATGGGGTGGCGACAAGGGGGGTCGGAACTGGGCAGTCACGAAAAATCAAGAAAAATCACAAAGAATCATTTTTCTTCTTTCTGATTCTTTGCGACAGGTCGTGATTTTTTGTGACCTTTTTGCGATTTTTTGTGATTTTTTGCGATTTTTTGTGATTTTTTGTGATGTTTTGTGATTTTTTGTGATCTTTTGTGATCTTTTGTGATCTTTTGTGATTTTTTGTGATCGGCATATTTTGAGATGAGCTTTTTTTTGTCCCACTCTGGCACTGTGTATGCTGTGTATACCGTGAAAACTGTGTATACTGTGTATACCGTGAAAACTGTGTATACTGTGGAAATTGACCAAAAACGAGAACTTGTCCATTTCGGCAAATTGACCCCACCACTGGCCAGACGGATTCCGGAAATGCAAATGCCGATGTTTAAAAATTTCACCAATGAAAACAATGGTGTGGCACGCCCCAAAAAAAAAGTCATATTTGTGTAGTTCTTATGTAGTGCTTATGTATTGTAAAAAGGGGGGGTAAAAAATTTTTTCCCGCCCATTGTGTTAAAGCAGGCCTGACGCTAACAGCTACAAAAATCGCACTTTCGGGCTTGGAATTCCGGTTTTTTTACGGGTTTTTCTACACAGGAATCAGACATTTTTCGACCTTGGTCCATGGCTGGTGGTGAAAATCATGATTTTTTTTTGCCCACGATACGTTTCGAACATACGTGCTGCGCGCGAAAAAGGTCCTCATAAGCTCAATTCCGGAAACAAATACGGGGGAAGCGAAGTCTTCCAACTCCTCCGCCCTCCGTTTTCTCTTGAACCTGTGACGCTTGTCGCTGAGAAACAGGACAACAGCGTGTTCAAGAATATTCCCCATCTCTTCGGTATTAAACTCGGGTGCCTGTTCATGAAGAATCATCAGCTTCTCAATAGTGCTGTGAGAAAGGCGGTGGCGTCTCTTTGCGTAGATGTGGTCCAGGAGAGAGAATCCTCGTTCAACAACAACGGAAGACGGGAGTGCAACGACCGCAGCCTCCAAAACCCGTGCGAGAGTATCCCATTTTCCGACTTGCAATGTTCAAGAGCAAGAAGACTTCGAGAAAACTGCGTTCTGGCGAAGCCACGGTACGCAACATTTCAAAAAATTGCGCTTAAAAATGCACTTTGTTTTACAGCCAAGCTATGTCATGGGGAGGGTGGAATGCAAGCTTGCGCCGCAGGCGCACGGTACGCTACTTTTTTATTTGACCATGTCCTTCTTTCTCACTCCTCATTGGGTTCTACGAGCTCCGTCCGTCAAATGGTGGGTCACAACATGCAGCAAAGTTCGCAGCTATGCTAACTGCTCCCACGTTCACTTTGCATTTTTCCTTCAAAGTCAAGTACTGACCATATTTTGCACACAAAACCTGAAAATGGCCTGTATAAAACTGACACATGCATTTTAGGTCAAAAGTACTCATTTCTCAGCGCAAAGTGACCCCATCACAGCACGCACAGACTCGGAAGAACCGAAAACAAAAAAAAAAAATTCCCGATTTTTTGTAGGCAAAAATTGGTGAAAAAATTTTCCGGCCCCCCCGGACCCCCCAAAAAAAGGTCACTTCTAAAAAATATTTTTTCCCTTACTGGGGGGGGTCGAATAAAGCACGTACGTGTTTTATTAGGCGTCCCTACACTTCAGATTCTGAGGTTTAAAAAAAAAAAAAGTTCAAAAAGGCGAATAAAGCACGTACGTGCTTTATTCGCCTTTTTGAACTTTTTGGAAAGTTTTTCCAGTCGCAAAAAATTTTCCGATTTTTTTCCGCCCAAGAGGTGATTTTGTTGCATTTCCGAGCCAAGCCCGGCTTGTGGTGGGTGATATACGGAAAAATGGACAAAATTTCAGCGACTTAAATTTTCACAAAATATGAACTACCTTGTCACAACAGAGGAAAAGTTCAAAAAGGCGAATGAAACACGTACGTGCTTTATTCGACGCAAAAAAAAGCAAAAAACCCATTTTCCAAATGCGTGCTTTATTCGACGTACGTGCTTTATTCGAATTACCTCGTTTATTCGGCCCCCCCCCCATAGGGGGTACGACTCCAGCCATTTTTTGCGCACGGAAAATTCATTTGGCATTATCTGGTCATCTCCAAGGCAACTGCGGGTGAAAAACACCCTCAGAGTGGGTCACAGGGGGCCTGTGGGTCGAAAAACGACCCAGAAGCCACCCCAGAATACAAAAAAATGGAAAAAAATAGTGAAAAAACGGCTTTTTTCACGTTTTGGCCACTTTGGGCAAAATAGCGATTTTTCGAGAAAAAAATCAAAAACCGGGATATTTTTTGACATCACAAAGCCTCCTTTGGCACAAATATACCCCAAAAGTGGCCTGTGAGTCCATTCCAACCTGTTTTGGACATATTTGACACTTTTGGAAGTGTTTTTTTGGTGTTTTTAGGTCAAAAAAATGCCCAAGACACTTTGCACACCCCCTGTTACGGTCATATTTTTTTCGTTTTTTTGCCTGAAACCCCCAAAATACCCCTCCCGGACCCCACATAGTCCCGAATATCCATCACACACCCACTCAGAGTGAGTAGAAGCACCCCAAAAAAAATATTTTTTAAAGCCCTAAAATTGTGCTTCAGTTTCGGCAGCATCCATGTTGAAGTTGAAGGGCTTTAAAAAATATTTTTTTTGGGGTGCTTCTACTCACTCTGAGTGGGTGTGTGATGGATATTCGGGACTATGTGGGGTCCGGGAGGGGTATTTTGGGGGTTTCAGGCAAAAAAACGAAAAAAATATGACCGTAACAGGGGGTGTGCAAAGTGTCTTGGGGATGTCTTGGGGACGTCTTGGGCATTTTTTTGACCTAAAAACACCAAAAAAACACTTCCAAAAGTGTCAAATATGTCCAAAACAGGTTGGAATGGACTCACAGGCCACTTTTGGGGTATATTTGTGCCAAAGGAGGCTTTGTGATGTCAAAAAATATCCCGGTTTTTGATTTTTTTCTCGAAAAATCGCTATTTTGCCCAAAGTGGCCAAAACGTGAAAAAAGCCGTTTTTTCACTATTTTTTTCCATTTTTTTGTATTCTGGGGTGGCTTCTGGGTCGTTTTTCGACCCACAGGCCCCCTGTGACCCACTCTGAGGGTGTTTTTCACCCGCAGTTGCCTTGGAGATGGCCAGATAATGCCAAATGAATTTTCCGTGCGTTTGGTCCCAGCCAAAATGGCTGGAGTCGTATCCCCTACCCCCCCCCCAGTAAACACCCCCAAAAAAAAGTCATTTTTGTGTAGTTCTTATGTAGTGTGTATGTACTTGAAAAGTAGGGTAACGCGCCACACCAAACAAAACAAAAATTTCCAAAAACAAACAACACATGAATGCCCCCCAAAACGGCATGACATCTGGTAGAAACAGGGTAGGGAATCGGTTATGCAGCCACGCCGAAAAAGTTCAATTTTAAGCGAAACTTACACGCAGAACTGAGAACAACTGAGCACAACTGAACACAATTCCACCACAATTACAGCACAATTGCAGCAGCCCAAAACGGTACACTTTTGTGATTTTTCGTGATTTTTCGTGAATTTTTGTGATTTTCTGTGATCGAGAGAATTTGAAAATATTTTTTGTGAATATTTTTTTCCACACCCCCCCTGTCGACACCTGAACAAGATAAAACAATAAGCTCGCGTTTCTTTTATCGAACAGATTTTATTCTCCGCCCCGTACCCAAAACGTAAACACCACTTTGAATCAGAAAAAATATTTTCCTCTCCTTTTTTCTTCCACACGCGCCGGTTTTTGTATTTCGCTAATTTTTATCAAAAAGCTTTGTGTATCAGTCATGGTTTCCCTTGTTTCGAGTGCGAAACGTTTCTCCATGTATTGCACGGGAAACAATATGACAAACAGGTGCAGGGTGGTTCCGTGCTTATCATAGAACCTGGCACCTTGTGTGTCTCCCAAAAACCAAAAAAAAAAAAAAGCGTTGTGTGTGTAGTTTTGAAGGAAGGAAAAATAAAACCATCTTATTCATTATCTGTATCTGTTTTTGTTTCATCCAAACGGCTAGTGGAGTGCGTATTACCGTATTCGTAAAAATTATCGACCGTACTAACTGTTCGACCTTTTCAGGATTTTTTTTTCTGGAAGTTCGACCTTTTTTTTTACAATAATTTTTACGATTACGGTGATTTTATTCATCCGATCTAGATTGGGTCTGAATAGAACATCTTTCTCTTCTTTGGTTTCAGAGCATACAACTATGATACATTCCTTTTCTTTTTTGTGGAAGCGAATAAACAGCCTTCATTTTTCTTCTTCCCGTTTTTAGCCTTTTGAGCAACAAGCAAAGAGTAACGGAGTCTCTCGAGCATTTTTTTGTATTATCATCTAATCTCGTCACCTCTACTTCTCTTTTACGGGATGATGAGGTGTTACTTCCACTGGGCTGAAGAATGGCGGTCTTGTCTTTTTTTTTTTTTCCGGAGGGGAAAAAAACCTAGTGATCAGATGATAATATTGTATTTTTAAAGATAGCACATAGCATTTGACAGAATGCTCGAGACCCTCGTGAAAAGTTGCGCGTCTGCGTACCCACCTCGCTTGTTTCCCCCCTCTTTGCTCTCCTGTGCTCAACGACACTTTCTGTACTTCAGGAAAACGTGTTCAAGATTCATCTCGTAAATTTGCATATTTGCCGTTATCAAGTAGAAAAGAGATAGTGGAGCACACTCTAGGGTGGCTACACTAATGCAACCATGTTTTCAAAAAAAGGTAGCGAACAACAACGAACCTTTATTTTTTGCTCTCCCCGTTTACAGTCTTTTGAGCAACAAGCAAAGTAAAGAGTCTATCGAGCATTTTCGTCTTACGCACCCTCAAAGGACCGTATGATTTGTTGTTTTGTTTTTGCGTTACAGTTGGACAAAAAACTTGGTGACCAAAAAAATATTGGCGGATTTGGGGGGTTTTCTTGCAATTGGCGACTATTTTGGTCGCCAATATTACTTGTCCTACTGTACTATCGGTTTTGTTCCAACCAAAGTGACTAAAAAGGCAACCGATCCTAAAAGGGTTGAAGGAAGGTGTGTGGAAAGCATAAAAACAAACAACCAATTGCTATTCCGCAACACCACCCAACAGATGAAAGACAATGTATGTGGAAACGTCAACACACATCAAACAACGACAAGACGGGAACGACAAGGGTCACCCTTTCCCCCTTTTTTTGTGGGACAAAAAAATAGGACAGAGAAGATACAGCAAAAAACAAAACAGAAAAACAAAATGACACATGATCAGTTAAACAACATTATTTTGTGTTCCATCTATTTGCACTCATACTCCCTGCGACCCCGGTGTGTTTTAGGTATAAAAAAGGTTCTTTTCTGAGTCTCCAGTTTTTCCATTTTTTTGCTTCTGTGGGTACCCCATGACTGACCGGCGCTTTTATTGTTGAAACGCCTCTGTGTTCTCTTACGGTATTGATGACTCGGGTTTCACCCTTAGCATGAGCTCGGCTGAGATGACGTTTTAGCGCGTTTCAAACTGCTCTTTGCTACGTCACAGTCTTTTGTTTTTATCAATGATATTCCTTTAAAATTGACATCTAAAGCGTAGGTACATGTCATCTATACACACAATGGGCTATATCCCCAATAAAGCGAAGATACGTTTTCGGCGCGTTTCAAGCACTCTTTATTGGCGAAAGTAAAGTACAAACCAAAGAACAATGATATAGTAGACGAGCCCGCTCCAGTCACTCTTACGTCCACGGTCTCTGTCCCAGGTATTTGGAATGCCACTGTGCAACGCAAGGTAAAAACTTAAAGGCGCCCTTTTTCATTTCTGGCCAATTTTCAACCTCAAGGATAATTGACTAATTGAGGTTTGCGATCCCCTGCCCATTGTGGGGTATAATGTCTTTGTGGAACTCAAGGCTGAGTTCTAAGGAAATGTTTCAGTATTCACGAAGACGATTGCCATGCTCCTCACGCTTCTCTTCCCCCCACACTTCATCAGTACAGCAGGTTTGGTTTAGTGGGTCAGGGAGGGTTTGGGGGTTCTTTTAAACGCAAAGGAGTACTGACAAATAAAACAATGGATGTGACCTTTGTGCTGGAAGAGTCAGGCGTGACTGCGACAGTGGAGGTGCCGTGCGAGGCGGACGTTGCAGCGGCAAAGGAAGTTGCGTGCACGGCGCTTGCTGTCTCGCCTGCGTCTGTCGAGATGCGCATCGGCACGCAGGTGCTGGAGGGGACGTGCCGTCTGCAGGACACTGCGTTTGATGCAGGGGTGCAGGTTGTGCTTGCCCGCTGCTTTGCTGACATCAAGTGTCCTGCTGAGTACAGCGTAGAGATGTTCGCGTCGTCGTTGTCGCTGTCGCGTTGTGGAACGCTCTGCGTCCATAGTTACGAGAGTGGGGATGTTGGCGGCTTCGACACAGCAACCTTCGACACTGTCTTCTCGTTCAAAGTGGCCAATGAAATGTACGGTCCGCCTGCCATCTCGCAGTGCAAGACACGCTGCTACCTGGCATGCAAGGATTGCCTTCTCGAGTTAGCGCTTCCGGGTGGGGAGGTGGTCCGCAAAGTCGACGGCCCCTCCGTTTCAATACGGACGTGTGGCGATATTGTTGTCTCGAAGGGCACAGACGGCGCATCTGTGTATGACGAAGACCTGACGTTGCTCCGCTCTCTCTCGCACGAAGAGTGCAGGGACCTGGCACTGTCGGACTGTGGTGGGTGGGTGATCACCTCCTCCTACAAGGAGAAGAACGTACGTCTGTGGGATGTGAACACAGGTGAAGCTGTGGCATGTGTGCCTGCGGGTAGGTGGGGTAGAGTGGCGCTTTTACGGTCTGCCTCTGTCTTTGCTGTGGGGTGCTCTGGCATGGTGCACCTCTTTGATTGGAGTGGTGCGGCTCTTCGCAGTGTTGATGTGGGTGGGGGTGTCGGGGGCATGCAGTTCACACCATGTGGGAAGTACCTTGTGGTGAGGGTAGAGGTTGCGGAGTATATGGATGATGAGGACGCCGATTGCAGCAGCATTTGCCCCGATTTCGAGTCATACCTACACCAGTATGATGTGGCGACCATGTACTGTGTGCGTGTTATGCCGCAAATGGAGAATGGGGAATTTGCGATATCGCCGTGTTCGCGTGTTGTTATGGTTATGCAATCAGACGGCGTCATTGTGACACAGCATCTGCACCCATACTCTGGTGAGCAATGTGTCAGTGGAGGGGAGGAAAGCGGTGGGGAGGGAGGGGAGGGGGAGTGAACGATGAATATACCCCAGGGTACCACCAAAAAAACCCAAGACCCTCAAAACACCCCCAAGAAACTCCCCTTTCAGCCCTGTTGTTGCTTTTCTCTTGTTTGCCTGCCACAGGTCGCCCACCTCACACACCTCACTCCTGTGTGTTTGCCGCAGGGTATCTTCAAACTTTCCTTACTCTTGCAGTGTGTCCTTACTGGACGGTTTGGGTATCTTCAAATTGCTTTCTTTGTCAGGGTTTGTTGAAACACGTATTTAACCCACCAACCTTCTTATTTGTCGTTGCGAAGTGACACCACCAACCATCACATCAAACACAACAGACCCCTTAACAATATGATGGATGTGACCTTTGTGCTGGAAGAGTCAGGCGTGACTGCGACAGTGGAGGTGCCGTGCGAGGCGGACGTTGCAGCGGCAAAGGAGGTTGCGTGCACGGCGCTTGCTGTCTCGCCTGCGTCTGTCGAGATGCGCATCGGCACGCAGGTGCTGGAGGGGACGTGCCGTCTGCAGGACACTGCGTTTGAGGCAGGGGTGCAGGTTGTGCTTGCCCGCCGCTTTGCCGACATCAAGTGTCCTGCTGAGTACAGTGTAGAGGGGACAACTACAACGTGGCGGACGAATATTAATCATTTCTCGCTGTCTCCTTGTGGAGCACTCTGCCTCTTGGTACAGAATGCACGCTACGTCACCGGCCTCGATACAGAAACCTTCAGCCCTGCCTTCACGTTCGAAGTAGACATTGAGGTGTACAGTGCGCCTGCCATCTCACGGTGCAAGACACGCTGCTACATGGTGTGTGAGGAGTCCTTTCTCGAGGTTGCGCTTCCGGGTGGGGAGGTGATCCGCAAATTTGACCCCTCGTACCACGTGTTTGCCTGTGGCGGTGTTGTTGTCTCACGTAACGGAGGAAGCGTCTCTGTGTATGACGAAGACCTGACGTTGCTCCGCTCTCTCCTGCACAAGGGGTGCGGCCAGTGGGGCGGGTGCGTGGCAGTATCAGACTGTGGTGGGTGGGTGATCACCTCCTCCTACAGTGAGAAGAACGCACGTCTGTGGGATGTGAACACAGGTGAAGCTGTGGCATGTGTGCCTGCGGATGGGTCGTGCGTGGCGCTTTCACGGCGTGCCTCTGTCTTTGCTGTGGTGCGTAAAAATAAAGCAGTGAACCTCCATGACTGGAGTGGTGCGACTCTTACAATATTAGAAAATGAGAAGCACGTCTCCTGCATGCAGTTCACTCCGTGTGGCAAGTACCTCGTTGTTGGGTGTAACAATGGTGATCCATTTCGTGATGAGCACACTCTACACCAGTATGATGTGGCGACCATGTCCTGTGTGCGTGTGATACAGGACACCAAAGGTGTATTTGCGATATCGCCGTGCTCACGTGTGGTTGTGTTCAAGGCAGCAGGAGGTGATGCAGGAAGTAACGTCCTTGTCACAAGGCATTTATACCCCTACTGAGGGATGCAGTCCACTCTGTGTGGGAAGTACCTCCTCGCTGTCGCTGAGTACTGCGGTGTGTTGCTATCGTGCGTTGCATCAGTATTTGCGTTGCACCCTCGACCTACTAACCTGAGGGAATCCATTTTGAGACATTTTCACGATAACGACCACACCACCCTTTACTTGTCTTTTCACTTTTGCTTTGCTAAAACCCTCTTCTGTTGGTGGAACAGACACAATGAAACCGTCACAAACACACAACACAACCCACACCTCATCTCCTCCTGACAGGGGTGGAACAAGAAGAAGACAAAACAATGATGGATGTGACCTTTGTGCTGGAAGAGTCAGGCGTGACTGCGACAGTGGAGGTGCCGTGCGAGGCGGACGTTGCAGCGGCAAAGGAGGTTGCGTGCACGGCGCTTGCTGTCTCGCCTGCGTCTGTCGAGATGCGCATCGGCACGCAGGTGCTGGAGGGGACGTGCCGTCTGCAGGACACTGCGTTTGATGCAGGGGTGCAGGTTGTGCTTGCCTGCCCTCGCTTTGCCGACATCAAGTGTCCTGCCCAGTACAGTGTAGAGGTGCCAACTGGTGGGCAAGGGATGAAAATAAATTGGTTATCGCTGTCTCCTTGTGGAGCACTCTGCCTCTTTACACAGAAGGCAGGCTATGTCACCGGCCTCGATACAGAAACCTTCAGCCCTGCCTTCAGGTTCGAAGTAGACTCAATGGTGGGCGGTGCACCTGCCATCTCACGGTGCAAGACACGCTGCTACCTGGCGTGTTGGAAAGACTTACGCAAGGTTGCACTTCCGGGTGGGGAGGTTCTCCGCAAAGTGGACGGCCCTTCGTACGAAGTGGTCGCGTGTGGTGGTGTTGTTGTCTCACGAGGCACAGACTGCGTCTCTGTGTATGACGAAGACCTGACGTTGCTCCGCTCTCTCTCTCACAAGGGGTGCAGCCAGTGGGGCGGGAGCGTGGCAGTGTCGGACTGTGGTGGGTGGGCCATCTCTTCCTCCTTCAGTGAGAAGAATGCACGTATGTGGGATGTGAACACAGGTGAAGCTGTGGCATGTGTGCCTGTGTCCAGGTACGCTGTAGCTCTTTCAAGCTCTGCCTCTGTCTTTGCTGTAGGGATCAATGTGGGTCGTATGGCCGAGACACCGAGTGTGCAGCTCCACGACTGGAGTGGTGCGACCCTGCAGAACGCTGCTATCCCTGGAGGTAGCATGCAATTCACCCTGTGTGGGAAGTACCTTGTGGTCCATGTCCGTCAGCGTACTGACGATGGAGCAGCATATGAAGAGCTGCAACAGTATGATGTGGCGACCATGTCCTGTGTACATGTGATCCCTGATGTCACCGGTCACTCATTTTCAATATCACCGTGTTCGCGTGTGGTTATGTTTCTATCACGCGAACGCAACACTATTCTGACAAGACATCTGTACCCCCACAACGAGTGATGTTCATGCTTTGGCACCATGTGAAATGGGTGTGGTGGCTTGCCCCCTTGTATTCCGTGGAGGCCGTCGTCAACAGAAGCCTGCGTCTTGCCAGCACACACCTATCCAGTGATGGCAGATCTGCATCCACGAGCAAGACACCGCAGACCACCTTGCAGCCGAACACCACATCGCCTCCCGCCAGGCCGCCCTCGTCGCCCTCCACACAGAGATGTGCGCCATGGTGAGACCTATTCATGTGCTCACTGCTGTTCACATTTGTCCTGTGCCCGAGAACTGCTACCCCAACCCAAAACAATATATTCAAACAACCGACCCCCAGCACTCATCCCTTCTTTCCACGTGTCCACCCTCTCAGCTCCTTCATCTGTCCACCAAACAGAACATTATATTGCATCACACCAACACAGCTCTTGAAACAATGATGGATGTGACCTTTGTGCTGGAAGAGTCAGGCGTGACTGCGACAGTGGAGGTGCCGTGCGAGGCGAAGGTTGCAGCGGCAAAGGAGGTTGCGTGCACGGCGCTTGCTGTCTCGCCTGCGTCTGTCGAGATGCGCATCGGCACGCAGGTGCTGGAGGGGACGTGCCGTCTGCAGGACACTGCGTTTGATTCAGGGGTGCAGGTTGTGCTTGCCTGTCCTCGCTTGGCCGACATCAAGTGTCCTGCTGAGCAGAAACTTAAGCCGTCATCGAGGTACTCAAGGATCTCGCTGTCGCGTTGTGGAACGCTCTGCGTCTATGTTTGTGATAAGAATGTTGTTGGCTTGGACACAGAAACCTTCGACACTGTCTTCTCGTTTGAAGTGGACACTAAAGTGGTCGCTGCACCTGCCATCTCGCAGTGCAAGACACGCTGCTACCTGGCGTGTGGGGATTACCTTCTCGAGGTTGCGCTTCCGGGTGGGGAGGTGGTCCGCAAAGTCGACGGCTCCTTGCACTCAGTGTTCGCGTGTGGTGGTGTTGTTGTCTCGAAGGGCACAGACGGCGTCTCTGTGTATGACGAAGACCTGACGTTGCTCCGCTCTCTCTCGCACGAAAGGTGCAGGGAGGTGGCCCTGTCGGACTGTGGTGGGTGGGTGATCACCTCCTCCAACAAGCAGGACAACGTACGTCTGTGGGATGTGAACACAGGTGAAGCTGTGGCATGTGTGCCTGCGGATGGGAGGTGGGTGGCACTTTCACGGTCTGCCTCTGTCTTTGCTGTGGTGGGCAACACCGTGCAGCTCTTTGACTGGAGTGGTGCGGCTCTTCGCAGTGTTGTTGTGGATAGGCCTGTCGAGGGCATGCAGTTCACACCATGTGGGAAGTACCTTGTGGCAGGGGTATGTGATGGTGCTTGGCATGTATACCCGCGCCAGTATGATGTGGCGACCATGTCCTGTGTGCATGAAATACCGCAAAGCTCAGTTAAGTCATTTGCGATATCGCCGTGTTCACGTGTTGTTGTGGCTAGGGAAGTAGATGGCGTCATCAGGACAAGACATCTGTACCCACACAACAGTGAGTGATGTGTGACCAGGGGAGGCGAGGGAGTAGTGATATGGGTGAATTTTTTTTGTATGAGGGCAAATACTTTGTGGTGGGAAATGATTAAAACATCTGAGACTTGTCGTTTATTCCCTTTCCCTATTATTGTGCACTCACCTCATTTCTGTACTTCAGGCTAAGGGTTTTTTCCCTTTTGACATCCTTTTCTGGACGTTTTGGGGGGTAGAAAAAAAAATCGCGTATGACGTGGGTAGCGTACCAACTAAACAAAATATGAAAGGGGTTTTTATTATTTCCCCCCCACGTTTCATTCACGAGTTTTTTTTTTCTTTTCGGCATCTCTTTTTGAACGACATTTGGTCGAAAAACCCCCCAAAAATGGGCCAGAAACGCCCTTTCCTCCCTCCACAACTAGTGCCTGCAGTCCGCCGATGAACGGTGAGGCGTTTGCACTTTCAACTTCTCTTTTTTGGGGGATGCTGTAATTTTTGTTGTTGTTGTGAAGTGACACCACCAACCATCACATCAAACACAACAGAGCCCTTAACAACATGATGGATGTGACCTTTGTGCTGGAAGAGTCAGGCGTGACTGCGACAGTGGAGGTGTCGTGCGATGCGAAGGTTGCAGCGGCAAAGGAGGTTGCGTGCACGGCGCTTGCTGTCTCGCCTGCGTCTGTCGAGATGCGCATCGGCACGCAGGTGCTGGAGGGTACGTGCCGTCTGCAGGACACTGCGTTTGATGCAGGGGTGCAGGTTGTGCTTGCCCGCCCTCGCTTTGCCGACATCAAGTGTCCTGCTGAGTACAGGGTAGAGGTGCCAACTGGTGGGCAGCAGATGGATATTGATCGTTTGACGCTGTCTTCTTGTGGAGCACTCTGCCTCTTTAGACAGGAGGATGGCAGTGTCACCGGCCTCGATACAGAAACCTTCAACATTGCCTTCAAGTTCAAAATAGACTTTGTGGTGAGCGGTGTGCTTGCCATATCACGGTGCAAGACACGCTGCTACATGCGGTGCTGGGAAGCTATGCACGAGGTTGCACTTCCGGGTGGGGAGGTGCTCCGCAAAGTCGACGGCAATTGTATGTCGGTGTCCGCGTGTGGCAGTGTTGTTGTCTCCCAAGGTGAAGACGGCGTCTCTGTGTATGACGAAGACCTGACGTTGCTCCGCTCTCTCTTACACAAGGGGTGTAAGAACATGGCAGTGTCGGACTGTGGTGGGTGGGTGCTCACCTCCTCCAGGGGGGAGGAGAACGCACGTCTGTGGGATGTGAACACAGGTGAAGATGTGGCATGTGTGCCTGCGGATGGGGAGTGCGTGGCTCTTTCACTGTCTGCCTCTATCTTTGCTGTGGTGAGCTCTGACAAAGTGCAGTTCTACGACTGGAGTGGTGCGGCTCTTGGCAGCTTTGAAAAGGAGGAGTCTCGCGTCTGTGCCGTGCAGTTCACTCCGTGTGGGAAGTCCGTCGTTGTTTGCTTTGAGAGTGGTGAAGTATTTTGTGAAGAGTACACTCTGCACCAGTATGATGTGGCGACCATGTCCTGTGTGCGTACGTTCCGTGGCGTCGCTCCCTTTGCACTCACGATATCGCCGTGTTCACGTGTGGTAGTGGTCATCAATTTGGAATGCGACACCATTGAGACGAGACATCTGTACCCCTACTGAGTGATGTTTTGCGAGAGGTTGTGTTTGTGCAGCTTCTCGCAGGCAGTCCACCCTAGAAGCACCTCCTCGCTGTCGCTGAGCAGTTGCATCAGTGTTCGTTTCACTCGCCCCTGAATGCGTATCGCACTCTACCTCGCAGTCAGTGTTTGTGTTGCGGTATTGTTGTTAGGGGTTTTTAGATATACAGCAACAGGCGGCAGTATAAGAGAGGCATCTGTACCCAACAGTGAGTGATGTTTCGCGAGGGGTGGGAGGGTGGTGACTGTATTCTAACAGTAGGGGACAGTGCAAGTGTCTTCAAAGGGTATACCATCAACTGCATAGGCCACACCGTCAATCTAGACACGGGCAAGCCATGAGATTTATGTTCACATATTTTGTGTTTATCTTCAAATGGCTTGCTTTGTCAGAGTTTGTTGAAACACGTATTCAACCCACCAACCTTCTTATTTGTCGTTGCGAAGTGACACCACCAACCATCACATCAAACACAACAGAGCCCTTAACAATATGATGGATGTGACCTTTGTGCTGGAAGAGTCAGGCGTGACTGCGACAGTGGAGGTGCCGTGCGATGCGAAGGTTGCAGCGGCAAAGGAGGTTGCGTGCACGGCGCTTGCTGTCTCGCCTGCGTCTGTCGAGATGCGCATCGGCACGCAGGTGCTGGAGGGGACGTGCCGTCTGCAGGACACTGCGTTTGGTGCAGGGATGCAGGTTGTGCTTGCCTGTCCTCGCTTGGCCGACATCAAGTGTCCTGCTGAGTACACTATAGAGATGCGTGCGACGACGTTGACGCTGTCGCGTTGTGGAACGCTCTGCGTACATAGTCTCGGGAGTGGGCATGTTGGCGGCTTCGACACAGAAACCTTCGACACAGTCTTCGCATTCACATTAATGGGCCTTCGTGTGTACGGTCCGCCTGCCATCTCGCAGTGCAAGACACGCTGCTACCTGGCGTACAAGAAGGCAGGCCTTTTCCAGGTTGCGCTTCCGGGTGGGGAGGTCGTCCGCAAAGTCGACGACTACTCGTCGTCAGTGTTTGCGTGTGGCAGTGTTGTTGTCTCGAAGGGCAAAGACGGCGTCTCTGTGTATGACGAAGACCTGACGTTGCTCCGCTCTCTCTCGCACGAAGAGTGCTGGGACGTGGCAGTGTCGGACTGTGGTGGGTGGGTGATCACCTCCTCCAGCAAGGAGAAGAATATACGTCTGTGGGATGTGAACACAGGTGAAGATGTGGCATGTGTGCCTGTATCAAGCCGTGTTGTCGCGCTCTCCCGGTCTGCCTCTGTCTTTGCTGTGGCGCGCTGTGGCAACGTGCACCTCTATGATTGGAGTGGTGCGGCTCTTCGCAGTGTTGATGTGGGTGGGAGTGTCGCGGATATGCAGTTCACCCCGTGTGGGAAGTACCTTGTGGCCAAGATGCATGATCCGGAAGACATATATGATACAGATGACGAAGAAGAATATGGTGCTTACAATGCACACCTGCTGCACCAGTATGACGTGGTGACCATGTCCTGTGTGCATGTGTTGCCGCAAATCTATGCAAGCTCAGTTGTATCCTTTGCGATATCGCCATGTTCACGTGTTGTTGTGGCTATGGAACGAGATGGCGTCATCAGAACAAGCCATCTGTACCCACACAATGTGTCACCCGGGAGCGTAGCTGAGAATTAGACGTGGGGACCCGGATGTTCTCAGCCGGACTGGGACACAATATGTCGAAAAACGCTGTGAAAACGTCTGAAAGCGGGTTGGGGAACCGGGCGCGGGAGGGTGGGGGCATGACACACGTATGGAGGGGTATTCCTCACAACGAGAAGCAACACAAACGTGCGATAACGATTGTGCTCAAGGTGACGAAGTACGAGGGGCTTAGGTTCATCTTATAACTAGGCTTTTCTCTTTTTCTGTGCATCGATTGTGGAAAAGATGTACAGGTTCAAAATGCATGCATCTGTTGCTATTGTTTTTGTGTTGACGCCTGAGACCATTCAGACCCTCACTGTCTGTTCATATTATTATTTACCTACCCTCCCCCGTGTATATGTCCGGACCCATTTTGATGTGTATATCAGTGGCTGTCACGAAATGTGGTAATTCATGTGGCCCGCCTTTAACTAATTAAAATTTTGGACTTTTTGCTCGATTTTTTTTTCATTTTTTTGCGCGAACCTCGGAAACGCAGTTAAGCACATTTTCGACTTCCGGAAAAATACCAGTATTTTCTGGGATGGCTACGAGAATATCCGAAAAAACGATGATTTTTGAAATGAGCAAATAAATTTCTGAAAAAAAAAAAAAAAACGAGAATCGTTTCGTTGCAATCAGCGCATTCCGCGCAATGCAAATAAAAAAAAAAAATCGGTGAAAAAGTCAAAAATTTGGTCATTTTAGGGTAGCACAATTAAAAACCTTGTTTAGTGTCCCACCGCTCCCCAAAAATCTGTTCGCACGCACGCAAAAAAAAAAATAACTAGTCAAAAAAAAATAATTTTTCCCTCACCTATTTTGCCCTCTTTTCAGGCTATTTCCTAACTCTGGGGCGTTTTGTTGCATTTCTGAGCCAATCCCGGCTTGTGGTGGGGTGAATACGGAAAAATGGACAAAATTTTAGTGACTTAAATTTTCGCAAAATATGAACCCATACTCGTAAACAAGGGTCATTTTCAGGAAAATTCGGAAAATTCCGACATTTGGAAGCAATTTTTCCCCTGAAAAAAACAGTGGGTTTTCAGCTCCAAAACATACCGCGATTGGAATTTCCGGAATCCGCCCGCACTGTGGTGGGGTCACTTTTCCGAAATGGCCAAATTCTTGGTTTTGGTCAAAATCCATGTAGGGTAAAGAGGGCCAAGGTAAATCCCACAACCAGATTTTCTCTCCCTGATCCTGACGTCTTGAAACATGAAAATGCGCGAAAACACCGGCATTTGCATTTTCGGAATCCGTCCGTTCTGTGGTGGGGTCAATTTGCCGAAATGGACAAGTTCTTGGTTTTGGTCAAAACCCGTCAGTGTAAGGTAAAGGGGGCAAGTGTTTGCCTGTAGAAACTGGTAGGAAACAGGCAGCGCCGCAGGCGCACGGTACCCAACTTTTTATTCTTGTACCTTTTCTCCACTTTCTTTTGATTGCACGAGCCGATTGCTCTCCACGGTGGGGTCACATGTGTGTCCAAAAACACTCTAAGGTACTATTATTCTGAAATATGAGATTCAATGGTTTCTTAAGGAAATCTTCATAACGTGAGATCTCTGAAAATCCTCGAAAACGAACCCCGCCGGAGGCGGATTTTTTTTTTATACACGTGTGCGCAAAAATGCTTATTTCTTGCTTATTTCGCACATTTGGGAGCACGGGACCCCAACATTTTTTTTTCTGGTCACTTTTTCCCAGACAGAAGTCCCCACCTACCTTCCCCCTTAGGGCCCTCCGAGACTTCGTCCGTCCTGACTTCAACCTACCAACCATAAAAATTATTTTTTTTGTAGTTGCATGGATGTCCAAAGTACTTGAAGTACTTTTTTCTGATTTTTTATGGCACTTGAAGTACTTGACCCCCCCCTTTTTTTTCCTCTCAAAATGACAGTCACGTACTTGAAGACTGATCAAGTACTTGACAAAAATCAAGTACTTGACCCCCTATTTTTTTTTCTCGTACTTTTTTACTTTTTTACCCTCTGACAGGGTCTGTCAAGTACTTGTTTTCGAAAAAAAACGTTCAAGTACTTGATCAAGTACCCACTTTTTTTGTACTTGATCAAGTACTTGACGTTTTTTTTGTAAAAAAAGTACTTGACAGAGAGAAAACAAGTAAAAAAGTACGAGAAAAAAAAAATAGGGTGTCAAGTACTTCAAGTATCAAGTATTGGGTTTTTTGGGGGATCAAGTACTTGATATACTTCAAGTACTTTGGACATCCATGTAGTTGTGTCCCAATTATTTTTTTTTTTTGGATTTCCAAAAATCTGTTCGCGCGCAGGACACTAAACAATATTTTTAATTGTGCTACCCTTACTCAAAAATGTTGAAATTACCACATTTCGTGACAGCCACTGATATGTCCGGCACTTTCTGAAAAATTTCCGGACATATACACACATGAGCGGAGATGCCCCGCCAACGTACCGGACCGCAAGCTCGGAATGAGTTTTTGCCGCTGTGCACTGTAGTATACTACCTGACGTGCGGTATGTGCATATGTCCGAGCCTCGACCAACACGGACATATGCACAGGACATATACACGGGGGAGGGTAGGTACCTCAGAAATTACACCCCGCTCAAAACAGCCGTGTTCACGTGTTGTTGTGGTTATGCACTCAGATGGCGTCATTGTTACAAGACATCTGTACCCAAACAACAGTGACTGATGTGTGACCAGGGGAGGGGAGGGGAGGGTGGTCATCATCAATATAACTCAGTACACCCCAGTATACCCCCAAGAAACTCCCCTTTCAGCCCTGTTGCTGCTTTTCTCTTGTTTGCCTGCCACAGGTCGCCCACCTCACATGCCTCACTCCTGTGTGTTTGCCGCAGGGTATCTTCGAATGGCTTGCTTTGTCAGAGTTTGTTGAAACACGTATTCAACCCACCAACCTTCTTATTTGTCGTTGCGAAGTGACACCACCAACCATCACATCAAACACAACAGAGCCCTTTACAATATGATGGATGTGACCTTTGTGCTGGAAGAGTCAGGCGTGACTGCGACAGTGGAGGTGCCGTGCGAGGCGGACGTTGCAGCGGCAAAGGAGGTTGCGTGCACGGCGCTTGCTGTCTCGCCTGCGTCTGTTGAGATGCGCATCGGCACGCAGGTGCTGGAGGGGACGTGCCGTCTGCAGGACACTGCGTTTGATGCAGGGGTGCAGGTTGTGCTTGCCCGCCCCCGCTTTGCCGACATCAAGTGTCCTGCTGAGTACAGTGCAGAGGTGCCAATTGGAAAGCCGGAGAGGGAAATTAGGCATTTGTCGCTGTCTCCTTGTGGAGCACTCTGCCTCTTTGCACAGGAGGATGACTGTGTCACCGGCCTCAATACAGAAACCTTCAGCCCTGCCTTCAGGTTCAAATCAAACATTGAGGTGTGGGATGCGCCTGCCATCTCACGGTGCAAGACACGCTGCTACATGGCGGATCGGAATTGTCTTGCGGAGGTTGCGCTTCCGGGTGGGGAGGTGGTCCGCAAAGTCGACGGCTCCTTGAGAACGCCGTTTGCGTGTGGTGGTGTTGTTGTCTCGCAGGGCGAAGACAACGTCTCTGTGTATGACGAAGACCTGACGTTGCTCCGCTCTCTCTCACACACAGGGTGTAGGTGTGTGGCAGTGTCGGACTGTGGTGGGTGGGTGATCACCTTTTCCGACAAGGAGGAGAACGTACGTCTGTGGGATGTGAACACAGGTGAAGCTGTGGCATGTGTGCCTGCAAATGGGTGGTGTGTTGCGCTTTCGCGGTCTGCCTCTGTCTTTGCTGTGGAGTACTATGACAAAGCGTACCTCTATGACTGGAGTGGTGCGGTTCTTGGACGCTTTGAAGACGAGCAGCTTAGCGTCTGTGGCGTGCAGTTCACTCCATGTGGGAAGTTCGCCGTAGTTAGGTTCGTGGACACACGATGCTTTGGGACGACTTTCCTGCACCAGTATGATGTGGCGACCATGTCCTGTGTGCGTGTGTTACCGCACGGAACAGGTGGGTCCTTTGCGATATCGCCGTGTTCGCGTGTTGTTATGGCTATTCAATCAGATCGCGTCATTGCAACAAAATATCTGTACCCACATAACAGTGAGTGATGTTTCGCGAGGGGTGCACCACGACCTAGTTACCACCCATGACTAGTTACATGACAAGACTAAAAAATGACAAGACCCCCCTTGTCAAATGACAAGACCCCCCCTGTCATTTGACAAGACCCCCCCTGTCAAATGACAAGACTTCCCCCTTGTCAAATGACAAGGCTCCTGTGTAAAATACGTGGCGTTTGGCCCTGTCATTTGACAGGGGGGGTCTTGTCATTTGACAAGGGGGGTCTTGTCATTTGACAGGGGGGGGTCTTGTCATTTTTTAGTCTTGTCATGTAACTAGTCATACCCCCTTGTCATTGCCCATACTAGGTCGTGGTGTGGGGGGGACCGTGGGGGGGGACCCCGGTGGGGGGGTGGTGCAAACTGAAAGTACCCAAAAAACACCGTTATTTGGATTTTTGCTGCGAATGACTTGTGTTTTCAAGCTTTTTTTTGATAAAACAACTTGTTGTCAATTCTAAAAAAATTGGAGGCAGCGCTGCAGGGCAAACAAAACGGATTGAAAAAAACAGAAGCTTGCTTGTTTTCTTTGAGTACTCAATTAACCACAACAACCGTACTTCAGTTTAACACATTTTTTCACCTTTTTGTTTTCCCGGCTTTGAGCGCACAAACAAAAGACCCGATCTTTTTCGTCGCCCAATTCACGTACCCGCGCTACACCATGCTCATGCTCGAACACTACATCGTACGTGCCAACATTACGAACTCCCGATAGGGAAATGGCATCAACCCTGACAACAAACTTGTGGGAACCCACGCAGCTGATGCTGCGCGATAAAGACAAAACAAGACCTCTCCCCGACCTGTTTGTTGTCTCTTGCACACCACACCCGCACTCCCTACCTCCCTTTTGATACCTGTCTACGCCCACAGAGAGACATCCCTCCCGTCCCATCACACTGCCCATGCGGTGCTCTCGTGTGGGTGACAGATCGCGATGTTGAGTGTCATTTTCCATTCGTTTCAGCACCTTGCTTCAGTCACCTCTCACAACGAGAACCACCACAAACATGCAACACAGAACAACACCTCTCCCCCACCCACCTCATCACCCCCTGCGTTTGTGGTGGAGCAAACGTGCTGATTTGCACCTTCTCACGAAGCAACGCAAAACAATGATGGATGTGACCTTTGTGCTGGAAGAGTCAGGCGTGACTGCGACAGTGGAGGTGCCGTGCGAGGCGGACGTTGCAGCGGCAAAGGAGGTTGCGTGCACGGCGCTTGCTGTCTCGCCTGCGTCTGTCGAGATGCGCATCGGCACGCAGGTGCTGGAGGGGACGTGCCGTCTGCAGGACACTGCGTTTGATGCAGGGGTGCAGGTTGTGCTTGCCTGCCCTCGCTTTGCCGACATCAAGTGTCCTGCTAAGAAGAATTTAAAGCCGTCATCGAAGAACTCAAGGATTTCGCTGTCGCGTTGTGGAACGCTCTGCATCTATGTTTGTGATAAGAATGTTGTTGGTTTGGACACAGAAACCTTTGCCCGTGTCTTTGAGTTCAACATACCCCATATTGTGCGTGGTCCGCCTGCCATCTCGCAGTGCAAGACACGCTGCTACCTGGCGTGTGGGGATTGGCTTCTCGAGGTTGTGCTTCCGGGTGGGGAGGTGGTCCGCAAAGTCGACGGCTCCTCGCACTCAGTGTTAGCGTGTGGTAGTGTTGTTCTCTCACGCAGCTCAGACGGCGTCTCTGTGTATGACGAAGACCTGACGTTGCTTGATTCTCTCATACACGACCGGTGTGCGAAAGCGGCACTGTCGGACTGTGGGTGGGTCATCACCTCCTCTGAGAAGGAGAAGAACGTACGTCTGTGGGATGTGAACACAGGTGAAGCTGTGGCATGTGTGCCTGCGGTGGTGTGGTGTAGAGTGGCGCTTTCACGGTGTGCCTCTGTCTTTGCTGTGGGGGCGGACAACACCGTGCACCTCTATGACTGGAGTGGTGCGGCTCTTCGCAGTGTTGATGTGGGTAGTTATGTCGAAGACGTGCAGTTCACCCCGTGTGGGAAGTACCTTGTGGTGAGGGTAGTTGTTCTGGAATCTGAGGATGATGACGGAGATGACAATGATGCGGTTACCGATGATTACTTCGTACACCTGCACCAGTATGATGTGGCGACCATGTCCTGTGTGCGTGTGATACCTCAACGATCAGGTGTGTCCTTTGCGATATCGCCGTGTTCGCGTGTTGTTTTGGTTATGCAACAAAATGGCGTCATTGTGTCACGACGTCTGTACCCACACAAACAGTGAGTGAGAGTGGTTATGATGATAACCCAAGGTCCCAATGCAAAACACAGGAAGATCCTCAAAAGCACCCACACCCCTGCGGACAGCCTACTCCGGTCTGGCATACACTAACCATGTTGACCACACCGACGGGACCAGCACAACGTTCACACGAAGGGAGCGTCCACACCTTGTCTTCGCAGACGACGGCTGCACGCCTCTCGCCTTAACAAACGGTGTTGTCCCAGGTGGATCCACTGGAGACGCGTCACACACACTCCTGCAGAGAGTTGCGCAGAGAGCTGGGGTTTGATGCAGTGTGTGGGCTACAAAAGGCTGCAAAGTACCGAAAATTCCCCCAACCTTATTTGGCCACGCTTATTTGGACTGTATTCTTTTTTTATTTAGCCTCTTGTATACAAACATACGAAGCGGTACGCGTACGGTTTGTACGGAAATAATACAACCCGAAATGATTGGGCTCTTTCGGATTGAATGATTTGAATAGTGTGTATGTGTGTGTTCGGAAATATATACTGTCTCTTTTCTAGCTTGTTTAATGTTCATTGTTTTCCTTTCATTGCCCTTTGCTTGTGCTCTTGTGCTTTTGTGCTCTTTTGGGGGATGCGTCCAATGAAAATCACGTCAGTAGAAAAGTTCGAGAATGTAGGTTTTATTATTTTCCCACACTGCGAAACGGGGCCCCAGCCGGACCCTACATCACACAAGATTCGCGTCCCTGTGTTCGCAATGATCCCCTTTCATCTGGCTGATGAATGGAAGCGCATATCAGATGCGCCACAAAATGGATGCAGTCCTAGCCTGCACGGTTGGGTGTCCACCTTGGTACAGCTGGTTATTGTACCTAGGTGCACTGTGGCTGTTGTATTTCAAGTCAACTTTCTTTTGCGAACTTCTCTTTTTTCAAACCCCGCCCACATCAGCCTCACACAGACCCCCCCTCCTTTTCTTAAGAACAAGGCAACCAAACGCACAAGCTGCTGATTGCCCTGCCTTTCTCTTTCTACCCCCTGATAGCCACAGCTTTGATTCTGTTGTTGTCACCTACACATGGAGGTGGTAGGGCACTACAACGAGAACTCCTGCGTGGTGGGTGTCTCGCACGACGACACGATCCTGCAACTAAAACAGCACATTATAGCAGCATTGGACCTTCGATGTGATGCCACGTGGTTGTCGCTGCGTGCGGTGGGCTGCGATGTGGACCTGGGCGACGCGACACGAGTCAGCGAGACCGCTCTGGAAGGTGGAGACAACGTGGATTTGGTGCAACGTGCTGCAGCGGTGCAGACCGGCAGCTTTGCTGTGGAGGGAAAGTGCATCTTCCTGGTGGTGTCTCCGTGCACACGCTACGTTGCCGTCGTATGCGATGATGAAAACACCTTCATCCACAGCACCGAGACACACACCCTCCTCACCACCCTCACCGGCACCACCTACGCCACCCCGGTCTTCTCCCCATGCAGCCAATACGTCGCAAGCAGCAACGTCGACCTGACCATCCATGTCCACCACATCCCCTCAGGCACCCAACGAGAGCTCTCCCTGCCCGGAGGCCACCCAGATCCCGAACCAGAACTGCTGGTAGGGTGGGCTCCGTGTGGTCGTTATATCCTTTCAGTTGCAAACCCGATCCTGAAGGTGTATGAGGCAGAGTCGGGCAGTGTCGTGCATGAATGGACCCATGTGGAGTGTGCGGGGGGGTACAACCTGCCGGTAACGCACGATTCGGTCTTGATTGAGAAGACCAGGCAGGCGGTGGCGTTCTGGAATTACCGGACAGGGGTGTGCACGGGGTCGTTCGATTTGGGGGATGATGTGTATTTTTCGTCGTTGTCCGAGGATGGTAGTGTGGCAGTCGCATGCGGTGCCCACGGGAAGGTGCGGGTCTGGGACGTGTCCACGCAAGCCCTCCTGCACGACCTGACCGCAACACACAACAGCGTTCTCTCCGACGTCTCTGTCTCCTCCTCAGGCAAAGTTCTTGCTGTGTGCAGCGAAGTGCACATCTTCCTCTGGTCGCTGCAAACCGGCGCCCTTCTCCGCACAATAACCCACGGCGGCTCTGGTGAGGAATTTGGCGTGGTCCTGAGCAGGTGCGGTCAGTGGCTCTTTCACGTGTCAGGCAAATCTGTTGATGTTGTGTTGGTCTAAAGGGTGAAAGCCGCCTCTACGGTTTCATTACGTATGTGTGGCAGTGTCGTTGTCTCATGGTGGGAGACGTTTGGTGAAGGGTGCAGGGGTGCAGGGTGTGCTTGCCTGCCCTCGCTTTGCCGACATCAAGTGTCCTGCTGAGTATAATTTTTCGGTGACATGACACTTGTGACATATACCTCTTCCCCAATTTACCTTTCACGCCTTTTTTACCCTCCCCCGTTTTAGAATCAACAGAGAGTGTACGTAAGATTTTGAGATGCGTGCGACGTTGTCGACGCTAATAAGTATCACGTCCACGACTCTCGAACTCATTGTCCACGAGGTTCGCCGTCTCACAATCCTCTGATAATTCATCATCTTCGCCCCCTTCTTTCCCCCACCATCAGACCCTTTACCCCGAAGAGCGTGAATGGTGGAGAATTATTTTCATTTTGGGTGAAGTGCCTGCATTGTGGAAGTTGGTGTTCAGTGCAGCCTCTTCATTGTATCAGGGAAGGTGAGGAATAAGCGGAGGGCCCCTCAAACCAGAAAATTCCTACACCACTCCCGATTTCCACATTTCCCCGTCTGATTCCGAACACACCAATACACGAAGATTGCCATGCTCCTCACGCTTCTCTTCCCCCCACACTTTATCAGTACAGCAGGTTTGGTTTAGTGGGTCAGGGAGGGTTTGGGGGTTCTTTTAAACGCAAAGGAGTACTGGCAAATAAAACAATGGATGTGACGTTTGTGCTGGAAGAGTCAGGCGTGACTGCGACAGTGGAGGTGCCGTGCGAGGCGGACGTTGCAGCGGCAAAGGAGGTTGCGTGCACGGCGCTTGCTGTCTCGCCTGCGTCTGTTGAGATGCGCATCGGCACGCAGGTGCTGGAGGGGACGTGCCGTCTGCAGGACACTGCGTTTCATGCAGGGGTGCAGGTTGTGCTTGCCCGCCCTCGCTTTGCCGACATCAAGTGTCCTGCTGAGTACAATTTCAAGAAGTCATCGACGCGCGTAGTGTTCTCGCTGTCGCGTTGTGGAACGCTCTGCATCTATAGTGACTTGAGTAGGCATGTTGTTGGCTTGGACACAGAAACCTTTGCCCGTGTCTTTGAGTTCAACATACCCCATAGTGTGCACGGTGCGCCTGCCATCTCGCAGTGCAAGACACGCTGCTACTTGGCATGTGTGTATCACCTTCTCGAGGTTGCACTTCCGGGTGGAGAGGTGGTCCGCAAAGTCGACGGCCCTTCGTACGCAGTCTTCGCGTGTGGCAGTGTTGTTGTCTCTGAGGGCAGAGACGGCGTCTCTGTGTATGACGAAGACCTGACGTTGCTCCGCTCTCTCTCGCACGAGGTCGAAGGGTACTGGCACACGGCAGTGTCACACTGTGGTGGGTGGGTGATCATCTCCTCCGAGGAGCAATACGATCTTCGTCTGTGGGATGTGAACACAGGTGAAGCTGTGGTGTGTATGCCGGATATGCCGGGGCCAGAGTGGCTAGTGGCGCTTTCACGGTCTGCCTCTGTCTTTGCTATGGGGGTGCAAAATACCGTGGACAACACCGTGCACCTCTTTGATTGGAGTGGTGCGGCTCTTCGCAGTGTTGATGTGGGTGGGAAAGCCAGGGACATGCAGTTCACCCCGTGTGGGAAGTACCTTGTGGTGAGGACTACACACGTGCTGCACCAGTATGATGTGGCGACCATGTCCCGTGTGCACGTGATGACGCACACCGAGGATGGGCCCTTTGCGATATCTCCGTGTTCACGTGTTGTCATGGTTATGCACTCAGATGGCGTCATTGTTACAAGACATCTGTACCCAAACAACAGTGACTGATGTGTGACCAGGGGACGGGAGGGTGGTCATCATCAATATAACTCAGTACACCCCAGTGTACCCCCAAGAAACTCCCCTTTCAGCCCTGTTGCTGATTTTCTCTTGTTTGCCTGCCACAGGTCGCCCACCTCATAAAAAGGTTCAAAAAGCGTGTGGTTTCTGGGTCAAAAAAGAGGGGAAAAATAGTGAGGGGAGTTGGGTCCAGTCATAGGGGGTATAGCATATTTTTTGGAAAATTCTTCAAAAAAACGACGATTTTTGCTGGGCACAATGCAAATTTCAGAAAAATCCCAATTTTTCGACTGGTTGAGCAAATTATGGCCCACCCACCCCGATTGTGTGTCAAAAACAGAGTTCAGAATGTTTCTAGAAAGTATTACTCTTATCAGAGGGCGCAGTGTCCGACAAGGGTCACAGACAGAACGCGATTTAATTGGGGTCAAACGCCGAAGGAAAAGGAAGGATGCAGTATGGCGAGAGAATAAAAGTAGCGCACCGTGCGCCTTGGGCGCAAGCTTGCAACCCACACTTCGCGTGACATAGTTTGGCACTAAAAACGTGCAATTTTGAGCGCAATTTTTAGAAATGTTGCGTACCGTGGCTTCGCCATGGGTGCCATGACCGCCGTTTCTTTTGTAAATGTATTTAGATTACTGATACTGCGTGTGCCCAGTGCAAATATCAATGTAGTGTCGAACTCCGCAGTAGGATAACCGAGGAATTCTCACATTCTGCCGGAGTCCCCGAACGAGCTGGGTTGGGCTCGACCGAGTAATGACCGAATTTCAGCGAAAACCACCAAAACCTATATTCCCCTGGGGTTTAGTTCTGCGACAGCTGAGATGTGTAAAAAAACACCACTATTCTGCCTCAGTACAGGTCCCAACCTGCTTGTTCGTTTTTCTTTTCAGACGGTGCTGCGCTCGCGGACAAACCATCAACCCCCCCACGATTTCCTAAAAACCTGACAGCTAGCATCAGGCCTGCGCGGAAAAATCTCAAAAACGGGAGAGAAAAATAAAACGAAAAAAAATCTCGGATTTTCAGCGAAAAGAAGGATCCACCCTGCACCGGGGAGAGGAGAAAGGAATCGCTTCCGCCTCGTCGCAAAATCGTTAGTGCGTTCGCACTGCTCACACTTGTACTGAACCCTAAATGCCAGACGTCGTCCGCGTTCCACGTCACGTCGATAAAATCCTGCAGCAATGTGTACGCACTGCCGATGCTGGACACCGTAGTGTTCTCCTGCATGAGGTCTGATGCCGCATGATGGCAAGGAATAGCGCTGCGAGCACTATAACATCTACATTTAAAATTCAGGTTCGGTATGACCTAGAGCTCCGAACTGCGCCGCAGGCCCCCAATTGCATAGGGGGGTCTGGGGGGTTTGGGGGGCAAAGCCCCCCGGCGCTTTTTTTTTGGACTTTCGGGCCAGAAAAACCGAAAATTTGGGTTGAAATGGGCATTTTCCTAAGTAAAAACCACGAAATTTCGGGCGCGAAACCACGTTTTAGACCCCCACAGATGCTCAAAAGTGTCAAATTCTGGTTTTAACGGCCTCAAATCGTCGAAATTAGCCCTATATAGGCGGGAAAAAAAATTTGCGAGAGTCCCTTTCTATAAGTCAAAATAGCTGGAAAGTGGGGCGGGAGGGTCCGTAGTCCGAGGGTCACTAAAACATTCGAAAACATTTTTTTCCCGGCTATTTCTCAGTTTTTGCTGGGGAAAAACATTTTTTTCCCCTTTGTATCTCAGTTTTGGCAAAGGTAAAAAACACTTTTTGAACTTTTTTGCGCTTTTTTAACATGTTTTAGGGAGCCCCCATTGAACAAAAATTCCAAAACGCCCCATAATTATTCTGGTCTATGTATTTTCGATACAGCACAGTATTTGAGCACCTCTTCTGGATTGTCGATGTGACAAAAAAGAGCCTCCCATCCCCTTAGACAAGACTAGCAACTGTTCAGTGTGATAGATTATTTATGAAAAAAAGGCCATTTTTCTGTCTTTACTTCCACTCCTCGACACCAACACTCCACCCAACCACCACCCACCCCACCACCCGAAGAGGACTTTCAGCGAAGATGAAAGTGTCGTTGCGGAACCTGAACATCCTGCTTGCGCTAGCCTGCATTGTGATCACAGCCGTGGTGTGCATGGTGATGAGCATCACGAGTGCCGACGATGCACTGGCCGACACAAACACGCTCGTTGAGAGCACTGCTGACCAATGCTTTGGCACCGGGGACGCGTCCTTGCGGGCAGCACTGGAGGACTACCTGACGTCTGTGCAGGAGGGAGCGTCGCAGATCATTGTCAACTTCCTTTCCGTGCACCGTGTCCGGACGCAGAAGCTGGCTGCTGAGATGGGTTCGTTCCCACCGGAGGTGACTGAGTCGTGGGCGTTCATGGACGAGAAGAGTTCCTCAGTGATAAACGAGCTGCGTATGTTCAATGGTATGGGGGCAACTGCTGTTTCCTTGATCGGGCACAAGGGACAGGGTGTCACGATGTTTGAAGACTTTCGCACGATTTCGAACCCAGTTGGCGGGTACCATCACTACATGGCGGATAGGAACAACGGCAGCGACTACGATGCTGAGGCAGGTGCACCGACAGCGATACGCACTATCATCGGCACGGCAGATCCTTACACAGGTCAGTTTCTTGCTCCAGAGAACTCGACGTACCGATCAACGGATGGGCTGCAGATGGGATGCACGCATGACGGCAGGGCATTCGAAACGAACGGTGCACAGCCGTCACCTCGCTGCGTAACATGGAAGTACGACCAGAAAGACGTATATTCCTTAACTGACTTCTTGCAGGTGCATGGTGAGGCTGGTGTGCGGTGGAGTCCTCTCTTCCCTATACCGCCGTACATCGTTATCTTGATGATGGGCACATGGTCACACGAGACTGCAAACGGTGTGCGTCTTGGTGCTGTCATGAACGGTCTTGACGTGCGTGCCATTTCACGTGAGCTGGGGCGTCTGAAGCTCGGGAAGGGAGGGACCACGTCAAAGGGAAGGCTGTACACGTCTGTGAATAGTGACTGGATGTATGATGTGTCGGGTATCCCAGACTTCAACCAGAAGTACATTCTGACTGCAGTTTCGCACGGAGAGTATGTGTTTCTTTTTCTGTTTCGTTTTATTCTGCAGCGCTCAAGCAAGAAGAGGTACTTCTTGGAATGTAGCTTGTTCAGTTCACATCAGAAACAAGGTTCGCATCTATCAAAGTGATAGCAATGCTGGTTGACCGCAAGTGGTCCCTCACGTAAAAGTTGGTAACAATGGTGTGGTGAGGATCATGTAAAGCAGCCTGATTTAGTCAACACGAACACCCCAGGTAAACTGAACCACCACATCACAGCGGGCACGCTTATGACCCGGCGACTATGGTCGCCTCCCAACTTCCCGATGTGAAACGGACGAGATCATCAGCTCCACCGCCCGACACATTCACGCTGTCGACGGGCGCTACGAGGCGATGGCGAACAAGACCATTTACGAGTACTCGATCTCCGTCAACGGGACTGAGGAGCAGTTCTTCTTGAGGTATGTGTGAGGTGGCATGCTTTGTTTCTCTTCCAGTTTGTGTCTTTGCTGCGTAGCTTTTGTCCCAATGAATGACACCACACCACAACACAGAGTGCAACGTGTGAACGACGGCTACGGTGTGGACTGGTGGCTGGTGGTCACCCTCGACCGAGAGTACATACTTGGCGACATTGACCGGAGCACACTTGCTGCACAGGAGCGCATCCGTGACGAGGTTGACAGCGTGGATGAGAAGCTTGTGCGTTCTCGCATCATCCTTGTTGTGACTGTTGTGGTTGCAAGTGTGCTGCTGATGCTGCTGGCACTGATGCTGGTCCTCCGCATTGTCGCACCTTTGGTACAGCTGCAGGAGGAGATGGCGCGTGTGGCTGTGATGAACCTGTCGCAGGTGGATGAGACACGTGCCATCAGCAACATCGAGGAGGTGGGACACATGCAGACGTCGTTCCTGCAGATGCTTCGCAACCTGAAGGAGTACCGCAACTACATGCCTGCCTCTGTGCTGGTTGAGGATGTGTCGCGGACTGAGACTGAGACGGAGGATGAGAGCGACTTGGACGACAAGACGCAAGCATCGCGCAAGAGCCGCAGCAATGGCTCCGTACCTGCGTCACCCACTGCACAGCACCAGTTCCTCACCATGCAGAAGCTTGACCAAAAGAAGGTGGCCCTTTCCGTGGTGAACGTGCGTGGCTTCTTTGAAGCCTCACGTGAGTTGCCGACTGGCGAGATGCAGGCACGCCACACGGAGTACCTGAGCACGGTGCTGTCCATCACGCACGCATACAACGGTGTGAACGACGGATTCTCAGGCGACCGTGTCTTGACGCACTGGAACGGTGCACGCCACTGCAGCTCGGCGAAGCTGCAGGCAGCGAAGTTCTCGCACAGGGTGCGCACTCACAAGACGCTGTTGGCACAGAAGTGGACACTCTCGATGGCCTTCGTCTGTGCAGAGGTGCGGTGCGGGAACATGGGCTGCGAAGGCATGAAGAAGTACACCTTCCTTGGCGGGTGTGTGCCGTGGCTGCACGCACTCGAGAGACTGAACAAAACGTACGGCACAACGATCCTGCACGACAACATCACGCACTCACCTGTTGCGAATGCCTTCTACTCGAAGACTGTCGCCTGTGTGTCGTATCCAAAGTTCCGTGCGAAACTAGTCCTGAGCGAGCTGCGTGAGGAGATGGAGACCCAGAACGAGGAGTGGATGTACCAGCTGGACAAATGCGCCGCAGCAAACCCCTATGAGTGCTACAACGCTGCCATGGTGCATGTCTTCGCAGCACAGTGGGACGACGCTGCTGCTGTGGCGGAGAAGCTTGGCGACACTGACAGAGCGGAGTTCGAGAAACACTGCACTGCAGCAAGGGCGGTGTGCGAGACGGAGTATAAGCTTGAGCCTGTCTTGTCGGTTGCAGATACATGAAGGGTTTTGGTTGTTGTTTTTTTTTGGGTTTTGTGGTAAGGCTGCCTGGCGGCCTTATCTATTTCATGAAGCGTTGGGTGCAGCGAACTGCAGTACCTGTACGCTCAGAACTCTTCAACGGAAGGTGGCCGCCGGCTGACGAGCTGTTGTGTACCGCCCTTGTTGACACTACGGTGCGGGTAGGTCTGGTTAGGTCTCCTCTTACATCTTCTGCTGTTGGCTGCAGCGTACTTTTGTGCTTTCATCTGAGGCTGGCATCGTACGAGGGTCAGTCGGAGGTTCCTGCCTTAATAACTACAGTAATGTCAATTTCTTCTCTTCCCCGGTAGGCAATGTTCCCAAACGATTTTCCCATGCCTCAAAACCCTCCCCCATGGAACACCCGCCCCTTGCTATAAAATCCTCTTTCCTGTTTTTGTGTTTTCCAACATCGAAAAGGAAGGGAGGGTCATTGAAGCATAGTGTGTGGCAGGCATCCGCGTTTTCCCGCAAACTACACTAGGGCGATCTGCTAACGCCCATTCTTTTGAAAATGCGTCAGTAGGGTAACCAGGGGTAGATAATAAATATCTACTCCACTAATCGGGTCGAGAAAAAATGTCGTGAATTCAGAGAGGGTTGTCGTTCGGTTCAAAACGCATGTTTTGAACCGAACGGAGCCTTCTTTGCACCTTCAAATGCGAGTATCCGTTAAGTAAGTGAAAACCGAATGGAATGGGAACGTAGTGAGAGCGCAGTGGAAACGTAGTGGGGTTGCAACGAGCTTTTTTCATGTTTTATTATTCGGCTCGAATGATTGGAATTGCGTGTGTAGTTCAGACATAAATACTGGCTCTTCTGTCTTGTTCTTTTACTCATTGTTTCCCTTTCATTGCCCTTTGCTTGTGCTCAAGGTCATCTCGGACGAGCTGAAGAAGACCTGTCAAACACTCACGTCCCACTCTCTCAGAAGGGGGGCGGTACAGCACCTGGTGGGTCGGGATGTAGATCTCGAGATGATCCGCCAGCTTACCCGCCGCGCGTAATATTTGTGATTTTTTTTTGGTTTTTGTGATTATTTGGTGGGTGATCTATGATCGTCTCCGTGAGACACGTAACAGGCTGTGAGAGCCTGTGAGAGTCTGTGAGAGCTTACTGAGAGCTTATGAGGTCCTGTGCTGTGGTAGCGTACAGTACATAGAGTATACACAGTTCACACCAAAATACTTGCATTTGCATTTCCGGAATCCGTCCGGCCAGTGGGGTCAATTTGCCGAAATGGACAAGTTCTCGTTTTTGGTCAATTTCCGCAGTATACACAGTATACACAGTATACACAGTATACACAGTATACACAGTATACACAGTATACACAGTATACACAGTATACACAGGGGATTGGGAGTACAGTACAGTACAGTACAGTACAGTACAGTACAGTACAGTACAGTACAGTACAGTACAGTACAGTACAGTACAGTACAGTACAGTACAGTACAGTACAGTACAGTACAGTACAGTACAGTACAGTACAGTACAGTACAGTACAGTACAGTACAGTACAGTACAGTACAGTACAGTACAGTACAGTACAGTACAGTACAGTACAGTACAGTACAGTACAGTACAGTACAGTACAGTACAGTACAGTACAGTACAGTACAGTACAGTACAGTACAGTACAGTACAGTACAGTACAGTACAGTACAGTACAGTACAGTACAGTACAGTACAGTACAGTACAGTACAGTACAGTACAGTACAGTACAGTACAGTACAGTACAGTACAGTACAGTACAGTACAGTACAGTACAGTACAGTACAGTACAGTACAGTACAGTACAGTACAGTACAGTACAGTACAGTACAGTACAGTACAGTACAGTACAGTACAGTACAGTACAGTACAGTACAGTACAGTACAGTACAGTACAGTACAGTACAGTACAGTACAGTACAGTACAGTACAGTACAGTACAGTACAGTACAGTACAGTACAGTACAGTACAGTACAGTACAGTACAGTACAGTACAGTACAGTACAGTACAGTACAGTACAGTACAGTACAGTACAGTACAGTACAGTACAGTACAGTACAGTACAGTACAGTACAGTACAGTACAGTACAGTACAGTACAGTACAGTACAGTACAGTACAGTACAGTACAGTACAGTACAATCTTCTTCATCATCCTCTGCTCATCCCCCCTCCACCTTGACCTTCTTCACAGTTCACTTTATCACACCCCCTCGATGGACGGCATTGCGCTTTATGGGTCGGGCAGTGACGATGGTCATGAGACCCCACCCGACGACACGGTGCTAGCGAAACGGCGCCGACGGAAGAGGAAACGCGATGTGCCGCCCGCACCGCAGGACACTGTCGGATCGTTGGAACCAGGACCTGCACCTGCGACACGCGTACGGCACCAGGCACACCAGGTGGGCATGTGGTCTGGCATTGTGTATCTGGAGGTGCCGCAGCTCGCCTTCCCGGTGGAGGAAGGCTGGACGCCGATAGCACACCCACACGTCTCGCTGAGTCGCCAGCTCTACATGAACAAGGGTGACATCGTGCAGGTGGCGGAGGCGCTGGGAGCAGGGTTCACACCGTTTCCACCGTTTGATGCAAGCTTCACGCATGAAGACGTATTTGTGAATGAGGAAGGCACAACAGAGTTCGCTGTGGTGACGTCACGCTCTGAGCACATCCTTGCCCTCATCGACGCAGCTGACACCGCACTCCACAGCCTCGGCTTCAGAAGGTATTTCAAAGACCCTACACCGCACATCACCATCGCAACACGGCCAAACACCTGCACGCACACCACACCAAGACCCCTGAGCAAGCCCGCAGAGTTCTCATTTGCCTCAGTATGCTTCAAGGCAGGGGACCAGGTGCACCGGTTCGATCTGTAGAGAGGATACGCATATGAAGGACCATCTGGAAGACATCTCATGTCAAAGAAGAAGGAGAAAATGCATGAGGATTCGGATGTGAAGTGAATGGAACGGAATGTCCAACGGTGTGAAGCGAAGGTCGGAAATGGCGGTCGAAACAGCGTGTGCGCAAGGGGGTTGCTGAGGGAGTGTCAGACGCCTCTGTGCGTGCAAGAGAACGGCAAGTGTGTGCTTCGTGGACTCATATGGAACGCATCCAGCTTCGTGTTCTTGGAGAGTCTTTTGCCGCCGTTGCTTGAGGATGCGGAGCGGGTCTTCTGTGTGGGGTTTGGTGCAGGATGTGCACATAGCTGTGGTCTGCAGTCTTGTGTAGTGCAGCACCGAAGGTATCGCAGAAGTGCTTCCCCAGTGAGATGTAGCAACTGTGGATTCCTTCAGTGAAACGTTTGTGTCCCTATTTTGCCTTTGCAGTCGTGGCGAGTGTTGTCACGTTCGTCTGTTGCGCACAAGCAAGAAGAGAGACTCTTTTCAGTAGGTATCTTCAAATTGCTTGCTTTGTCAGAGTTTGTTGAAACACGTATTTAACCCACCAACCTTCTTATTTGTCGTTGCGAAGTGACCACCAACCATCACATAAAACACAACAGAGCCCTCAACAATATGATGGATGTGACCTTTGTGCTGGAAGAGTCAGGCGTGACTGCGACAGTGGAGGTGCCGTGCGAGGCGGACGTTGCAGCGGCAAAGGAGGTTGCGTGCACGGCGCTTGCTGTCTCGCCTGCGTCTGTCGAGATGCGCATCGGCACGCAGGTGCTGGAGGGGACGTGCCGTCTGCAGGACACTGCGTTTGGTGCAGGGGTGCAGGTTGTGCTTGCCTGTCCTCGCTTTGCCAACATCAAGTGTCCTGCTCGGTTCAATTTCAAGAGGGAATCGATAACCGAAAAGATTTCGCTGTCGCGTTGTGGAACGCTCTGCGTCTCTGTTTATGATGGTAATGTTGTTGCCGGTTTCGACACAGAAACCTTTGCCCGTGTCTTTGAGTTCAACATACCCCATAGTGCGTACGGTGCGCCTGCCATCTCGCAGTGCAAGACACGCTGCTACCTGGCGTGTGAGCATCACCTTCTTGTGGTTGCGCTTCCGGGTGGGGAGGTGGTCCGCAAAGTCGACAGCATCTCGTACTCAGTGTTCGCGTGTGGTGGTGTTGTTGTCTCGCAGGGCACAGACGGCGTCTCTGTGTATGACGAAGACCTGACGTTGCTCTGCCCTCTCTCGCACCTGGTGTGTGGCAAACCAGCAGTGTCGGACTGTGGTGGGTGGGTGATCACCTCCTCCAGGAAGGAGAAGAACGTACGTCTGTGGGATGTGAACACAGGTGAAGCTGTGGTATGTATGCAGGCAGGCAGATGTTGGGAGGTGGCGCTTTCACGGTCTGCCTCTGTCTTTGCTGTGGTGGAGGAACAAAACACCGTGCACCTCTATGATTGGAGTGGTGCGGCTCTTCGCAGTGTTGATGTGGGTGGGGAAGTCGAGGACATCAAGGGCATGCAGTTCACCCCGTGTGGGAAGTACCTTGTGGTGAGGGTAGAGGTTGCGGAATCTAGGGACGCGCACAACTTTTACTTGCACCAGTATGATGTGGCGACCATGTCCCGTGTGGATGTGATACCGCAAACATTTGGAGGGTCCTTTGCGATATCGCCGTGTTCACGCGTTGTCATGGCGATGCAACCAGGTGGCGTCATTGTGACAAGGCATCTGTATCCACACAACAGTGAGTGATGTGTGACCAGGGGAGCGATGAATGTAGCCAGGGTCCCAGCGAAAAAACTCACTACCCTCAAAAGCACCCCTCTTGTTAGCCTGGCACAGGTCGCCCACCTCACACACCTCACTCCTGTGTGTTTGCCGCAGGGTATCTTCGAATTGCTTGCTTTGTCAGAGTTTGTTGCAACACGTATTTAACCCACCAACCTTCTTATTTGTTGTTGCGAAGTGACACCACCAACCATCACATCAAACACAACAGAGCCCTCAACAATATGATGGATGTGACCTTTGTGCTGGAAGAGTCAGGCGTGACTGCGACAGTGGAGGTGCCGTGCGAGGCGAACGTTGCAGCGGCAAAGGAGGTTGCGTGCACGGCGCTTGCTGTCTCGCCTGCGTCTGTCGAGATGCGCATCGGCACGCAGGTGCTGGAGGGGACGTGCCGTCTGCAGGACACTGCGTTTGATGCAGGGGTGCAGGTTGTGCTTGCCCGCTATTTTGCCGACATCAAGTGTCCTGCTGAGTACGACGCATATCCGGAATGCTTGTCGCTGTCGCGTTGTGGAACGCTCTGCGTACATAGTAACTGGACCGGTGGTGTTGGTGGCTTCGACACAGAAACCTTCGACACTGTCTTCTCGTTCGAAGTGGATACGGAAGTGTCCGGTCCGGCTGCCATCTCGCAGTGCAAGACACGCTGCTACCTGGCGTGCGAGTCAGACATACGCAAGGTTGCACTTCCGGGTGGTGAGGTGCTCCGCAAACTTGACAGCACTTGGAGAGTAGTGCTAGCGTGTGGTGGTGTCGTTGTCTCATGGTGTGAAGACGGCGTCTCTGTGTATGACGAAGACCTGACGTTGCTCCGCTCTCTCTCGCACAAAGGGTGCTGGTGTGTGGCCCTGTCGGACTGTGGTGGGTGGGTGATCACCTCCTCCAACAAGGAGAAGAACGTACGTCTGTGGGATGTGAACACAGGTGAAGCTGTGGCATGTGTGCCTGCGGGTAGGTGGTGTGTAGTGGCGCTTTCACGGTCTGCCTCTGTCTTCGCTGTGCGGTCCTCTAACACCGTGCACCTCTATGATTGGAGTGGTGCTGCTCTTCGCAGTGTTGATGTGGGTGGGGATGTAGCGGGCATGCAGTTCACCCCGTGTGGGAAGTACCTTGTGGTCGAGGTGCATGTTGTGGAAGCTTATGACGCAGATGGTTGCGATACACACCTGCACCAGTATGATGTGGCGACCATGTCCTGTGTGCACGTGATCCCAGGTTATGGCAGTTCATCGTTTGCGATATCACCGTGCTCACGTGTTGTTGTGCTGGCGTCGCCCGAAAGCAACAGAATCGTAACGAGACCTCTGTACCCCACACAATAGCCCAAACAAACAATATTACTTTACCCCCCGCACTCCCCACATACCCAACCCACCTTAGTTTTGCCCACCTGAGTTCGCACCCCGACCCCCTTCCTGACTCCCCACACGTTAACGGTGGAGCAAACGTGCTGAGTCTGCTGCTCCTCGAGTGAACCTATTCTAGGTTTTGACGCGACTATGGCGAGTTTCACCGCCTCTCTGCAATGCTGCGAGAGCAAGGATCATGAGGACATCATAGGACAGCTGCCCTCGCATGCCGTACTTAGGGGCAGACGTCTACGACGCGCTCTTGCCTGGTCTGTTGGTAGGGAGGGTCAGGGAACGTCAGGGAGGTGTGCCTGGGTTGCTTATCGGAGGCTTCCATATGGGTCGATTTCAAAACCCCCCCCCCCCCCCAAAAGTTCTTTTTTGTCTTTTTCATGATATAGGCAGTTTTTTTGCAGTCTGAGGTCCGGAACCGCCCCAAAAACGATTTTCTGGGAGGTTTTGGGTGGTTTTGGGGCGAAATGGACCTTTTTTGACCATTTTTATGGTATTTTTAGGCTGTTTTTGGCCCTTCTTCTTACACAGCCTATTGGGGGTCAAAATAGCTATTTTTGACCAAAAAACACAATTTATTTGACGCCAGGAGGCCTCCGTTGGCCCAAATATATCCCAAAAATGGGCTGTGAGCCCAATCCGACCTGTTTTGGGCACATTTGGCACTTTTCTTGGTGCTTATTTGATGTTTTTTGGTCAAAAATAGCTATTTTGACCCCCAATAGGCTGTGTAAGAAGAAGGGCCAAAAACAGCCTAAAAATACCATAAAAATGGTCAAAAAAGGTCCATTTCGCCCCAAAACCACCCAAAACCTCCCAGAAAATCGTTTTTGGGGCGGTTCCGGACCTCAGACTGCAAAAAAACTGCCTATATCATGAAAAAGACAAAAAAGAACTTTTGGGGGGGGGGGGGGTTTTGAAATCGACCCATATCAATGTGAGCAGTGTTGCCTTCCCATTCTTTATGAATGTCGTTGACCTGAACACTCGAGTTGCGAAGTCAGGGAGGATACATCACATCAAACACAACAGGCCCTGAAGAAAACAATGGATGTGACCTTTGTGCTGGAAGAGTCAGGCGTGACTGCGACAGTGGAGGTGCCGTGCGAGGCGGACGTTGCAGCGGCAAAGGAGGTTGCGTGCACGGCGCTTGCTGTCTCGCCTGCGTCTGTCGAGATGCGCATCGGCACGCAGGTGCTGGAGGGGACGTGCCGTCTGCAGGACACTGCGTTTGATTCAGGGGTGCAGGTTGTGCTTGCCCGCCGCTTTGCTGACATCAAGTGTCCTGCTGAGTACAGTGTAGAGGTGCTATCTGTTAGGCATCCGATGAATGTTAATCATTTATCGCTGTCTCCCTGTGGAGCACTCTGCCTCCTTACACAGGCTCTCTATGTACAGAAGGCAGGATATGTCACCGGCCTCGATACAGAAACCTTCAGCCCTGCCTTCAGGTTCAAAGTAGACATTGAGGTGTGCGGTGCGCCTGCCATCTCACGGTGCAAGACACGCTGCTACCTGGCGGGCAGGGAAGGTCTGCATGAGGTTGCGCTTCCGGGTGGGGAGGTGCTCCGCAAAGTCGACAGCTCGATTCAAGTGTTTGCGTGTGGCGGTGTTGTTGTCTCTCGTATCCGAGGGAGCATCTCTGTGTATGACGAAGACCTGACGTTGCTCCGCTCTCTCTCGCACGAAGGGTGCAGCGGGGTGGTGGCATCGCACTGTGGTGGGTGGGTCATCACCTCCTCCATCGGTGAGAAGAATGTACGTCTGTGGGATGTGAACACAGGTGAAGCTGTGGCATGTGTACCTACGGATGGACGGTGTGAGGCTCTTCCAAGTTCTGCTGTCTTTGCTGTGGTGGACAATGTGGACGAAGCAGCGAGTGTGCAGCTCTACGACTGGAGTGGTGCGGCTCTTCAGAACGCCGCCATCTCTGGACGTGTGGTTGGCGTGCAATTAACCCACTGTGGGAAGTACCTTGTGGTCCGTGTCCACAAGCATACTGACGATGGAACCACATATTCAGAGCTGCACCAGTATGATGTGGCGACCATGTCCTGTGCACTTGTGATTCCTGGTCTCAAGGGTCAATCATTTGTGGTATCACCGTGTTCGCGTGTGGTTGTGTTTGTATCACGCGAACGCACCACTATTGCGACAAGACATCTGTACCCCCACAACGAGTGATGTTCATGCTTTGCCACCATGTGAAATGGGTGTGGTGACTTGCCCCCTTGTATTCCGTGGAGGCGCAAGAACTGGTGTCGTCAACAGAAGCCTGCGTCTTGCCACCACACACCTATCCAGTGATGGCAGATCTGCATCCACGAGCAAGACACCGCAGACCACCTTGTCGCAGCCGAACACCACATTGCCTCCCGCCAGGCCGCCCTCGTCACCCTCCACACAGAGATGTGCCCGGTATCACTTGTGATACAGTTTCCATGGATAGACATGAAAAGGGGCAGCACACAGGTGGTTCCGTGCTGGTCTTTCCACAGAACCGATACGTAGGGCGTGTCTCCCAAACAACAAAAAAGTAAATGAATAAAAAAGGTTGAAAGCAAAAAGGAAGAACAAAACAATGTGGTTTACAAAGGGGACTATAAAACCTGTACCCCAGCACTTACCCCAACCCAAAACAACGACCCCCATCCCTCGTCCCCTCTTTCCACGTGTCCACCCTCTCAGCTCCTTCAACTGTCCACCAAACAGAACATTATATTGCATTCCACCAACACAGCTCTTGAAACAATGATGGATGTGACCTTTGTGCTGGAAGAGTCAGGCGTGACTGCGACAGTGGAGGTGCCGTGCGAGGCGGACGTTGCAGCGGCAAAGGAGGTTGCGTGCACGGCGCTTGCTGTCTCGCCTGCGTCTGTCGAGATGCGCATCGGCACGCAGGTGCTGGAGGGGACGTGCCGTCTGCAGGACACTGCGTTTGATGCAGGGGTGCAGGTTGTGCTTGCCCGCCGCTTTGCCAACATCAAGTGTCCTGCTGAGCAGAAATTAACAATATTGACGGACGTAGTGTTCTCGCTGTCGCGTTGTGGAACGCTCTGCGTCTATGTTTGTGGTGGGAATGTTGTCGGTTTCGACACAGAAACCTTTGCCCGTGTCTTTGAGTTCAACATACCCCATAGTGTGCACGGTGCGCCTGCCATCTCGCAGTGCAAGACACGCTGCTACCTGGCGTGCAAGGAAGGCCTTCTCGAGGTTGCGCTTCCGGGTGGGGAGGTGCTCCGCAAAGTCGACGGCCCTTCGTTCTCAGTGTTCGCGTGTGGCGGTGTTGTTGTTTCCCAAGGCAAAGGCAAAGGCGGCGTCTCTGTGTATGACGAAGACCTGACGTTGCTCCGCTCTCTCTCGCACGGAGGGTGCACGTACATGGTACTGTCGGACTGTGGTGGGTGGGTGATCACCTCCTCCTGGGAGGAGAAGAACATACGTCTGTGGGATGTGAACACAGGGGTTTGTGTGGCATGTGTGCATGAGGAGTGGTGCTATGCAGTGGCGCTTTCACGGTCTGCTTCTGTCTTTGCTGTGGGGAGCGATGTCAGTGTGCGCCTCTTTGATTGGAGTGGTGCGGCTCTTCGCAGTGTTGATGTGGGTGGAGGTATCGAGGGCATGCAGTTCACACCATGTGGGAAGTACCTTGTGGTTGACGATGTTTTCCTGCACCAGTACGACGTGGCGACCATGTCCTGTGTGCGTGTGATACCGCAACCGCAGCCGAAAGACATGGATGGGACATTTGCGATATCGCCGTGTTCACGTGTTGTCATGGTTATGCAACCTGATGGCGTCATTGTGACAAGGCATCTGTACCCACACAACAGTGAGTGATGTGTGACCAGGGAGGGGAGGGAGGGTGGTGATGAATATACCCCAGGGACCCAGCAAAACAACCCAATACCCTCAAAACACCCCCAAGAAACCCCTTTTAGCTTTCCCCCCGAATGCGAAGAAGAATGCAAAGAAAACTCTTCGCACGCCATCTATGTCTAGGGGGATCAGCCGCGGGTCCACCCACGGTGTTCTGGTCACGCACCAAAAGGTACACTGCCAGGGCAAGGCATTGTATCTCGAGTCACTTCTTTTTGCACTTTCTCTTCTTTTCGCCTGAGCTGGACGTTATGCACAGACGCTGCAACTTGCCAAACGCACAGCATCTGAGGTAGCTGCACTGCCTGACATCCTCATCCTGTTCCTTCTGCACCACTTAGCCAAACAACAACACGATCATATCATCATGTATACTTTGGCCACAATCGTGTCAAGAAAATCAATTCGACGACAACCCCAGAAAAGAATCATTCCACCCCACGATCTTTGGCAAGCCACAATGACTGTGTGTTTGCCGCAGGGTATCTTCAAATTTCTTGCTTTGTCAGAGTTTGTTGTAACACGTATTTAACCCACCAACCTTCTTATTTGTCGTTGCGAAGTGACACCACCAACCATCACATCAAACACAACAGACCCCTTAACAATATGATGGATGTGACCTTTGTGCTGGAAGAGTCAGGCGTGACTGCGACAGTGGAGGTGCCGTGCGAGGCGGACGTTGCAGCGGCAAAGGAGGTTGCGTGCACGGCGCTTGCTGTCTCGCCTGCGTCTGTCGAGATGCGCATCGGCACGCAGGTGCTGGAGGGGACGTGCCGTCTGCAGGACACTGCGTTTGATGCAGGGGTGCAGGTTGTGCTTGCCCGCCCTCGCTTAGCCGACATCAAGTGTCCTGCTGAGCAGAAACTTAAGCCGTCATCGAAGAACTCAAGGATCTCGCTGTCGCGTTGTGGAACGCTCTGCATCTATGTTTGTGATAAGAATGTTGTTGGTTTGGAGACAGAAACCTTTTCCCGTGTCTTTGAGTTCAACATACCCCATAGTGTGCGTGGTCCGCCTGCCATCTCGCAGTGCACGACACGCTGCTACCTGGCATGCAAGGAAGGCCTTCTGGAGGTTGCGCTTCCGGGTGGGGAGGTGGTCCGCAAAGTCGACGGCTCCTCGCACTCAGTGTTTGCGCGTGGTGGTGCTGTTTTCTCACGAGGCGAAGATGGCGTCTCTGTGTATGACGAAGACCTGACGTTGCTCCGCTCTCTCTCACACGACCGGTGTGCGAAAGCGGCAGTGTCGCACTGTGGCAGGTGGGTGGTCACCTCCTCCTGGGTGGGGCAGAATGCACGTCTGTGGGATGTGAACACAGGAGAAGCTGTGGCATGTGTGCCAGCGGAGGGGATGTGGGGGTGCGCACAAGTGGCGCTTTCACGGTCTGCCTCTGTCTTTGCTGTGGTATGCTCTGAAAGTATGCACCGCGTGCATCTCTATGATTGGAGTGGTGTGGCGCTGGGCATCATTGATGTGGAGGATGTACAGGGAATACAGTTCACCCCGTGTGGGAAGTACCTTGTGGTGGGGGTCATGCTTTATGACTATGTTAGAGAAGATGAGCTGCACCAGTATGATGTGGCGACCATGTCCTGTGTGCGTGTAATACCATGCGACCGTTCATGGTTTGAGATATCGCCGTGTTCACGTGTCGTTGTGGCGATGCCACCTGGCCTCATTGTGACAAGGCATCTGTACCCACACAACAGTGAGTGATGTGTGACCAGGGGAGGGGAGGGAGGGTGGTGATGAATATACCCCAGGGCACCAGCAAAAAAAAACCCAAGACAAAACACCCCCAAGAAACTCCCCTTTTCAGCCCTGTTGCTGCTTTTCTCTTGTTTGCCTGTCTCACAGTCAGGTCGCCTCGCTCCTGTGTGTTTGCCGCAGGGTATCTTCAAATTGCTCGCTTTGTCAGAGTTTGTTGAAACACGTATTTAACCCACCAACCTTCTTATTTGTCATTGCGAAGTGACACCACCAATCATCACATCAAACACAACAGAGCCCTTAACAATATGATGGATGTGACCTTTGTGCTGGAAGAGTCAGGCGTGACTGCGACAGTGGAGGTGCCGTGCGAGGCGGACGTTGCAGCGGCAAAGGAGGTTGCGTGCACGGCGCTTGCTGTCTCGCCTGCGTCTGTCGAGATGCGCATCGGCACGCAGGTGCTGGAGGGGACGTGCCGTCTGCAGGACACTGCGTTTGATGCAGGGGTGCAGGTTGTGCTTGCCCGCCCTCGCTTTGCCGACATCAAGTGTCCTGCTAAGTACACTGCAGAACCACAAGCGACGTCGTTGACGCTGTCGCGTTGTGGAACGCTCTGCATCCACAGTAACGAGAGTGGGGACGTTGGCGGCTTCGACACAGAAACCTTCAACACTGTCTTCTCGTTCAAAGTGGCCAATGAAGTGTACGGTCCGGCTGCCATCTCGCAGCGCAAGACACGCTGCTACCTGGCATACAAGGATTGCCTTCTCGAGGTTGCACTTCCGGGTGGGGAGGTGGTCCGCAAAGTCGACTGCCCCTCCGTTTCAATACGGACGTGTGGCGGTGTTGTTGTCTCGAAGGGCACAGACGGCGTCTCTGTGTATGACGAAGACCTGACGTTGCTCCGCTCTCTCTCGCACGAAGGGTGCTGGGACGTGGCACTGTCGGACTGTGGTGGGTGGGTGGCCACCTCCAGTGAGGACAACGTACGTCTGTGGGATGTGAACACAGGTGAAGCTGTGGCATTTCTGCCTGCGGTCAGGTGGTGTGTAGCGGCGCTTTCACGGTCTGCCTCTGTCATTGCTGTGGGGAGCGATATCAGTGAACGCCTCTTTATAAACACCGTGCAGCTCTTTGATTGGAGTGGTGCAGCTCTTCGCAGTGTTGATGTGGATGGGGGTGTCCAGGGCATGCAGTTCACCCCGTGTGGGAAGTACCTTGTGGTGAAGACTATGCTCGTGTTGCGCCAGTATGATGTGGCAACCATGTCCTGTGTGCGTGTTCTGTCGCAAACCGAGAATGGGGCATTTGCGATATCTCCGTGTTCACGTGTTGTTATGGTTATGAAATCAAATGGCGTCATTGTGACACAGCATCTGTACCCACACACTGGTTAGCAATGTGACAGTGGAGGGGAGGGAAGCGGGGGAGGGAGGGGCGGGAGCGTGGTGATAAATATAACCCAGGGCACCAGCAAAAAAACCCAAGACCCTCAAAACACCCCCAAGAAACTCCGCTTTCGGCCCCTGTGTCATGAGTGTTAATGAATATGTACTTGGTGGTCCTGCTTGAGTCAAGTTCTTGGTTGAGCCCTGGTGTGAGACTGAGTGCCGAGGGGGCTAGTCTTTCATGGGTGAGGAGTTCTTATGGTCTCTGGTGGAGATCGAGTATTTGATGCTCGGATATGTTTCATGTTTTTCGTTTTTCTATGTGCCGTTTGCACTTTGTTTGTTTCTTCTGCGCCGCGAACACTGATGAGTTTATACTTGGTAACCCTGCGTGAGTACAGTTCTTAGATGATCCTGGTGAGAGATTCAGTTCTTGGTTGAGCCAGGTGACGAGTTCTTGTGACGTCTCGTATGGATTGGTCTTGCTTGGGTAGAGTTCTTGGTTGAGCTAGGTTAGAGATTAAGTTCTTGTTGGAGCCTAGTGATGAGTTCTCGGGATCTCTTGCTTGACTTGAGTATTAGCTGCTCGGATGTTTTTTGATGCTCTCTCCCGGTGCTGTTAGCACTCTGTTTTGCCATTCTTTTTCGCTGCATGAAAGTCAAATGAGTCTGTACCTGTATTTAAGTTAAGATCCTAGTTGATCTCGTGGATTGGACAGAGCACTTGTGGGCTCGCCTGTCCGGGGAAGAGAGCTGGTGGTCTCTCGTAGGACAGAGTGCGGGATACTCGGGTCTCCTTCGTGTTTCTTTCTCGGTGCCGTGTGCACCCTTCGCTCCCCTGGCTCCATGAATGTTAGTGTTGTTTTTTCTCTTACATAGTGCTCTTGTATTCCTTTAGTGGATTGAGTGCTGGATGCTTGCTAACATCTCTTGTGACTTTCTTACGATTTTTTCTGCTACGCTCGTCGTAGCGCTTTCTTGTGACGCTTCTCGGTTCCCTCTCTGGAACATGTATACATGTTTCTATTTGCTCTGTCAGTACACAGCCTAGCGGCGTGTCTGCTCTTACGTATCTCTTGTTCTTTGTCATAAAGCAGAAAAATATGTTCAAATGCAGCAAACTTCAAAAAACCCCTGCACCTGTGTTGTCATGGTTTCCCTTGTTTCGAGTGCGAAACGTTTCTCCATGTATTGCACGGGAAACAACATGACAAATAGGTGCAGGGTGGTTCCGTGCTTATCATAGAACCTGGCACCTTGTGTGTCTCCCAAAAACCAAAAAAGCGTTGTGTGTGTGTAGTTTTGAAGGAAGGAAAAATAAAAGCGTATACTTTTTCATATTTTGCACTCAGAAATGTGAGATGCATATTTTTGATCGTCCGACCCCGCAATTGAACGTTTCGAATCGGCCGGATCCAAAGAAATAAAAATCCAGAGGAGGGTGTCTAAAAAGGTCAAAAACGGAAAAAACGGTAGAAAAATTTGGGGTGTTTTTGACCAAAAAAAGAGTGAGGGGAGTTGGGTCCAGTCATAGGGGAGTATAGCAATTTTTAAAAAATTCTACCAAAAATGCACAGCATTTTTCAAGCACATAGGCAGATTTTCGCTTTTGTTATAAAAAATTGAGGAACCAAAATATCCCACTGTAGCTGTCTTCGAAAACGGCCTCTGAGGTCGGAGCCCAAAATGGGCCCGTTCTTCCTGCGGAAAGTAGTGCGCACACTGTACATATCTCTGAAGATGAACGGTTTAGGTCGGGGCTCGCAGAAACAACCTCAAATTACTTGCAGCTTGCGAGTCTCCGTGTTCTTGAAGGGTGGGACGTAGAGGGAGAAGGCAGCGATCACATTGAAGTCGTCCATTAAGGATTCAATATTTCCCGGAGGTCTGACTTCGGATACTGCCATCCAATGCCATCGCTTTGGGAGAGTGACTTGCCTTGCGTCATCGGATGACTCCAGGGCTTGCGCAAACTTTAAGGTTTCGGGACCGCTTGTGAAAAATAGGGCTCTGGTGCATGTTGAGGAAGAGGGGAGCCGGTCATCTCCGGAAGCGGTGTTGCTTTGTGAAGCCTCGTATGCTTCCCCCGCTGACCACCTGTGAAACCGCCTCAATCGCGTGGTTCGTGATCGCTGTGATTGCTCCTTCGTGTCTGAGGAGTATTGGAGCACCCTCCGCTTGATGGCAGACGGCGTATGTCCTGACGCAGACGATTGGGGTTCACACACCCTCGGTGCTACAGGATCTTGAGGGTTTGACGCACTGTTGGCTGCGTGCTCGGTGGGTCACAAGAAGAGACACCAGCACCGGCACGAGTCAAGTCACAAGGAGCTTAGGAGAACTGACGTGCGGTGCTCCGACGCTCGCACGTGAGCGTCGCTCCTCCGGAAGCTGGTAGTGGCCCAAGTCCACACGGACTAGAGGCCGCCGATGAGCAGGAAACTGCAGGAGGGCATGCCACAAGAGCTAACGAAACCATGGTAATGGGCCTATGTGGGGTTACAGACGTGTATATGGTGTAACCACAGATGCTCAAAACACCCGATTTTTACGTTTTTTTTGCATTTTTCGGTGCCCCAAGACCCACCCCAGGGGGCCAAAATTTTTTCGAAAAAAAAATTTTTTTTTTCGGATTTTGCTAAGGTAAAATGTGACTGTAAAAAATGATCCTCAAAATAGGGGATCCTCCAAATTCCCGTTTTTCCCTTTTTTCCCCTTTCCCCTTAGTCATTTTTCCCGTTGCCTTGGGGAAGCCTCTTTTTTACTTTCAACGGATGTCATCCGGGGGGGGAGGGGGGGGGGGGGTCTCCGGGGGGGTGAGCGGAAAAGTTTGGTAATTTGGCAACGGGGGGGTCTAGTACAAAACCGTGGTCACATGGATTTTATGAATTTTCTTCAAAAAAAAAAATTTCGAATTTTATTTATTTGGAAAGATCGGTTATGAAAACGTTCAATTCCGGGGTCGCACGATTTTTTTTATGCCTCTGTGGATGGTTAGGTGATTTTTGGCTGTGGTACCCCCTTTGGGAACGTTTCTACGCAGGTTTCTTAAGGAATTCCTTAAGAAAACCTCCTCTTTGGGTCGCAGCACAGTGGCGTCTCTAAGTTGGATTTCTTTTGAAGAAGGTTTTCGATTTTTTTCCTTTGGATTTATTTTTTACGAATCTTTCAATTCCGACCATTTTTTTTATTCAGGAACACACTCCACGGTACGCAACTTTTGGTGGAGCCGACCCCCCTTTATGCACTGAAATCCCTATACGTTACTGTATAAAGACCCATGGAGCCTTTAAATTGACTTCACTGTACTGTGTACTGTGTACTGTGTACTGTGTACTGTGTACTGTGTACTGTGTACTGTGTACTGTGTACTGTGTACTGTGTACTGTGTACTGTGTACTGTGTACTGTGTACTGTGTACTGTGTACTGTGTACTGTGTACTGTGTACTGTGTACTGTGTACTGTGTACTGTGTACTGTGTACTGTGTACTGTGTACTGTGTACTGTGTACTGTGTACTGTGTACTGTGTACTGTGTACTGTGTACTGTGTACTGTGTACTGTGTACTGTGTACTGTGTACTGTGTACTGTGTACTGTGTACTGTGTACTGTGTACTGTGTACTGTGTACTGTGTACTGTGTACTGTGTACTGTGTACTGTGTACTGTGTACTGTGTACTGTGTACTGTGTACTGTGTACTGTGTACTGTGTACTGTGTACTGTGTACTGTGTACTGTGTACTGTGTACTGTGTACTGTGTACTGTGTACTGTGTACTGTGTACTGTGTACTGTGTACTGTGTACTGTGTACTGTGTACTGTGTACTGTGTACTGTGTACTGTGTACTGTGTACTGTGTACTGTGTACTGTGTACTGTGTACTGTGTACTGTGTACTGTGTACTGTGTACTGTGTACTGTGTACTGTGTACTGTGTACTGTGTACTGTGTACTGTGTACTGTGTACTGTGTACTGTGTACTGTGTACTGTGTACTGTGTACTGTGTACTGGAGCCACTTTAAATTAACTTCCACTCCACTAAAGTGGTCGATTTTTTTTGTGGTGAAAAGCGGGGAGCTCGGAAATCCACTTCCGCTGGTTTTCAAATTTTTTTACGTCTGTCCAAAAGCCGAAAACTTCAGGTTGCCAAATTTACAATCTTCTCCGGGGGGGGAGGGGGGGGGGGGTTTCTCAAAATCGGACGGATGACATCCGTTGAAAGTAAAAAAGAGGCTTCCCTTGTCGAAAAAAAATTTTTTGGGTCAAAAAAAAAAAGTGAAAAATTTTCGCAAATTTCGATCCTACGACCACCCACAGGTGACGAAAACTCGATTTTTTTGAAAAAAAAAATTTTTTTTTTTGGTCAAACACGGCCTTGCCTATCCACTTTTGGGTATAGTATAGGCTTGTACAGAGACGTGTATATGGTGTAACCACAGATGGTCAAAACAGCCGATTTTTGCGTTTTTTGGCATTTTTCGGTGCCCCAAGACCCAACCCAGGGGGCCAAAAATTTTTCGAAAAAAAAAATGGCAAAGACAAAGGGAAAAACGGGAGAAAAGGGAAAAACGGGAAATTTGAACACCCTCCAGAAAAAAAATTTTTTTTTCCAAAAAAAATATCAAGGTGAGCGTATTTCTGTTTTGGCTCTCGGTGAGGTGGGTGTGTGTCATGTAATTTTTCCCACCCGAAAACCAGCGGAAGTGAATTTCCGAGCTCCCCGCTTTTCACCATAAAAAAAATCGACCACTTTAGTGGAGTAGAAGTCAATTTAAAGTGGCTCCATGGGTCTTTATACAGTAACGTATAGGTATTTCAGTGCAGAAAAGGGGGTCGGCTCCACCAAAAGTTGCGTACCGTGGAGTGTGTTTCCGGGCTAAAAAAATGGTCGGAATTGAAAGATTTGTCAAAAATAAATCCAAAGAAAAAAAAATCGAAAACTTTCTTCAAAAAAAATCCAATTTAGAGACGCCACTGTGTTGCTACCCAAAGAGGGGGTTTTCTTAAGGAATTCCTTAAGAAACCTGCATAGAAAGGTGAAAAAAGGGGTCGGTTCCATCAAAAGTTGCATCCCGTGGAGTGTGTTTCCGGGGTAAAAATTTTGTCCGAATTGAAGGATTTGTAAAAAATAAGTCCAAAGAAACAAAAATCGAAAACTTTCTCCAAAAAAAAATCAATTTACAAAGGTCACTGTGTTGCGACTAAAAGAGGAGGTTTTCTTAAGGAAGTCCTTAAGAAACCTGCATAGAAACGTTCCCAAAGGGGGTACCACAGCCAAAAATCACCTAACCATCCACAGAGGCATAAAAAAAATCGTGCGACCCCGGAATTGAACGTTTTCGTTACCGATCTTTCCAAAGAAATAAAAATCGAAAAGTTACTTGTGTCTCTTCGTGTTGATAAGTATCGTGTTGCATTGCAGCATCCACACCAGTTCCACAGTGACCTCGTTCTGTACTTCATGATTTTCCCCACTCCCTCTGTAGTTACTCTTATCTTGTCCCTGGTTATGCCCATCAATCCTCTCTTTCCGTTCTCACCCTTTTTACCTGTTTTCTTGTCATCCCGTAGTACTCTGTTAACCTGCTAGTAACCCTGTTTACCTAGCCCCCATCTACTCGTATTTACCTTGTTATCCTTTCTTCTCTTCTACCCGTGGTACCCTGTTTACCCTTTTTTTTTTTTTTTTTTTTTTTAAACACCGTGTTGATCGACTCTACCCAACTCGTCTCTTCCCTTTGGTTGTTGTGATCATGACTTGTATTATCACTGAAGTACAGAAAAACCCAAATCGTCTCGTTTGATTGTTGTGAACATGTCTTGTAGAATTCTGTGAAGTTTGTGGACTGGTGCGGAGCACAGACATGGGATGGGAGGGGCTGTCTATAGGGGGTGGGGTTGGGTTGCTAGGGGGTAAAAAGAACTGGTGAGGGATACTTATCCCCTTCATCGCGACAGAAACTTTCCTTGTATATTGCATATCCCCAAAAAGTTACTTGTGTCTCTTCGTGTTGATAAGTATCGTGTTGCATTGCAGCATCCACACGCTGGACCCTGAGGACCCCTTAGGGACGTGAGGCACCCTGACTCACGGGGCTACATCGGGTGCTGTATCGACTTCGAAGCAGTCAGGTCAGCCACGTTCACCTGCCGCACGCGACCGCAGCGTAAACACACCCCGTAACAAAACATCCGCCTTCTACTCGGCGATACCCGTGCCGTACAAAGTTTGCGCCATGCCCCGTTTCCGAATATGTCCACCATCAATCTGATCCGACACCCTTGGACCATGCCTGACGCCACCCGTAGACCGCACAACTGCCTCCCCGAAACGTCCATAATACCTACTGCTTGCTCCTCCCCTTCGACGTACACACCCCGCCTTAGCTCGATGCGTCCGTCCACACAGTCAAAGACTCGGTAGGGGGCAAATGCTACCACCCGTTATCTTCCACCAACCCAGGCGATGAACGAGCTCCCTACACCCCCACCTCGGGACCTGCACCCATACGTCCCACGCCGCCTTGTCCGTCGAACAAGCTCCCGCTACGCGCCGGACGTAACATCGTCGCGGCCAAGAATGCCATAGGTACCTGCGTCACGTACAACTGCCACACCAGACTCCCAAACACGCGAAAAACCCTCCGCGAAGACATCTCACTCGCTGTCCCCGCAACTTCGTCAGCCAGCTCACATACGGTGTGCGTATCGGATCAGATCACGGAACTCTCTCAAAACTGAAATGGCCTCCCGTGTACCTCTGAGCAGTTCACCGTAATATACACCGTTCGCAGCGACCCCGGAAAAACACTGCGCACGCAATACGTACCCACCAGCCCCCTAACACCAAAAGGCTATCGTCCCACGCTACACCCTCATCCGTCCGCAATAGAAGCTCGCCGTACGGTGCGCAATCGTCGGTACGTCCTCACCCCATGCACATACACAATACGTCTCTGTCTACCGGATATTGGAATTCACGTCCAGTACCTCCTACACCGCACGAGGACATTGATGCGATGTCCGCAGGTCCCACCAACATGTCGTGCAGCGGTCGAACACCAAAACGGAACCTCCCCGAACGCTTTTGCATTGTGTGCCCGCCAAGTCTAAACCCTGCCTTCTATATAAAAAACTTCGCTCCAAAGGCAACACTACTTTGTACTCCATCAATCCCTCCATGTGCTAATCGCAGGTGGTAAGAAATCACTGCGCGGGTCTTCCGTGCCAGCTCGTGCAGCATCCCCGTCCTTGACGCCGCCCTAAACGCCTCTGGAGACCTAATGAGGTCCGTGACCCCCAACCAGCTTTCCGTCCCCGTCCAGTGCACGCAGCTCGTCGAGGCCCATGCGCGTCACACAGATTGCCGCCAAACGCTCTTCAGACTGAGACCTCCGCCTCTCATCCGGATCGCCCCACCAGTCGACAAAACCTCGTCGTAACCACACTCTACACCATCCCCCTTCTGCCATGTCCCTGGCCCAATCCACCAAAAACTCATCCCCCTCGTACTTCTGTGCGTAACGCCAGCGGTTCCGAGAACGCCGCCGTATCCTCCACGCGCAACCCCCTATGCCATAAACGCGTAACACACCGTCCCATCACCGTTGCTTTCGCGAGCCGCACTGTACCATCAACATAAAAATAAAATAAAAACACGCTTCAGGCCCGGACAGCACGACCTTAAACGATGTCGTCACCCTGCGGAGACGCCGGTTCTGTCTGCTTCGAGCACCACCGCCCCCTCTGCCTGTTCAGCGCCCTCTGGAGGTCTGCCTCGACCTGGCCCGACACGTCTATCCCTGAACCTCTTCAACCCGTACACCACGTTTGCAAAGTGCTGTACCCTTTATCCCTCTACCTTATCTCCCTCTACCTTATCTCCCTTTACCTTATTTCCCTGTACCTTTTATCCCTCTACCTTTTCCCCTTCTTCTTCTTCATCTTCTCTTTTTTTTTTTTTTTTTTTTTTTTTTTTTTTGATTTTTCGTCCCTCTTTACTGCCCGTCCCCCTGTTGCCCCAATATGACCCCGCTCAGGCTCCGTTCATCGTGCTTTGACCCATCGTTTTTCTCTTCATTCTCATGTTTCGCGCTAACTCTCTCTGTTATTAGTCTCCCCTGTTCTGTAACCTTTCCCCCCCCCCCCCCCCCCCCCGGGCCCCCCCCCGTACCCCACCTCCACGATAGCTATGTCTCTGATTGCTCGTTCCCCTTCCCCCCGGGGTAAACCTGCTCTCCTTTCCCTGTGGCCTCCAGTACGGATCGTATGAGGGAACGTAATGCCCCGTACCCCCCTTCGGGTACAAACCCCACGCCAGCACTCACCGAAGATTAACTGTACCCGCATCAATGGCCTTTGCCGCATTCGCATACGTCACCGTCGATCAACCACCGCCGTGCAGCGCCGCGACCCCGACGTCAGCACGCTCCCCAAAGTTCACTCGCGGCGTCGAACCCGTTCCACACAGCGTTGGGAGTTTTCCCTGGGCCGAGGCAGCGACCTCGTCCGTCGAAGTACTGTTTTAGTTGTATCGCCACTTCTGGAGTCTGCGGAATAACTTTGATTTTGCTGAAGATCTGTTTGTACTGTTCATCCACTGAGAATATGTGCCGTACGGATATCAGTTTGTTCGAAACCTTTCACCATCGACTACAGGCAGCACACCCGCTTTACCATCAGACAGAAGACTCAACGTGTGGCTCGTGTGCTTCACAATGTCGCCCACAGTCAACAAATGGAGGCATGTGTAAGATGAGAACTGTACCAGATAGGCTGCCAGACTGCAGCAAAGAGGCACCATGGCAGTAACATTGCGAACGTGCTCGTCGGGAGTTCATGATTTCCTTAAAGTAAACGCGCGCATCGCCGCCACCCTCTTGAGCTGGTGGACGGTCCTTTCCGGCTGCCGCGGGTGGTAGCCCTACTCCTCGTTGCTCACTACCGTCGCGACATTCTTCGCCTCCTCCTTCTGCAATCGCCTCTCAGCAGCAGTACGTGCACACCCACCCCACGGCAGAGAATGCGTCCAGCCACCCGCGCGCTACTCCATGCATAGTCTTCCCCCCGCCTTCCCACGCATAGTCATCGTGATAACCCCATCGTAATAGTCCGGTTAAATGCAGTCCGTGTATCCCGTCCCCCCAGAAGCCTCCTTTATTCCCCATATTATTCATGATCTTCGTCATGTTTCTTATACTCTCTCGTTCACCCCATTCCTTCCCTGTGGCTTCCCGGTCACCTACCTTCCCTGTTCCCTGCTCGTGACCCTGTTTACCTGGCTTTTTGTCTTCCCGTGGTATTCTCTTTTCCTGCTAGTAACCCTGTTTACCTAGCCCCTGATACCTATTTTTCCCCTTTTCATGTTTCCTTTTTCTCTTGTCTTCCCGTAATACTCTGTTCACCTGCTAGTAACCCTGTTTACCTAGCCCCCATCTACCGGTATTGACCTTGTTTCCTGGCTGTTCTCTCGTCTTCCCGTAGTACTCTGTTAACCTGCTAGTAACCCTGTTTACCTAGCCCCCATCTACTCGTATTTACCTTGTTATCCTTTCTTCTCTTCTACCCGTGGTACCCTGTTTACCCTTTTTTTTTTTTTTTTTTTTTTAAAACACCGTGTTGATCGACTCTACCCAACTCGTCTCTTCCCTTTGGTTGTTGTGATCATGACTTGTATTATCACTGAAGTACAGAAAAACCCAAATCGTCTCGTTTGATTGTTGTGAACATGTCTTGTAGAATTCTGTGAAGTTTGTGGACTGGTGCGGAGCACAGACATGGGATGGGAGGGGCTGTCTATAGGGGGTGGGGTTGGGTTGCTAGGGGGTAAAAAGAACTGGTGAGGGATACTTATCCCCTTCATCGCGACAGAAACTTTCCTTGTATATTGCATATCCCCAAAAAAAAAAATCGGGGGGTAAAATTCATAAAATCCATCTGTCCACGGACAGTTGCATTTGCGACCCAGGTCGTGCATTGTTGATCCCCGAAAATGGGCGGAAGTGAATTTCCGGATCGATCTGAAAAAATTCCGGGGTCGCAACATTTTTTTGGCGGATTTTTTATCACTTTAAACTGGCTCCAGAAACAGGCTTTTCTATACGCAAAGTCATGGAATGTATGATATGAATTTGTACTTTCCTTTTTTGGTGTTACCGAACAACTGTCGGGGACGATGTCAACTGATAACTTGTTCCTCTTACGGGGAGGCCGACTCACTGAGCGACGAGCTCAGTACTGTGGCAACATAACCGAGGCAACTACAGTACTCCTACAATCTATATAAACAAAATAAGTCCACCCAGCGTTTTGGCGGGCGCTTGTAAGGACGGCCTAAAGACTTGCATCTGAAACAGAATTGGTGTGGAAGCGAAGAACAAACAACCTTAATTTTTCCTCTTCCCGTTTTTAGCCTTTTGATCAACAAGCAAAGAGTAACGAGTCTCTCGAGCATTTCTTTTCTTTTCTTTTCTTTTTGTACTATTTATTGATTGCACATGCTGAAGTACTATATTTCTTTTTTTTTGAAACTGAATGGCACTGGGTACTGTAGGGAAGTGAAGCCCTTTCGAACAGGCGTTTGAAAGGGCATGGACCGTCTTCATGGACTGTCATCGACCAGCTTCTTCGGAAAAAGTATTAATGAGAGCATAAAAACATCATTGCTCTCAAAGGGCTCTAAAAAAAGACCGCAACAAAAATAAGAGATCCCGTAAAAAACAAAGTTCACGCTGCCTTTTTAATCCCCCACTCATATATTTCTTCTCCTCTTCTTTCCTACTATACCGGCGTGCCGATGCGGGACAGCTTGGACTGATCTGGGCGGAGCATCTATTTGAAGGCGTTTTGGAGTACACCACAGGGTTGAGTACCAACAGAAGATGGTGCTCAAGGCGTTTGTGGTCCCTGAGAAGAGCGGTGGACATCTTTTCGTAGTGGACGTGTGATGATGTCTCTGTGCCTTAGTCGCCTTTGTCACCTCGATCGGCTTCTTCGTTTGCTTGTTATTGTGGTTCGTCTTCACAGCCTCGTGGGAGTGTGGTGGAAACACCAAAGATAAATAGTGGTGTCAGTTTTTGTACTCTGTTGTTACACGCCAACAGCCCACGTAATTCACCAAAAATTATGCAAAATATAACTAAACACACCTGATCACTCAGCATAAGAAGACAAAAACAATGGATGTGACCTTTGTGCTGGAAGAGTCAGGCGTGACTGCGACAGTGGAGGTGCCGTGCGAGGCGGACGTTGCAGCGGCAAAGGAGGTTGCGTGCACGGCGCTTGCTGTCTCGCCTGCGTCTGTCGAGATGCGCATCGGCACGCAGGTGCTGGAGGGGACGTGCCGTCTGCAGGACACTGCGTTTTGTGCAGGGGTGCAGGTTGTGCTTGCCTGCCCTCGCTTGGCCGACATCAAGTGTCCTGCTGAGTACAGTGTTGAGCCGCAAGCGATGTCGTTGACGCTGTCGCGTTGTGGGTCACTCTGCGTCCACAGTAACGGGACTGGGTACGTCGGTGGCTTCGACACAGAAACCTTCGACACTGTCTTCTCGTTTGACGTGGGCACTAAAGTGGTCGCTGCGCCTGCCATCTCGCAGTGCAAGACACGCTGCTACCTGGCGTGTGGGGATTGGCTTCTCGAGGTTGCGCTTCCGGGTGGGAAGGTGGTCCGCAAAGTCGCCTGCTTCTTGTACGCAGTGTTCTCCTGTGGCAGTGTTGTTGTCTCCCAGGGCAAAGACGGCGTCTCTGTGTATGACGAAGGCCTGACGTTGCTCCGCTTTCTCTCGATCGAAGAGTGCAGGAATGTGGCAGTGTCTGACTGTGGTGGGTGGGTGATCACCTCCTCCAACAAGGACACCAATGTACGTCTGTGGGATGTTAACACAGGTGTTTCTGTTGCATGTGTGCCTGTGCCTGAGCGATGGTGCGAAGGAGTGGCGCTTTCACGGTCTGCCTCTGTCTTTGCTGTGGGGGCGGACAACACCGTGCAGCTCTATGATTGGAGTGGTGCGGCTCTTCGCAGTGTTGATGTGGATGGGGATCTCTGGGGCATGCAGTTCACCCCGTGTGGGAAGTACCTTGTGGTGATGATAGAGGGTATGGAATCTGATGCTGGTGACAGAGATTTTCCTAATTACGATATCCAGTATGATGTGGCTACCATGTCCTGTGTGCGTGTGATACCGCAAACCTCAGTCTCCTATTCAGACTCCTTTGCAATATCGCCGTGTTCACGTGTTGTTGTTGTTATGCAACCAGGTGGCGTCATTGCGACAAGACATCTGTACCCACACAACAGTGACTGATGTGTGACCAGGGGAGGGGAGGGTGGGTGGTGATGAATATTCCCCAGCGTCACAGCGCAAAAAAAAAAATACCCCTCCGAGACCCTCAAAACACCCCCAAGAAACCCCCCCTTTTCAGCCCTGTTACTGCTTTTCTCTTGTTTGCCTGCCACAGGTCGCCCACCTCACACGCTGCCCACCCTGTCCTGTCCTGTGTGCGTGTGATACCGCAAAGCTCAGTCTTCTATTCAGACTCCTTTACGATATCGCCGTGTTCACGTGTTGTTGTGGTTTTGGAATCACGAGATGGCCAATCACCTGGCGTCATCGTGACACAACATCTGTACCCACACAACAGTGACTGATGTGTGAACCAGAGGAGGGGAGGGAAGCAGGGGGCAGGGAGGGTGGTGATCATGATGAATATAACCCCAAACCAGGGAGGGTGGTGCTCGATCCGCTCAGTTCTTTTCCCCTCTTTTAAAAAAACCACGAATTCACGATTTAGAAACCCCCTTCTGACACACCCCCTCTACCCCCCCACTTTCACCCAACACCCAACACCACCCAACCAGATTGTACTTCGCTTTCTTTTACCCCTACTCCCACCTCCCAACCCCTTCTCCTATCCGCTCTTCCTCCATCTCATACTCTGATGTCGATCTTCACGTTTACCACGCTTGTCCTTGACCGCAGCGAACAGCCTGTGTTTGAAGACCAAGAAGTAGTGTTGCCACCATGTTTGATCCAACTGCAACAGGACACCGCACGGCTTCATGAGATGCAAGGTCTGCTGGGGGATATGACAATAGGCTCTCTGATCGATGAGGAGCGCATCTTGGATGAGGTGAAATCTGCACTGAATGTTGCCTCTGGGGACATGCTGGGCGACAACGACGACTTTGACGTAACCTTCTGCCAGCACCGCAACGGACGCTACCTGCGTTACAACAGGACACTACCCCTCTGCGGCCAGCTTGCTCCCTTCGTATCGTACACCGCATCGGCAACAACGGCAGAGGAAAACGAACGGCTTCTTTCAGGCAGATCCATCTGTGAATCCCCTGGCATCTCTGATGACGATGAAGACGAAGAAGACGAGGAAACCGCAGAACAGCGTCTGCTTGCATTCATGCTCAACGGCGCGGTGCAAAACGAGGAATTATCGGTTCGCGCGCTGGCAACCGATCTTGCCTGGGAGAAGAACGTTGCGAATCTTCCAGAAAGCCCGATGTCCTGTTTTTCAGAGTCCTTTGGGTTCCCTCATGAGAACTCTAGCCAATACTCCACAGTGTATACGCCACGGTGTGCGAATGAGATTTCCTATCCATTCAGCCCTGCAGATAGAACGGAACGTTGCCCCACCTCAACAGCGGAAGATGAAGTGGCCGGGCTGGACCCATTCATGCTAAACAGCGTTATCCAAGGGCTCGGTGAATGGAAGTGTGAGACGACAGGCGAGGTCACGCAAACTGAGTATTCCAGAGAAGAGCGTTCCTGGGAGAGGAGCTGTGGGTTTTTTATGAGTTGAGGTTCTAGTTGCCAGGTCTCAGAGCCAAATGGTTTCCTTATTGAACGATGACAACCAGAGTGGACCAATGTTAAGAGAAAATACTGTGTGTGTTTTCTGCGACATTGTGTAAAAGGGATTTCTGTCAAAAAAAAAAAAAATATCAAAAAAAAAACAAAATCAGTAAAAAAAAGGTGGGGCGTATTCTCGAGTGCGTTGCTACCAAGTTTTCAGAAGGGGGAAAAAAAAAAAGTGTTATGTGAGTGAACAAAGGGAAAGTGGAGGATTCTTGCACACAGGTGGCAACTCCACTATTCCAACAATTTTTCACAAGAAAAAAAGAAAAAAAGAAGGGAAAAATAATAAAACCTACATCCTCGATACTTTTCTACACAAATGATTTCATTGAACGCTTCCCCTTTTTTTTTTCTTAAATATTTACTGAACGCAGAGTTCGTTTTGGCCCCGTCTGTGAGTGTTGGTTGAATTGGAGTCGGGGAGCACAGGTTGGGGAGAAAGGGAGAGAGGAACAAATACAAGAACATCGAATTTATACACATAATTTTCATCCTTCGATTCCAAAAAGGACCGATCCTTACGGTTTGTATTATTTCCTAACAACACTCCGTTGCACTGCGTTACGCTGCGTTACACTGCGTTGTTGTCTGCAAAAAAAAAAAAAAAAACGACAACTCTGTTCTTCCCCCAATAGCCCGGGTTTTTTTTTTTTTGATTGCCGTGCTTCATATTTCATTTATTTGTGTTCGACTGACAGCGAATACTGAAAAAAAGAAAAGAATAACAAAAAAATACAAGCTGAACAAATACACTAAAAATACAAAAAAAAAAAAAAAAAACAGCGTTTTGTCAGGGTTCTAGCTCAGAAGAAAAAAAAAAGAAACGGAAAAGGTGGCTCAAAAAAATTTTTTCTGCGCTTCGCGCGCAGGGATTACGCAGCTCCCCCAAAAATAAAAAAAGTACGTATGGATTTTCAACACGTACAATTCTAAGCAAAAACAATTAAAAACCGCGCGCGCTTCGCGCGCGCTCTCCCTGGCAAAGTTGGTTGAGAAGGGCTGTGAAAGTTCGAAGAACTGGAGAAATCATCAGTCATGGCATCCAAATGTTCCTGGCGAAGCCACGGTACGCAACATTTTTAAAAAATCTTGACATAAAATGGCACTTTCGTTGGTAACTATGGTCCAGTTCCGTAAACTTTACTTCCATATTTTTCTAAAACGAAAGTTTCTGGCGAAGCCACGGTACGCAACATTTCTAAAAATTGCGCTTAAAATTGCCTATTATGTCATGGGAAGGGTGTATTGCAATCTAGCGCCGCAGGCGCACGGTACGCTACTTTTTTCTTTCGCCATGCTGCATGCTCCTTTTCCGGTAAAATAGAAAATTGTCTCCTACAAATAGAATTCTGTAGGGGGTAGGTGAGAGGTGGGGGCGGAGCCCCACTCCTCACCTACCCCACCCCAGCCCCAATCCAAAACCCAAATTACCTACGTATGGACACGTATGGACACGTATGGATTCCACCTTTTCAAAAACAATTCACGTATGGATTTCCATACGTTCCACACGTGGAGCGTAATCCCTGTTCGCGCGGAAAAATTGACCACGCCAAGTCGCTGTTTTTAACAGCAAAGGGGACTGGCTGACGACACTGAGGACCTCCTTGGCCAACCGGTTTTTTGCACCGTGTAAAAAAAACCCAAAAAAAAAAAAAAAAAACGGAAAAGGTGGGCCACCTTTTCCGTTCTACTGAGCTAGGACCCTGGTTTTGTGTAGTGGAGTTCATCCTCGGGTGTCTACACTAATACAACCAAGTTTTCAAAAAACAATAATACCAAGACATAGAAACCATGTACCCACATGGGATGAGAAATAAACTGATTTGCAGAAGTCTTTTGTACTCATTTTTTTTTCTTTTGAGGAATTTGTTGTTTTATGCTTTCTGGATGGCTGGCATCGTACAGTGTCAGTCGGAGATGCCTGCATTAACAACTACCCTAATTTTTGTTTTGTTTTGTTTTGTACGGATTGTTGCCACAATCTGCACAAAAAAAGCCTACCCTTTTTTTTTTTTTTTTTTTTTTTTTTTTGGAAAAATTCTTGCGTCATTGATTTAGAATCATGTTACCAACCTTTTTCTTTTTCTTTTTTTTTCTTTTTCCGAACGAACAACCAAAAGGGGAGGCTACTGCACGCCGCTCTCGAGAGAGAGTGTATTGCACACTCACCCAAACCCTCTGCGAAGAGCGAGGTATAGCTTGTTATAAATGCTTTTTTTGTGACTTTTTTTTTTGATTTGTTTTTGACAAAGGAAAAAAATATAGTATAGTGTATCTCATCCTCGGGTGGCACACTAACAATAAGTTTTCGAGAAGAAAAAAAAAAGAAAAAAAAAGAAAAGACACGATTTCCTCACAAAAAAAATGTTTTGAACTCTATTCGAAAAAACCGGCAAAAAGTTTTATTTCTGCACATACCTGCATCCGAGGTGAGGTGTCTCCACGTTATCACACTTTTTTTTTATTCGAAAGTACATGAACCAATTTCTTTCGTTATACTGTAACTGTAAATATGTTGGACCGTAATAATGTTGGGAAGAACGAGCCTTTTTTTGGGCTGTCTCAACATTTTTACGGTCCAATATATTTACAGTTACGGTACAAAAAGGCGCAGTTGCAACAACAACGAAGACACACATACCAACTCTGAAACAGCCAAGCTTTCTGTTAAGGATGGTGTCTGTGTTTGCTTTTCGTCTTGCATGTCGCTGATATGATCTAGTATTTTTCCAGCCCAGACCTTCAAGAATAGTGATCTTTTTTGGTTCTCTTCCAACCTTTGCCATCTAGCCCAAGAATGAGTTCGCATTTATTGTGAGGGCTGATAGGGGAAAATAACGTGTCTTAGTTGTGAAAGAATATCCGATACAATTTGCTCTTCTTTGTTTTTTGTTTTTTTGTTTTTGTTTTTCAAGAAAAAGGGAAATGTGGAGATTGCGCAACTGGCAACACAACCGAGGCAAACTACACTACTTGTGATAGTTGTCTTAAATCAAATAAAATTATGGTGGAGGTCATCCTCGGGTGTCTACACTAATACAACCAAGTTTTCAAAGGGTGGGGTAATGACTGTATACCTGCCTACAGCTTCCCTGTAAACCACTCCCATGCGCATCACTCCGGGGTTCGATAACCCGCGGAGTGTCAGTGCCTGCGTCCCAGAGGCGTTTGCACTGTCAACTTCACTTTCAAACAAACAAAAAACATGGATAGTGGAGCATGTGCACGTGAGGACATATGCATCTCTCCTTTTCCAACCTTTTCTTTTGAGGTGTCAATGAGAGGCGTAGGTTCATCTTATTCTGTCTTTTTTTTTGGTTATGATTTTTCATCCGAGGCTGTCGTACAATACGCTATTCAGTCACGGAGGGTGTCCTGCAGCAATAACTTTTGCTTTATTTTCGTATTTTGTGGGTCTGTAGTGGTGCATGCACGTTGCGTGCAATGTGAGATACGATGTCTTTAGTTCAGGGACTGCCAACACGGTGGTCCAGGTGGGATAGCAAATCCAATCCCATTATTTTCCTCTCAGTGTGACTATTGTAGCTAAAACAAAAAAATTTGGTGCCCCATATTTCCAGCCTCTGCTTCTTTAGGTTCTCTTTTCGCATGGGAATTGGCCTCAGATAGGGGGGAAAAAAACGTGGCTATTTTTGTGAAATATTTTTTTTTATAAATCAAGGGGGAACCAAAGCAAAAATTAAAGGTGACTAAGCACAAAGAGGCTTAGCCCTGTTCTGGGGAATCTATTGCGTGCATTAAAAACAAAAATAAAAACCCCCCTTTTTTTTTTCTATAAATTTTGCTGACAGCAGAGTAAGGCTTCTGTTTATATTATGACAAGGTGACTAAGCACGAGAGGCTTAGGTTCATCTTATAAACTTTTTTTTTGAACGATCGAGTATCCACAGATGCTTTCTTTTTAGGATCCTGTGAAGAAAAATTGTGTCTTCTATCAAGAGCGATAGTAGTCTATAATCAAACAAAAAAAAATTTTTTTGAACGATCGAGTATCCGCAAGGTTCACTCCATAACATTTTCTTTTTAACACTCGCTTCAGACGTCTGCATGCAAGTGTACCGGCATTTTCCGCTCTGTGATATCATAATTTTTTCTCTTTTTTCTATTTTCTATTTTCTTTTTTGTTTTTTTCCCCCATTTTTTCTCTGAAAATTTGGTATTTATAAGCGCAGACACTGTCCTTTATTTGAATGGAACGGTGTTGTGCACAACCTGGTCTTTTCGAAACACCCAGGTCTCAGCCTAACTGAGGGGGTATGGCTAAGGCCAACTTTGGTTTTGGGGGGTGGGGGCCACCACCCCACCCCCCAAGGCTAAATTTTTGCTGAAAAATAAGCCTGAGGCCTGCGAAGCACCCCTTTTTTTTCCTCCCCTTTTTTTCGTTTGCTTCAGGTGAAGGAGAAGTTACGAGAGTGGGATGTACCCTCTTGTTGCTTGTCCGTTTTCTTGAAGTTGAAAAATTTTTCAATCGAATTGTGTTCACTGTGCATTTACAGTGAAGAGTCTGTAAAGAAAAAAAGCTAAACCCCAGCTGAAACTGTACTGTTCCAGTCAAAAAAAATTGAAAGTGGAGATTGCACAACTGTGGCAACACAACCGAGGCAAACTACACTACTCCAACAATTTATCAAAAAAACGAAGGAACGAACCCACCCCCCTTATATTTCATGATGTAAACCTCGAAATGGATGTTGAGGTTGGGGGTTCCACCCGGTGCACCCAGTCATGTACCAAAGATACACTGTTCACGAGAGGGCTTTGTATTTCAAGTCAATTTTCTTTGGTTTTTCGTTTCATTTTCAAAGGGCCAAAACTATTTCCCCCACGTGTGCGCTATTTTCTTTTGATAGCGTCAGCACCCATTACATCATCTTCAATTGATTTTTCTTTTCTTTGTAAGATCTGTGCACAAGAGCGCACAGTCGTCTTATATCAATTTTTATTTGCTGTTATCATTTTGCCTTTTTTTTTCCGTCCTTTTTTTTCCCTTTCTGCTTGGCTCTCATTTTTTTTGTTATATTTTTGATTGCCAAACAGTGCATAGATCGTATGTCATCATGTTGTTGTTGTTGTTTTTTTCAAGGTGAGAACACGGTGACCATGTGGCCCATTTCCTGTTACATACCATGCCAAAACGGTAACATGCTGAGGAACATGCTTTTTGCATGAAATACAGGCAAAAAACACGTAAATCTCATGTTACAACATGCATTTCAAAGTAACACAAAAAAACATGTTTTTTTTAAATATCATGTTACCCCAGGTACAGGGTCACCGTGTCAGCAATGTGAGGCTCAGGCTCACCTTGCCATCTCTCTCTCTCTTTTTCCCTCCTCTCCTTTTTTGGGCGTCCAAGTTTTCAATATCAGAAGATCACATTTGTGTGATTTATTTTTTTTGGCATCTTTTGGCGCTGAAAAAAATACAAAATAAAACAATTTTACCGCCACTTCTCCCCCCTTCCCTTTCCCCTTTCCCCTCTCACTCACTTTCTCTCTCTCTCCCCCTCTTTTCTCTAGAACGTGCACTGCGCTCTCTCAAGGCCTTACACGTCTTTCAGGATTTTTTTATTTGATTTTTTTTTTCTTTGTTTTCCTCATGCTTTTGTGTGCTTTTTCTCTTTTATTTATTTCTTTTCTTCAATATCCCCGATCTGGGGCATATTCTGTTAACCTATTCCACCCCCCCCGAATGACAGCTGCATTTTCTTATCTTGTTGTATTTTACCCACCGCTACCTACACCTCTCGTGTCATTGCACAAAAGTCAGGTTAGAATCAAAGCCTGGTTAGCTGAAATGGTGGTCTGAGCATGGCTTTTTTTTTTTGTACGAGTATGCAATACGTCTGGAAATGAAAGACGCGCTCGTCGGTGGTCATGAGTTTTACCGTTTTCCCCTTCCCCCCTTGTGCTCCACCTCTCCACCGTACTTCAGGACGCGGGTTTTTCGGGGTTTTCGGGACTTTTGGGGTTTGAAAAAAAAAAAAAAAAAAAAACTATGTCATCTGTGGCTGTTCCCTGGGATAGCTGGCCGGGTGGGGATAAGGTCATTTGGGATCAGATCAAACCCCCAGTACCCAAAGCAAATGCAATGGAACCGGACACCGAAGATGAGTGCATTTTTCCTTCGTGCGGTGTCATGCACAAAAAGGGTGTCCTTGGCTGCATGGGCTGCGGCAGACAGTGCACGAAGACGTGCATGCGGAACACGGGGCTAATCCCTGAAGGGGTGATCACAGACTTCCTCAAGAAGACAGAGAGATGGGTGTGTCCGGTGTGCGCGTGGAGACGTGCGCCAAGAACGAAGGTGAAAAAGGAAAAGCCGATCGAGCAGCAGCAGCAGGACGAGGAGGACGACGACGCAGAGGACACGGTGGAAGGGCTCCTCGCAGTGATTCCGGAAACCGCTAAGAAGCTTTTCATGCACACTTTTGCACGTTTGGATTTTCTGCAGCAGGAGAACGAGAGTCTCAAGAAAACTATAGAGTTTATCAAGAAGTCCCAGCAAACGGCACTCGACGCTGATTTCTCGCCGTATGTTGTTGCAACCTGGAAAAACATCCAAAACAGCCGCATCAGAAAGGAGATCAGGGAAAAGGTAGGAAAGGCATTCAGGGAGTCGACCCTACCCACTTTTGACAATGCACTCGAGTATCAAAAGGGCGTCCTAAGATGCTTCGAGGCGCTGGACAACTCCCTGGCGCTGATCGAGGACTCAGAGGACCCACCCGCAACCAAGTTCCTGACGCCCATACACAACACCATAGTAGAACTCACCTCGACCACAATTATTGGGGCTAATGCTGCCGGAAGGATGATGTACGAGTCTAAAGCAAAGGGATACGCGGTGGATGACTTCTCAAAAGTCATCCAAGCTCGCATTATGGACACGGCCAAGAAGCAGCCGCACGCAGAGGTACCGTCGAAGACGCGGGATTCAGGGAGGGACGCCAAGGAGAAGAGAGACGACAGGGACAGGGGAGGAGACGATACGAGGGGGCGCGACCGAGACTACTGGGGCAACACGGGAAAGGAGTTAAGAAGGTACGCAGGGCCCAGACGTTGACTGACAGGGGAAGAAATACAAGAAAACAGGAGTACTATCGGGAGGACATCAGGGAAGACAATGCAGGACGCTACAAAAAGGAAGATACGGGGACAATACCAAGCAAAAGACGACAATTTAATGGCGACAATAGGGAAGAAAATTCAAAACACGACACAAAGCACGATACGGGGACAATACCAAACAAAAGACGACAATTTAATGGCGACAATAGGGAAGAAAATTCAAAACACGACACAAAGCACGATACGGGGACAATACCAAACAAAAGACGACAATTTAATGGCGACAATAGGGAAGAAAATTCAAAACACGACACAAAGCACGATACGGGGACAATACCAAACAAAAGACGACAATTTAATGGCGACAATAGGGAAGAAAATTCAAAACACTACACCGAGCACGATACGGGGACAATACCAAACAAAAGACGACAACTTAATGACTACAATAGGGAAGAAAATTCAAAACACTACACCAAGCAAGACAACACCGGCAACAATGGGGTCATTGGGGATCAGAGGCAGAATATTGGCGACGAAGAAGAAGATAAAAGAGAAGACAACCCTAGAACCCGACAACAGGGAAGAAAATTCACGGGGGGCGGCGCCCCCGAGGAACCTCAGCCTGAGCGCTTTGCTGGAAGAAAGACCTCCTTCGCATCTCGGACGTCCACGACAGAAGGAAATGCCACTCACCACAGAACAAGCTCGGCTGGTCATGGAGAAGGCGCAACACACTCTGTCACAGGCGTTATCGGGGTCGTACATGGGGGAGCTGCGAAGCGTGTGGCGCCGTCTGAACGAGTTCAAAACAAATTGGGAGCAACACATGAAGACAGAGCTAGGGTACGACGAGGCGATCATTCTGTGGTTAGAGAAGAAGCGAACAATGGAAAACATGCTCCCATCAGCAGCATTACAAACCTCAATCGTAGCGTCGGCAGCGCTGAAACGAATGGCGAATACGAGAACCGAAGGTTCGCAACTGTTGGCCGACTACCAACGGGCACTGAGGAGATTGGGAGCGCTGAAGCCGACGACCCAAGCACCTCCGGCGACAACAGAGGAGATACGCAAGGCTATATCTTTAGCCAAAAACCCATCGCTGAAGCTGGCGTTGACGATGATGTGGCAAGGGGCAGCACGATGCTCAGACGTGTTGGGACTCAAAGCAGAAGAAATTTCGATGAACGACCATACTGCACAGATTGGGGTCCACTGGGTCGACACGAAGTCAGACCCTTTCCGCCTCGGGAAACACACAGGAATGGATATGGCTCCGTCGATGTTGAAAGCTTTAAAGGGTCAGATGAAGAAATCGAAGGGCTCCGACCGACTATTCAAAGACCTCTCTTACAGGACAATAGGCAAATCGTTGAATAGAGTAAATCAGAACCTCACTCCTCACTCCCTAAGGCGAGGAGCGGCGCACCACCTCAACAACAAGAGAGTACCGTTGGAACAGATCCAGATGATCACGCGACACGACACGGTGGAGGGTCTCATCCGCTACTTGCCGAAAGGAGGTCTGCAACGGGTCGAACAGACGACTTTGCTGTCGAAGCCCCTGCACCTAGAAGACTGAAGTTCGTGCATGAAGCACCCATCCCGCAGGCTTTTAAAATACCATACCCAAGATATTACAACCACGACCTTAGCCCCGTCCACAACAAAGAAGGAACATGCGACGATTTACCCGCAGATTCAGAACAAACTTTCATACAAACCATATTGGAGGACTCACAATCACCGTCTGAGGATGCGGGGCTTCTGAGCCTGTACGACAACTCGCTATGCGTACGAAGCAGCGCCACGAACATTCGTCCTCCCGCCGAGGCGCGTGCAGGAGGAACAGACCAGGACTACATTGCTGCGATATCGAGAGGACGCATCTGCTTAGACACATTGGAGAGCCTCGACAAGGAGAACGAGCTGGAAGACATTCTGCAGATCATCCGTAAGAGAGAAACATTCGTATCACACCTGAAGGAGGGTTGGGACAAGCAAGCTGGGATAAGGAGAGGTACCTCGCGTCACATGGCTCAACATCTGGATACCCTCATCGACTTCGGCGTCCTGTCGCGAACTTCTGCACCCCAAGAAGTGATTCTGCATGCCTTCACTGTGGAGAAAAAGTCGGGGGGTTTGCGATTCGTGGTGGATGGCAGAAAGCTGAACAGGTCGATGGGTCCGCCACCGCAGATGAGACTGCCGCACATCACGGCTGTTATCCACAGAATAGTGAACAGCAATTGGGTCGTTCTGTCCGACGCTAGAAGTTGGTTCTACCAAATCGAAGTAGACGCAAGCATCCGACCGTTTTTTGGTGTCAACACCGCAGGAGAACGGGGACAATTCACTAGGACAGTGTTAAATTGCTTGGCGATGGGTTGGTCGTTCGCTCCAGCGATTGCACAACGCTGCTCGCGTGTACTATTGCCCGAAGAGTTTGGTATCTGCTGGATAGACAACTTCATCGTCATACAACAATCCCGAGAGGAAGCGGTGGCACAATTTTCGTCATTCTGCGAACGATGCGACAAAGCAAACGTCGAACTCAACATGGACGATCCGACGTACGGTACCCCTACACAACAGTTCTGCGTATTCGGAGTGGAATTTAACTTGGAGAAACACACATTCCGATCTGAACCGGCATGGCTCGAAAAGTTTGTGCAGAAGGATGAACTGGCCGCGCTGCGCACGGGGAAGCTGACGCCACGCCAGTTCTACGTAGTTTTTGGATGCATAGTGTGGCATTCGTACACAACACACACACCACTGTGCACATTACCAGCAGCCATCACCTTCGTGCAAAACCTGGCTTCGAAGACACTTCAGAACGTTCTTTTGTGGGACATACATGTCGAAGTACCTCCCAGTGTGATTTTTGAAGTGCGAAAGCGGATATCATTGATGACGACAAACAGCTGGATCCTACAACCCCCCACTAAGACAATCACAGTGTGGTCAGACGCCTCAAAAGCAGAGTGGGCAGCAATCCTGGAAGACGACGAAGACGAGAAGGTTGCGCAGGGAACGTTCGGCGCAGGCCACGAGGACACCTCAATCTTCCTGAAGGAGCTGTATGCGGCAGCTAAGTCTGTGCTATTGGCGGCAAAATACACCAGCGCGTGCACTGTACACATGAAGGTCGACAACTTGTCTGCCGTTTTCTGCATTGAGCGGGGACACAGCAGCAACTTTGCGGCGAACGCCATTCTGTCGGAGATGTTTGCGGCGGCAAAGCAGAACGGAATGACCCTGAGGTGCGCTCACGTGGGGACAAAACAGCAGAGAGCGGACCGATTCACCAGAGGAGACAAAGCGAAGACAAACGAGCAGCTACAGGCGATCACTTCTCTCTTCGAGAGCGCTGCGCGTCCCTATTAAGGGTCCTGATGGATGCGATCAACAAACAACAAACAACGAATAAACAAAGAAGGGGGGGGTATTTCATTTTGTACGAGTATGCAATACGTCTGGAAATGAAAGACGCGCTCGTCGGTGGTCATGAGTTTTACCGTTTTCCCCTTCCCCCCTTGTGCTCCACCTCTCCACCGTACTTCAGGACGCGGGTTTTTCGGGGTTTTCGGGACTTTTGGGGTTTGAAAAAAAAAAAAAAAAAAAAAGTGTGCGGACGGATTTCACAAAGGGCATTTCAATACCACCAAAAGTGCTGTGTGCTTTTCCTGAAGTACGGACGAGGATGGATGCGATCAACAAACAACAAACAACGAATAAACAAAGAAGGGGGGGGTATTTCATTTTTGACCATTCTTGTGACTGGTTCTCGAAACTGACTTATTTACCGCTCAGTTTTAATTATGAACCGTCCCTGAGGGGTCAAAAAAAAAAAACCCATGACCAGGCCACCGTGTGTGTTGTGTATTCTGATCAGAAAGCATAAAAAGGGACATTACTGGAGTGTATCAATCCGTAAGCAATGTTATTTCAATGATACAGTGGGGACACCCTCCCCTCTTTTGTTCCCAGTTGTGTGTGCACGTTTAGGAAGGCAGCTTCCCTCTTTAGCCTGACCATCTTTCCCGGCTCCGTTCCCTGAAAAGGAATGGTAAAAAGCTTTCAAAGAAATGCAGTCTTGTCTTGTTGATGTCTCCTGTGTGTGTGTTGATCACACGTACGGACCTCATGACCCCCTCCAATGCTCTTATCACTGAAGCTCCAATCCCTGAACACCCCGTTTACCCACATCTTTCTTTTATGGATTGTGCGGATGTGTTGTGCTTTCACCCGAGGCTTCCATCTATACGTAGGTCGGAGGTGCCTGCATCAATACCTACCATTTTTTTTTTTTTTTTGACACAAAAAAACGAAAAAAAACTCTCTTCTTACTTGTGTGCTACAGACAAACATGACAACGCTAACCACGACTGCCACGGCAGAGCGGGGTCCCAAACGGTTCACTGGGGGGGATCCACATAGATACAGAAAACAAAAAATACGAAAGCAAGGAAGAAAACCAGTAAAAAAAAAAAAAAAAAAAAAAAAAAAACAACGAAAAAAACAAAAAAAGGACGGAAACCGTTCCCACACGTTTCTACGTGCAGAACGATTTCTCTCTCTCTCTCTCTCTCTGTAAGTTACCATCACCCTTTTTGAAAGGGGTGGTGGCGATGGTCAGTTCAAGGTGGCTAAGAGAAGGGCGGGGCTTAGGGTCATCCTACCAACGTTTTTCTCTCTCTTTTTTTATATATTTTTTTTTGCTTCTTCGGTGCCTTCGCGATTTGCTGTTATTGGGTGGATATTTCCATCCCTGTGTGTGTGTTTGTTTGTTTTGCTTTGTTTCTGGTGGTTTTCTTTGTTTTCTTGGGAAAAAAATGGAAAAAGAAAAAGAAAAACTGACCGACGGATGCAATGACAATTGCAGGCCGAATTTTTTTTTTTTTTGGTTTTCGACTTTTCAAAATCGAAAAGTCGAAAAAGTCAGCCGACTTTCTGATTTTCCAAAAAGTCGGGCCGACTTTTCTCCGGACACCCATTTATATCCTATTTTGGTAGAATTTTTTTTTTTTCTATTTTCTTTTTAAAAGCGTACAGGTCACTTGTATGGTGGCTGGTCGTTTTCAGATTATTAAAAACAAAACAAAACAAACTGTATTACCTCAGTTGAGAGAGGACTGCACCTGTTCTCTCTTTCGGTTTATTTATTTCTTTTTTCTTTGATCCGACGAATTTATTTTGTCAGGACTAATGAACTGCGAGGTTCTGTTGAGCACAAAAAACAAAAAAAAAAAAGGCAGGGGCAACAGTATTGGAGTGTACCATTGGTAAGCAATGATATTTCAATGATATAGGTGAGTGACGACACCTCCCCTTTTGTCAGTTGTTGCTGTGTGCACGTTTAGGAAGGCAACTTCCTCTTTAGTCCCGTTGACTCTATCTTCTTGGAGCTTTCCAGGACCGTACATGCTCCATTCCCTAAAAAGGGAATAGTTAATTTTTTTTTCAAAAAAAAGTGAGTGAACTTTTGGACAGTGGAGATTGCACAAACTGTGGCAACACTACCTGAGGCAACTACACTACTCCAACAATTTATCAAAAAACAAAAAACAAAAACATTTGCCGTTACGGTTTGCTTCTGTTTCGATGTGGGTACACATAACCCCATCCACGTGATAAGCCTCACAGCAGATCTTGGCTTAACTTTTATTTTCCAAAAATTCAAAGAAAAAAAGGGTAAACACGCAACCACCAAGGAAAAAGCTTCACCCTTAGCAATTGTTTTTTTCAACTTACCTTCCTTCACCCCCCTGTAAGGGCAACCGTAGGTGAAGTAAGGTATAGTATTGAAATCGATGTGGGGGGGGAGTAAAGGGTCAATTTTACAAAACCAGATTTTGAGGAAAATTTTAGCCGAAAATGGGCCCCACGTATAAGCAACCGGGCTCATATTTCTCAAAATTTAAGTGGTCAAAAAATTGTCCAATTTTCGAGATTGACCCCACCACTGCACGGGCGGATCCCAAAAATGCAAATAAGGACCCTTTTTAATTTGTTCTCTTGAAATGTGTAATTTCATGTTTTCGCGAAAAAAATAACAACTGATCCTACAAGGGTTGAAGGAAGGTGGTTGAAAACAACAATAACAACAAGGACAAGTGATTGCTAAGAAAAAAGCGGGTGTGCTGTGGAAAACTCCGCGCGATTTTCGAAACCACCGTAGCATCCTGGCGATTTGCTGGTGTGATCGATGTGTTGTAGTCTGTGCATTCTGTGTTCCTTCCGCACTGCTCCAACGACGACTACAATGTGGGGAGCCTGTGGACAAAAACGAGCTGGACCACGCCGAGCCGGCCGAGCGGGCGTCCAACAACGCTATCGAGCAGATGGTGCTGGACGAAGAGGACAGCCCCCCTTCTTGAACGTTTCAGATGCTGGCGTCCCAGTGGGTCTGGCAGTGTACGAAGAGCGTTAGCATACCTGCAGAAGAGCAGAATGCTGGGCTTATTGTAGATTATTTCTACAGGATGGAGTTCCACATCACACCCCGTTTTTTTTCCGATAGCAATTACTTGTTTTTTCTTCTTCTCGTTTTTATTTTTGATTTTTTTCTTGTGTCATCTCTTGTTGTGCCAGTATGTGTACATACGTACATACATGCTATCCTACACAGTTGTTGCTTTTTGGGATTCCCCCCCCTTTTCACCCCCCTTTTTGTATTTTAGTTTTTAGCACCGAAAAATATTTTTCAAACAAAAGAAATGGGGAAAAAAAAAAAAAAGATTCAGTGGAGAACACACCCCCTTTCTCTGTGGGGGTGTCTTACACTAACAAAAATACCCAAAGTTTTCAAAAAAGAAAGAATGGCAGCTCCCCCCCTCAGCCCCCCCCCTCTACCCATTTTTGTTTTTTTAATTTCTCTCCCACCCCAACCGAGACCAATGCACACCCCCCTTTGTCTTGGATGTGTGCGCACGAGCGCATTCAGATTTTCATCTTATGTTCTGGAATCACAAATCACCACAAAGCTACAAGCCTTCCACTTCTTATGCATATCACCTGGCCAATGTTTTACTCTATGGGCTTTCATTCAGGGCACTGGGCAGAAGTCACATGCCACTTGCCACCGCTGTGATGAAGCGACATGCTGTGGTTAGATTACCCAATTGGCTTCCTCTTCTCTTTGTCCACAACACACCCTATTTCATCAATCACACCACATCACAGACAAACCCACACCGCATAATGCTGTGCGCAATAGTTAGCAGTGTCTTTTCGGCACTCTTGACCGAAACCCCTATGCTGATGGCACACGACAGCGCGACGGGGTACCTGAAGGAAAACATCATCGACAAGGAGGTGTACGACTGGACCATCACACAGAAGGGACGCTTCGACGAGCAGCTCACATGCGGCGCACGCGCATTGGACATCCGTCTTGAGGTGAAGGAGGGGAAGCTGAAGCTCCACCACGGCGTGGTTCCTGTACCCACCAAACCAGAGGTAGCGTTCAAGGACGTCCTGACCTGGGCAGCCAACAGCTCCAACACGGGCGAGCTTGCTCTCCTCGACGTGACACATTGTGACGGCGACTCCTGCACTGATTTGGCAGAAGTTCTGTTTACATCGCTCAACATCACCATCCTCAACTGTTCCGACCTCCCTACGACCACCTTTGAGCGCGCAGTCTCGCTTGGAAAGCAGGGCAGTGGAGGGTCCATCTTGGCTGTCCCGCATGGCTGCCATGCTAGCAACTACGAGCCTACGGTGACGTGCTACCCCCCTTACAAATACAAGGTGTCTGAGGGTGATGTTGTGCGTCCCGCAAAGAGGGGGGTCGGGCTTGCCGTTGGTTGCCATGTTGGGAGCAGCCACGAGGACACTGCGTTCGACCTTATGTATCTGTACCTGAACAGAACGTCGGCAAAGCCGTTGCAGAAGGACACCTTCGTGCAGCTGCAGGCGCTGTGGCAGGAAGGTGCCGACACCATCCCCATCGGTGTCGTGACGGACAGCTCGCTTGTCAAGGATGAGCTGAAGTCGAAGATCAACGCGCACCTTGCAGAGAAGCTTGCCTTAGGGTGGTTCCCGAACATCAACTTCTTAGAGGTGAACAACGCATGTGACGGTGGGATGGTGCTCAAGGAGGCTTTGGGGCGGAGGGTGTAAGGAAAAGGTTGGATTGTGAGTAGAGTGCGTGTGTGTGTGTGCTTGTTGTAATCGTGTGTTATGCTGTGATGTACAAAGAAAGCATGGTCGTAGTGTAGTGCAACCTACCGAGGGGTGTGGGTGGATAGCTTCCGGCAGCTGTGCCGGCTTTGTAGTTTCTGTCTTTTCTTTTGTTGTGTTGGTGGAAGCGTACAAACGAGGTGCAAAAGTCCTCCCCCTTGCGTTTCCTGTTTTTTTCCTGTGTGGGTGAAGATTAGCTCTTGGCACTGTAGTATTTTTTGTTCAGGTGACTAATCGCGATCACTCCCCAACCCCACCTCTTTGATTTTTCACGTGCCCTTTTTTTACAATACTTCAATAGCCCCGGCACCCCATTGATACAATAAAACTTGCTAGCAGCAAGTGGTACTTGTGAGTCATTTTTCACTTGTTATATAGCATGTGAACCCACTTGTTAATGTCTTAACTAGTGCACCGTGTAGATGAGTGGATATGCAGGGCATGTGCATCAAAACAAAATATTTATTTTCAATTTTTTGTCGTCCTTTCTCATGTTGTTTTCCTGGGGGTAAAAAAAATGTGGAAGACTGTCTGAATGGCAGCTACACTTACCAACAGGTCAAAAAAGCAAGTTGTCTCCCTTCATCAGCACGCTGATGTACGTGTCTCCCTTTGCACCTACTAGTGGTAGCCACGAGAGTCACTGGGGTCTATTGCGCATTCTCGTGTGTGTGTATGCAGAAAGTAATCTCCCAATTATTTTTTTTTGACAAGATTTGCGCATGTTTTTGCGCAAATCTTGTCAGGTGGCCGGGGTAGGGCGTGTTGTGTCTCTGTCGAAGCAAGCGAGATGATTACAGGGGGACGAATCCACATCAGGGTCTTGTGTGTAACAATGCCGCAACGCCAAGGGTGTCTTCACACGGTGTCAACTTTTTATATATTCGCAATTTGCCTGACCAGAGGAGAAAACAAGACACGAACCTTTGCTCCATTATTATCGCTATTACTTTTTGTTTGTTTTCGGTAGCAAACAAGACAAGACGCTCTTTCACCTATTCTCTCGGTGACCATGTCACCCGGGTAACATTAAAACGGTAACATGCTGAGGAACATGCTTTTTGCATGAAATACAGGCAAAAACACGCAAATCTCATGTTACAACATGCATTTCAACGTAACACACAAAAAAAATCATGTTTTTTTTAATATCATGTTACCCCAGGTACAGGGTCACCGTGTCAGCAATGTGAGGTTTAGGCTCACCTCACCCTCTTTCTCTCTCTCTCTTTTTTTCCCCTCCCCCCAAAAAAAAATGTTAGTTACCATGTTACCCCGTACAGGGTGCTGTGTGCTGTGCGCCTTTTCTGCCTACCCTTTCCCTCCTACAACAGAGCTATAAAAAATTACAAACATCCAGACTGGGAAAGCCTCCAAGGCGGTCATGTCATATATAGTTGCGTATTACGCACAGTATACAATATATTCCCCTTCCCACTATAGGAAGTGAAAGCACACGGCATACAGTGGTTAAAGAAAATGGTACGCCCCAAAAAAAAAAACAGGCAGGATTGAAATCGATTGGAGGAAGTTACTTTTAGGCGGAACTCTCTTTAACAACTGTAGCCCCTCCCTCCCCCCCCCCCCCCCTTTTCTTGGGTGGGGAGGGGAGGGGAGGGATGGGGTCTTTTCCCTCAAGCTCACAACGTTACCACAACAAAAAACCCCCCCCCCCCCGGCATAGCCCCTATCTATTTGTTTATAACACTTTTCTTCTGTCACCTCATGAAATGAAGGAGGAAATAGAAACAACGCACTTTGAACACACTTTGCGGTTCTAGGGACGAACCGCACTGCAGAGCCACTCCTCACCAAACAGGTCGAGGTGTTGTGCGTTTCACCACAACCTCTCCCATGGGTTTTATCGTGTGATGAGTGTTAAGTTTCTATGTCTTCTCCCCCCCACCAGCAACCCCCCACTCCACCATCCCCCACAGGTCTTACAAAAAAAGGCCGCTTTCTGGCAAACCCTACCAAAGGGGGCTCCCCTCTCCCCCTCTTTCACTCCCCCTTCCCTTCCTTCCTTTTTGAAACACACAGCTATTTTGGAGGAGCCCTCTTTTCTCTCCTTTAGTGACTAAGATTCAGGCTTAGGGTTGAGGGGTACCTACATCGATTGTTTCTCTTTTAGAATATTTATTTGTGTTTTTTTCTTATTTTTTTCCCCCTTTCAAAAATGCGTATTGTTGCCTTCGCATGCCTTCTTGTCGTGCATGCTGAGACGATTCCATCTACACCCATCCCACCCAGCTTCACCTCACTCTCTTGGTGGCTTGGAATCGATGCCGCAACGGACGTCGCGATGCTTGAAGAAGAGGCGATGCTAGAAGAGGGAGACGGACTCGAAGAACTACCCATCGTCAACGTCGCGGTTCTCTCTGCAGTGCCTGGTACTGGACACTGCTTTGCGAACGGCGTTTTTGGGGCCCTCAGTTCTGCTCCTCCGCTACCTTTATTTTATGAAAGCGCACGCTCTCAACGTCATTGTATGACGCATGGTGCAGGAAACGGTATGGCAACGGTATCAAATACGACCTGTGTGTACCTGCATCCGGTTCTCCGAAACGCTGCGTTGAAACAAAATGGGTTTGCAAGGAGGATTGGAAACATCGCTGATGGGGGGATGGATTGGGGCAACCAAAGCATTTCGGTGGTGCATGCACCTCACGTTGTGGTCTTCATTGATGAAATGGAGGATGGTGTACGGCAATGGCGTGACTCAGCTTTGAAACGTACCTTCGCAAACGCCACGGTACTGCATCTCACAGCCTCCCCCGGGGTTTGCAGCTTCACTGGAGGATCCGATTCTGCGCCTGCCCATTTTGTTTCCGCAGTACAACATATATTTCGTCCTCGAAATGAGGCGCTACGACCTCCGTATGACACTGTGTTTGAATCTCCTTCCCAAGCTGCGGAGTATCGACAACAGGTAGGGGAGTTACGACGGCTTGAAATTCTACTCCCAAAGGCAAAATCGGTGTACACAAAGCATAATGAAGAGCGATCTGAAGAAGGGCGTGTAAAGGCCTTATGGATGCTCTCTGTTGGAGTAGGCACCTTGGTAGCCTGCATTGCACTGCGTCTCACCGCAGGGTATCTCCGCCACGAGGCGGCAGTCCTCTCCCCACGCCTGCTTCTCATCAACACCCTCATCGCTGTCGGGGTCTATTCGTACCTGCGGACCCACCTCCTCCACATCTTCCCTTCCCTAGCTGAGTTAGAAAGCGGTATAGACGGCATATCCTACTACACCTCCGAAGGCTCATCACCCTCAGAGATTTGTTTATCTGATTACAGCATTGCCTCTGAAGAGCCGCCTCCAGGATGGGGTTTAGGACAACAAAAGGTATACGTTTCTGGACGTGAGGTCGCTCCTCTCAGGTCCGGGATAAACATGGTATTGGATATGCTGGAGGATCTGTTTGGGTTTGAGGATGAGGATGAGGAGGATGAGGGCGGGCCAATCCTGGACGACAATGAGTTGTCGGAGTTGCAGCGTCTGCCGACTTCGTATAGGGATAGTTTGCTGGATGCGAGCGGTTTTGTGCGTACAGCGACAAAAGCGATTCCTACGACTCTTCCTTCCTCGTATGGTACAGCGCTGCAAGACAATTCAGTTCCAATCCCAGGGTTTCTAGAATTTCAGGAGCCTCCAGGGTTGTCTCTTGAGGACGTTGTGCGGGTGCAGGATACGGTGCAAAGGGAGCTTCTGGAACGGCAGGGGGGTAGCAACAGCAATGCAGAGCAGGCCCTGCGGCGGCAACGTGCCACACCGCTGCCGGAAGGGTGGGAGCCGCCACCGTCATATCAGGTGCAGGGCATGTGTGAGGATGTGCCCGCGGACACAGCGTCTTCGCTCCTTGAGGAAGAGGGGGATGGGGAGGAGGAAGAGGAGGAGGAGAGCCTGGGAGAAGAGATCCAGACCCCGATGTCGGCGCACCGTCGTTATTTGGCAGTGCTGGGAGGGCGTGTAGGGGCGATGAGAGGTGCGCTTGGGGGGTGGCTTGCAGGAGGGACAACACCATTGGAGAGGTATCTGACGTGGAAGACGCGGTTTGTTGCCTTCGGGCGGGCAGCGGCGAAGACGCCGTATTGGGTGGTCCGTGTGGTGTTGTGGGTGTTGTGGATGGTGCTGACGCGGGTGGTGTTCAACGTTGTCGTCCGGTTTGTGTTGCGCAAAGTCTTCATCGATGTGCTGCGTGTCAACGTGCTCGCCTCTGCAGTCGTCTCTTTCATTGTCCGCCGCTTCTGGGGAAGCTCCATCGTACGTTTCTGTGTATGGCTCGCAAGCGCGCAGTTCCACAAAATCCTCACCGGAGCGGAAGAGGACGATGACGGATCTGAGTTGGTCCCAATCCGAACGAGACGGACACATGACAAACCATGGGAGGGGAGTTCCTGGCGCTGCTGCAGCTGTAGCGACGCTACCTCCACACACTGCGTTCAGCTCCGCAGACGCCACGAACACGTTGGAGACTGGGTGCAAGAATGCACCAAGATACCAGGCACGATCCGCTATGACTGCGAGCACTTCCTCAAACCACTTCGCCGTCCGCTTGTCCCTGGACCCCATTGGTCGTGCTGCAGCGGGATGGAGCGTGGGGTTGAACGTTGCCCCCTTGCGGTGCATCTGCACACACCGAGACAACGCTTCTTGAAGGATGTCTACACCTACTTGGTTGGAGTCCTGCAGCGTTCGGGTGTGCCGCACGCTGCGTACTATGTGAAGCGTGCGTTCTACCTGGCAGGCGCCGTTCCGCACAAAACGAGAACAGTGTGCTCAGCTGTGCTCGACTTCGTCGCCACCCACGCCGCCATTGCCGTGGAATATACGGTGCGAATGCTAGACCGTGCACTCCGCACCGTCATCGGCACTGTGCACAACGCTTTGCGCAGAGTCCAGCAGAGTGCCTCACGTGGCGCAACGCTAAGCTACCGAGGCTGCGTCAACCTTTGTCTCTTTACACTCCGTTTTCTTTCCAGATGCATTCTGTATCTTGTATCGGAACGTTTTATTCGGTCCGTTGCGGACAGAATTGGGACAACATTGCGTGCATTCTGGGAAAAGTTTAAGCATCTTCCGGTTGACTTTAGGGAGTTTGTTGTGGGGACACTGCTTTCCCCGCCGGATCCATTTAGCACTCTTGAATACAAACAGGCACGGCAGCAGCAGCAACGCGACGAGATGCGCGAACGCCGCGAATCCATGTCTATGTCCCTCGCAAGCAACGCCGACACATCCTACTCAGGTGACGACGACCTCGTCCTCAGCGACAAGGTACCGTCTATGGGCACCTCCCCTCCAGTCCCCGAGCTCTTCGCACCGTGGGAGCCATCCTCAGGCATGCACGACGGCTTTTCAGGCGGCGTCCACGATATCCTCAGAGAGCACCATTCAGGCAGGCAAAGACAACACACCGAAGCACAACAGCACGCCCAGCTCCTCGACGACGTCGAAAAGACCCTCCACCACAGCGAGTCCCCACCACCCCCACCCCCACCCCCCGCACCGACCCTCCCAGTCACGATCTCCACGCAGACATCACGCAAGCTCCTCCCCTCTGGTGTGTCGCACCGCATCCAAAGTGCAAGCCCTACCCAACAGATGTCGCCTAACCTACGCTCCAGGCTGACCAAAACAAAGCACGTCAGGAAAGGTGTCGTGCAGCAGGAGGACCAACGGTCGCAGAGTCCTGCAAGACGCATAGCGTCTTGGGTGGGCAGGCAGTTGTGGCCGTTTGATAAAGAGGAAGGTGGTGGTGGGGGTGGTGGTGGTGGTGCGGTGCACGTCCCCCCTAGTGAGACAGAGTCCGGCGACACCGAGGACCGTTCGCCCTACAATATGTATCACGCAGGCAGCCGGCTCAGTGGTGTAGGTGGTGTCGGCAGTACCGACGACGTCCCCCCGATCCCCCCTATCGTGCGCCAGCAGCAACTGCGTCGCAAGCCGAGAGAACGGTTCGGGAGCTTCTCGCTGCAAGGGGGTGAAGGGGGAGCAGGAGGAAGCATGCGCCCAGCAGACGGAGGGCGACGGGAATGAAGACAGCTTTAGGTTCATCTTCTAAATTTTTTTTTGTATTGTGCTGTTCCGGATCTGGGAGCGTAGGTCGGAGGGTGTGTACCTGCATCAATAACTATTTTTTTAACGATGAGACTCAAGCACACAAGGCTCACGACCGATAGCCAAATCTTCCCTTCCCCCAAATCCTCCTTTTTTTTTTGCCATTAAATTAGATTTCTTTTTTAGAGGTGTTAGAACTGTACTATCGAAAATAAGATTGGACGTTTTGTTTCATAATATGCTCTCTTTCTCTTTCTCTCTCTCTCCTCCCTGGGGACACAAATCAGCAACACATCCATAATCCAGAGAACACGGGGGGTAAAGAGAACGGGGGTGGGGTGGGGTGCTAGATGCAATGGTGAGGAGCAGCCTATGGGTGGCACTGCTTCTGCCTCTGTCTGCAGTGCCGCTGTCGCCCTTGCCGCAGTGCAGGGAGGGTGAGCACTACTGTTCTGTGTCGGATGCGTGCTGGTACATGAATGCATCGCAGCCAGAGAAGTTCTTCAATGGGCGGAACGACGCTGTGCTGGGGAAGTATTTTGAGAGTCACAGTTGGCACAGAAAGAGGTATGAGGTGGGGAAGACAGACGATGTGGCAGGGGACATACTGTACAACGTATGCAGTGTGGTCTGCGGGCACACACCCAATGCGAAGTTTGCGTGCGGGTCGTTAGGCTGCGTGGACATTGCTGACTGCCCCACCGCAAGCACAGCTGTGTTGTTCAGAGAATGGGTGCCGACGTATGAAGCCAACAACCTCGTCACCATCCACACTGCAGATACACACGGTATAGAGGACGTCGGTTACCACGATCGGCGACGCCATACGCTTGCGCTCAACCTGAGCTCCGTCGTGCTGTCCCTCTATGGGAAGCCTGTTCCTCTTGAATCGAAGCAGCAATACCTAGACAGGATGATGACCCTCGCGTCCAAAGCCGTGCCTGCATACATCCACACCGCAGTGCACACCGTGGTCAACCCGCATGGGTGGGGAAACGCGACGCCCGACGCAGAGATCTTCGAGCTCGACATCACAAACCGGTGGTCCTGTCGGGACAACATACTGACGGTGGTCAAGAAGGGGTGCAAATTCTTACTGCCTCTAGGATGTGACGCCCAAATACCCAAGAGATATCTCATTTCAGGTCGTGCCTCTGGTGGGGAGACGGTTGCTTCCGTGTGCGAGGTGTCGTGTGGGACGTGCACCCTAGGGACCACCCCAACCGGCGCTCCTGAGGAGGATGTGTGTGCGAATCGTGCGGAAGTCTCACTCTGCGTCCAGTATAAGAAAGCACAGCTTGCCTGTGCAGATTCTGTGGTTGGGGAGTACGCCAGGAAGTCCAGCTGTACCGAAGTCGAGCTCTGCCCCGACGTGCTGGCAGTTGGCACAACGTGTAGCGCACTTTGCCCGAACAGCACAGACGTCAATTGCACAAAGGCAGGTCTCTACGAACCACAGCAGAAGCGTAGCGGGTATGCCTTCTGCGTGGACGAGGTCACAGGTGAGGAACTGAACGGCACACGTGTGCCCGTGTCGCAAGAGAGTGCGCTGTTGTGCAGGTCACAAACCGACTACATACCAATATGCATGTGGTTCCTGAGTAGCCCAGCATGCACGAGCTACGCGCAGGACACTGCACGTCCACGTATACTTTCCTTGGGGAACGTGGTCTTCAAGTTTTCTGCAGGGAAAGCCAAAAGCGTTGCCCTGCGTGGGGTTCTAGAACAAGAAATAAAACACGGAATCCTCAAGATCGAGGCTGATACACCAGGGAACGTTGTGCTGTCGGTGTACCCGGCTGTGGACGAGCTGATACGGTCGGGGCTTTCTGTGCACGACACGGAAATGCTGTTCCTTGCAACGTCCGTCGAGTTGGAGCAGACGACACTTGCGTTTCTGCAGAGGACACTTGACACCCCGTTCACATGGGAGGCGGCGAACGAGGTGATGCTGTACGAACCTGAGGAGCTGTGGGAACCGCTCGCCACGAAGACAGCAGTTGCAGAGATCCCTGGGAAGCTTCGCGTGACCATCACGAAGTCCTACATGTCGGATGCTGAGGTGCATGTTGAGTTCTTGAACAGCTTTGAGAAGGAACAGCCGCCAGGTGGGTACTACTGGGGACTGTACCATCCACGGGTGGACGGGAAGTGCCCCATCCCTGATGATGCTGTGTTCGACCCTCATAGGGCAGGGCTGCACAGAGATTGTGTCACGAAGGATAGGAATCTTTGGCCGTTCATTTGCCGCAGGGGGGATATGACAAGGAAGTTTGGGAAGCTTCGTGAACAGAAGGCTCTGTTCAAGGACGCGTCGTTGGAATTAAGTGGATGGGGGTCTGCGCTGGGGAAGGTGGTTGTGCTCCGTGGGAACGGGGTGCACTGTGCTCTTATTGTCCCACAGACGGAAGCAGGTGAAGGGGTTGCGCTTGTGGCAGACTTCTCACACGAAACGACGCAGATGTCAGGAGTGGAGCTGAGTGGCTCTGTGAACATCTGGCAGAAGGGCCCGTGGGAGGACACCCTGATCGGTGTGTCCCTGCGTGCTGGGGAGGAGCTGAGGGACGTGTCCTTCCACATCTCCTCCAAACGTCTTGAGGAGTACCCTGAGGGGTGTGCTGTGGGCTACACACCTGACACGGACCTCTTCGACCCCTATGCTGCGACGGTCGCCTCGCAAGGAAGGGCCGAACGACAGAGCCCCAAACACTGCCTTGAGTACGTGAACAGTTCACACGCAAAGGACTACGTCTTCAACTGTCCCGTGGGTGACCTGACACCACACATGCTGTCTGCACGGCGCATCGTGACGAACGCAAGCAACCCTGCGAACAGCAACGACGCACCTGTGGTGTACACCTACACTGCCACCCACCACTACCTGAACGTGGTGAACTCGCCCGGTGCGCTGCGGCCGAGCGATGCTAGCTTTCGGGGTGGACACACACTTGTGCTCCTGCATGAGGGGAGGGTGGTGGCCTGTGCACGGCTCACGGGGAAGGGTGATGGTGAGGCTTATGTTGGGCAGCAGCAGCAGACGTCAGAGGTGAATATGCATTTGATTTGGGGTGCCGTGGTTGTTGTTGCTTGTGCTGCTGTACTGGCTGTGGGGTACTACTTTGGGCGGAGTCATCGTCTTGAGAAGAGCAAGGCATCGAAGTAAGCGAGTCTGAACGGATGTTAGAAATGGATGCCTGAAACAAAATCGGGTTTTTCTTCGCGTATTTTCGATGTGGGTGGAGTTGCCACGTCTTCATTTCTTATTGAACATTTGAGCTGTGTGCGGGATTTAATTCAACTTTCTTTTTTTTCTGGATGATGCTCACGAGGCGTATCCATGGTTTAAGTTTTGTTTCCAGTGGCCTTCGTCTGCAGGTACACTGTGTGTTTCACTTATTTCTGCCACACTTTGTATTGAGCATCGCATTGACCCAGTGTCTGCGGGTTTGTTCTGTTTTGTTTGGAGGATGATCACAAAGGGGTCACTGTACTTTTCTCTCTCGCTTGCTATAAATATTTTCGGTTGTGCTCGTTTGATAGCGTCAACAAAAATACCAAAAAAAATAAAATGAAAACGCCCTACAAACACAACATTTGGGAAAATAGTCAAAATAAGTGAAGAAATAAAAGTTGCGCTTTAGGGTTGAAGACGGCCTACATCTATACCTTCTGCAGCACAAAGGCTTCGGCCGACTTTGAGTACAGAGCTTTTGTTCCACCCCTTCTTTTAGGGGGACGAAGTGATGCGTGGTGATTGTCGACACAACAAAAAAAAGAGCGATATTTTGAACACCCCCTTCATCTTGGTCCTTGTTCTTCCTATGACTGCTTGGCGGACTTCTTCTCTGTATGGGTAAGTGAGCGTGATCTATCATGCCATGGGACGGTTGGTCGAATGTGTGAACAAACGTGCCAACACACATAGACCGCAACACCGACCCTTCCTGGGACCAGCAAACGTCGTGTTCGCTCACTCCGCTCTGCCGAGGGGGGGTTTTTTTTTTGACGTACGGAGGAGAGACTTAGGTGCATCTAGAGTTCTTTTCTTTAGGTGACTAAGCACGAGAGGCTTAGGATCATCTTATAAACTTTTCTTTACTTTTTTTCACCCCTGCACTGTTTTGATTTTCGTAACCTTTTTTCTTCACCCTCCAATTTACAGTGCTTACACCAAAACAACTAACAATGTGTATTCGGAAAGGACCCAGGCAGGAGGGTCGTGCTCTGAACGAAGTGCCGAAGGAGTTTCGTGGTACGACCTCCGAAGCGTTGCGTCTGTTTTTGCTGCAGTGCACACGGATGCCCATCCTGCTGGCTGCAGCGACGCTTCTGGTGCACCCGTACTACGTTGCCTGCAGTGTGTGGCTGCGGGAGGTGCACGGTTTCAACGACGCTGCGCTCTTCGTCTTTTGGGCCTTCTTCTGTCATGCTATTCCGTACATTGTTGTGAACGGCTTCTTCCATGCCCTTGACACAAACGGCTGGCTCGCACAGTACAAACTCCCACGGCGGAAGTCCATGGTGAACCCACCTGGCCTCCTTGCCAAAACCCTCCGCCAGGCTGCAGTATCACAGCTGACCACTGTTGTGTGGGTCTACTTCTTCTATGATTCAGTGGATCTCACGAAGTGGGTTTTCCTTCCTGGATTTGACGGTGCGCTACCATCATTTGTGACTATGGCAGGGACGTACTGTGCGGGCACCATTGGGAACACTGTAGTATTTTACTTCACACATAAATGGCTGCACAATGCAAGGCTGTACGCAAAGTACCATAAACAGCACCATGAGTATGTGGCGACAATAGGGTTCGCGGCTGAATATGCGCATACATTGGAGATCATTTTTGGAAATTTGCTGCCGAGTGTGTTCGCAGTGTTGTTGTCGCGTCCACATCCAGTGGTGTTCCATGTGTGGGTTGCGATGCGTCTGGTGGTCACGTACGAATCACACTGTGGGTACTCATTCTACAACACCCTCCCGCATAAGCTAGGCCTCACCCACGCCTCTGCAGCCATCTTCCACGACTTCCACCACACAGTGAACTCCGGCAACTTTGCGACCCAGTGGATTGATACCCTGATGGGCACCATGGCTGCCTTCGAGAAGCAGGGGGGCTACGAAGGCTATCTCGCAAAGAAGGCAGAGTGGGCGGAGCAAGGGGAAACACCGGACTTTGCGAAGCAGCATTGAGAAGGGCACAGCAGAAGCGGGTGACCTTGTGGGGGGAGTATTTTGTTTTATGTTATAGGTCAAACGAAGTAGACAGGGGAAATGCTACGGTCGCTGTAACTGTTTTCACCCTCATTTGTGCTCCTAGGTGGAAGCGTGCAGAGAGCAAACTCACCCCTGTTTCGTTTCCCGCTTTTTCCTGCGTATGAGGATAGCTATCGACAGCGTACTATAAATTCCACCCTTTTTCTTCAAATAACGTTTCCCAAAACGTTTGCTTTTGTTTTGTGTTTAGTCACATCGTGAGCAGTACCACGGGTCGACTACGGGAGTTGGCAGTGTGCAGGTATATCCTGCACACGCAACGGGTGTGCTACATCATGTGCATGGTTAGCATCTTATCATTGTGTATCCCCTCTTGTTCTTTCATGTGGTATATCGCCAAATGTTTTATCGTGAGGCCTGCGGCTTCGATTCGACTACGGGAGGAGGTTTGTTAGTAGTGTGCAGGTACAACCCGACACGCAACCTCTGATATGCCCCAACGTGTCACTATTTTACTATTTCTTGCATTTTTCCCTTCTCCGAGTGTTTGTGCTGTACCAGTGGTTTTCAATGATTATTTTTTTTTTCACTCCCAGAGCAGGCAAGAGATATGAAATATTATGAGTTCTCGGGAAAAAAACTTCTTTTGGGCTGAATATTTTGTAGCGTTTTTGAGCCCGACCAGGTTCGTGCGTGACACATGATGATTGTGCACGATGACGGCATGATGGCGGGGGTATATATATTTTTTTTTTACATCGTTTTCCTCTTATCGCCTGCCCTGCTTCACTTCCTCCCAACCTCCCCTACCTATCCCCCCGCACATTTCTCCACTGTGAGTTATGTCATTTCCCTTTTCTATTTTAGCCGTTACATGATGGCGCCTTTCTTTTCTTCGAAAATGCTTGTTTTTTGAACAATTTCATGTCATGTACGTTCACCCACATTTTGTTTTCTCAGTCACTTTTCCTTGTAAAATCCACCGTACTTCTATGCAGCAAAAACAAAAGTGCTGCATTTCCAAAATCCCAAATCCGCATTTTGGGAGGCAGATTTAGGGAAAAGCCTGATGTGGCCATTTCAGACATCGTTCAAGCTTCCACCCCTCCATCCCTCTTTGTTTTTTACCGTAACCGTACCAATACATGGACCGTACAAATTCTGCTCGACAAACAGAGGTGGGGTAAAACCCCTCCTTATTGAGTTTTGAAAATCCCAAAAAAAAAAAAAAATCCAGCTCAATTTTTTACCCCTCCGGTGTGTGTTGTAAATATCCCTTACCCTTTTGCTTTATTCTCTCCCTCGCTCACCAAAAAACCAATCTTTATTTCAGTACACTACACAATAAGTGGTACACAGTGTAACACACGACTCGCATAGCCCATGGGTGTTTTACAGGAAATGAAGGAAAGTGATGTACCGAAGGAGTTTCGTGGTACGACCTCCGAAGCGTTGCGTCTGTTTTTGGTGCAGTGCACACGGATGCCCATCCTTCTGGCAGCAGCGACGCTTCTGGTGCACCCGTACTACGTTGCCTGCAGTGTGTGGCTGCGGGAGGTGCACGGCTTCAACGACGCTGCGCTCTTCGTCTTTTGGGGTTTCTTCTGTCATGCCATTCCATACGTGGTCATCAACGGCTTCTTCCATGCCCTTGACACAAACGGCTGGCTCGCACAGTACAAACTCCCACGGCGGAAGTCCATGGTGAACCCACCTGGCCTCCTCGTCAAAACCCTCCGCCAGGCTGCAGTATCACAGCTGACCACTGTTGTGTGGGTCTACTTCCTGTACGATTACGCGGATCTCACGAAAAGTATTTTCCTTCCTGGATTTGACGGTGCGCTACCATCATTTGCGACTATGGCAGGGACGTACTGTACGGCGACGATTGGTAATACGGTGGGGTTTTACTTCACACATAAGTGGCTGCACAATGCAAGGCTGTACGCAAAGTACCATAAACAGCATCATGAGTATGTGGCGACAATAGGGTTCGCGGCTGAATATGCGCATACATTGGAGATCATTTTTGGAAATGTGCTGCCGAGTCTTGTGGGTGTTCTGATAGCGTTTCCACATCCGCTGCTGTTCCATGTGTGGGTCGTGATGCGTCTCATTATTACGTACGAATCCCATTCAGGGTACTCATTCTACAACACCCTCCCGCATAAGCTAGGCCTCACCCACGCCTCTGCAGCCATCTTCCACGACTTCCACCACACAGTGAACTCCGGCAACTTTTCCTCCCAGTGGATTGATTCCATGCTAGGCACCATGTCTGCCTTCGAGAAGCAGGGGGGCTACGAAGGCTATCTCGCAAAGAAGGCAGAGTGGGCGGAGCAAGGGGAAACACCGGACTTTGCGAAGCAGCAGTAATACCAAGATGAAAAAAATGCATCAAAAACTGTTTTGTTTGTCATATTTTTGTTCCCCTTTAAATTATCAAAAGTAACTCAGCAAGGGCCGAGCTTCAATTTCGTAAACTGTTTTTCAGTGCCTGCTGTCCCAGAAGCGTTTGCACAATATCAATTTCACTTTTCTTTTGTTTCTCGACTGAGATGTGTTTCTAGCACCTATCAACTCTTTGTTTGTAGTAAGCTTAGACATGGACATGATAACCTCCTTACACTTTCTCTTCTTAGGCGCGAATCCACAAAAGATCCAAGAACCCTAGAAGATGAAACTAATTTTGTTTTGGTCAGGGGGTCCACCCCGCGCCGGTCATTGCACCAAGGTACACTGCAAGCGGGGCTGTTGTATTTCAAGCCAACTTTGTTTTCCCCTCTCCCATCCTCTCCCATCCTCTCCCATCCTCTCCCATCCTCTCCCATCCTCTCCCATCCTCTCCCATCCTCTCCCATCCTCTCCCATCCTCTCCCATCCTCTCCCATCCTCTCCCATCCTCTCCCATCCTCTCCCATCCACTCTCACCCCGTGTCACCAACAGACTTGAGGAAGACTAAATGTTCCCTTCTTCCTTCAGAGTTCAAGCCCGATTCCACGGCTGAACAGGGAAAGCTACATTACATTGCTTACAGTTGGACAAGAAACTTGGCGACCAAATAGTATTGGCGAATTTTGGGGGATTTCTTGCAATTGGAGGCTTTTTTGGTCGCCATTATTTTTGCTTGTCCTACTGTATATTGTACACACACGACGGCATTTGAGCACCTCTCCCCACCCTCTTTCATAAATATTGCTATGCAACACAAGTTGGACCACGCCTTTCTCCTCTCCACAATTTGAGCGTTGTACCCCAGGGACAGGGGTTCCCAAGCGAAACGGGTTGTGTGGAAAAGGGTTGAGTGCAGTTCTTCCTACCATGATTGTGTCTTTTTTTTTATACTTGAAAACGAGTTTCTGTCGTTTTCGAAACGTTTCGCGTTAATTGAGTTTTTTACGTTTAGTTCACCCTTGCCTGTAGCATACGAGTAAGAAGAGAGCCTTTGGGTCTCATTGGTGTTTGTTTCTCAACGAGTTTGTGTGTGTTATTACTCTGGGTTGCGTTTTATGGAAGCGCCTCACCATTTTGCCACGTGTTTCGAGGGGATTACTCAGGCAGCACACATCTCCCCCCCTCCACTATGTGGCAGGTTGAGCCTTGTTGAGGTTTTATTATTACCGTCTTTCGAAAAAAATATTGGGTGATCTATGGACGGGGAGATATTTTTTTCACTAGCTCTCAGTAAGCTCTCACACGCCTGTTACGTGTCTCACGGAGACGATCATAGATCACCCAAATATGGACCAGAAAAAACATTGACTAGAATTATCATGGCCCTTTTGGGATATTTTTTTTTATGGACCAATTTTTACGTTAGTAAAAGCTATACGGCTACAACCTTTTTGTTAGTTTTATTTTTGTTGTTGTTTCCGTCTTTAGCATGCTTGGGTTTACCCCATGAAATCCCACATTTTCCCTTGGTAGTAGTGTTTTATTATGACAAGGTGACTAAGCACGAGAGGCTTACGTTCATCTTACAAACTTTTCTTTTGTTTTAGTTTTGTCTTTTCATTAGAAAAAGAATGTATATGAAACAAGTTTTGTTTTTTTTGTGTCGATTCAGCACAATACACTGTGGCTAGGGGTATGGGGATAGGTTCGCTGGGATAGCATATTTGGGGATAGCATATGCCATCCCCCAGGGGATAGCATAACCTATCCCCGGGGATAGGTTATGCTATCCCCCTGGGATAGGTTATTTCAGGATAACCTATCCCCCTGGGATAGCATTTGACTGTACTTTACTAAGGATCTGCGTGCTGGGGACACAAAAATTTAGTATCCCCACCCAGGTGCCCATTTGTCACCTTCCCACCCCTTAAAAAAATACAAAATAATGGGGGGATTCGGGTGCCCAAATAATCCTATGCACAAAAAATGAAGCGGGGGGGGGAAAGGGATAAATAAATAAAAAAGGATGCGGATAAAAAAAACAAGCATTTCACACAATAAAAATCACACAAAAGTTCAAAAGGTAACACAGGGAAAAAAGCTAAAAAGCTGTAAAATCAAAATCGTCAAAAGAGGGGGTCGTTTTGGGTTTACATTGTTAAACACAGAAAAAGAGAAAAGGCTCCCCCTACCCCCTTTTCATCCCATTTGTGGAACTCCTCACTCACTTATGTATTCGGAAGCTCGTGAAGGTATGTCCCATTTTCTTTTGCCACACACACACAGTTTGAAGCACTGATGGTTATTAGAGTCAGCACTGAACAAAATGTCGTTAGTTCCCTCCTGAGTCGTCACATGACCGTCGAATCCGCATCTCTTCACTCGCTGCACCAGATAATCCAAGTTCGTTCTCCACGTATTGTTGCGTGTGAAACAACGCTTGCAAATTTTTAAATAACTGTAGGCAAATATGCGCGGTACGTCGTCTTCTTTTTGCGAAGGAGTGGGTATTTTTTTGAAACTTTTTTTCCTCGCCGATTCAAAGCGGTGTTGTCCCCTCTCAAACTGTTTCCCCGACCCAACCCGTCCAGCTGAGAGCTTTCTCGTGCTGTTCCCTTGCTCCCCCATTTCGTCTGATGCCCAGACAGGCACAGCGTCCTCTGGATCAAACCAGTGGGACATGCTGTGAAAATATGTGTATCCCTTCCCCATTGTCACCCCTGCAGCCACCCACTCAAGAGAAAAGATGAGTGCGTGGTACAGAACAAGAGAAAAAAGAAACTCCTTTTTGCAGCTTCCGTTTGCATGAAAGTGGCACGATATATTCTGGTACTTAAAGTACGAGAGTGCCTGCATACAGAGCGCAATCTGGAGCTGAACATCTTTTGCCTGCATGCACAGGTTGGTCAGGGCAATATGCGCCTGCTTCCCTGTCAGGCTCTTGATCGGTTCAGTGTCCTTTTTTGATCTTTGTAATTCATCTGGGACTTCCTAATGTGGATGTATGCGGAGGTAGTCTTCATGTGGTTGGTTGGCTCCTTGCGAATATCCATTCCATAGAGGACACAGGGGGCACCGTTCTTGGACCGGTAGAGCCACGCATCGCTCCCATCTGCCATAAGTGCTTCGTGCTCATTTTTTGTCAAGTTATCCTTGACCTTCTTGTGTGCAGACTTAATCGCGGATGTGACAGTTGGCGTTACGTCAGAAAGGTTGCCGAAGTGCTTGGGGAATACCTTTCGGATCAGTTCCCTGAGGTCCGTCACGTGGATGCTGTGTTTGGGTGCAGGAAGCACGTACAGCTTGAAGAAGTCTGCGAAGAGGTCTTTTTGTTTTGGAATTCCAGCTTCATCTGTGGGTGCGACGTTCTGCGGGCTTCCAGACATTTTGTGGTGTTATTCTGATGGTGATGAGTGGCAACAAGAATAATTATAACACCTAATGTCTGGAGGCCCGCAGAACGTCGCACCCACAGATGAAGCTGGAATTTTTTGCATTTCTCTTGAATTCTCTTGAATTTTTTCGTTTGCCTGGTCGCAACCGCGAGTTTTCCAGGTACTTCCGGAAAAAAGACTGGGGAGTGCTGGTGGCTCCGTGTCTCCACAGAGCCGGCACACTTCGTTGAGTGCCTCACAAAAACCACAAATTCCTATTTGCTTTTATTTGTTGTCGTTACGCTTTATCATTGTTGTTGGGTGGGGGAAATAAAATTATTTATCCCTTTCCCCCCCCCGCTTCATTTTTTGTGCATAGGATTATTTGGGCACCCGAATCCCCCCATTATTTTGTATTTTTTTAAGGGGTGGGAAGGTGACAAATGGGCACCTGGGTGGGGATACTAAATTTTTGTGTCCCCAGCACGCAGATCCTTAGTAAAGTACAGTCAAATGCTATCCCAGGGGGATAGGTTATCCTGAAATAACCTATCCCAGGGGGATAGCATAACCTATCCCCGGGGATAGGTTATGCTATCCCCTGGGGGATGGCATATGCTATCCCCAAATATGCTATCCCAGCGAACCTATCCCCATACCCCTAGCCACAGTGTATCAATACAAAAACTATCAAAAAGTAAACAATACATAACCCTACAATACCCTCCTCAGGACTCGCCCAAATTCTTTTTCTTTTTTTCTTTGGTGCCACAAATAGGAAAAAATTATCCACAACTTTTTACTTCACCCCTTTTTTTAGTGCCTGCGGATGAACGGTGAGGCGTTTGCACTTTTCAACTTCTCTTTTTTTTTTTTGTTTCCAAATCGTTTCCTGTCTCTTTTTGCAGTTTTGTTATCCTCCTAAAAAAGATGGGAATATTTTTTGTTGATCTGGGGGTGAGGAAGCGTTCCAACTTTTCAACCTCTTCCCCAATTTACCTTTCGCGCTTTTTTTACCCTCCCGTTTCAGAATCAACAGAGAGTGTACGTTAAGATTTTGTTGATCCCTCCTCCTATGCTATCAATTTTATTGAATTCATATTGTTGACATCCTCCTCTTTTTTTCATAGACTATACCCTTCTACACTACACACGTTGAGTTCCTCGGCATGTGTAGTGTCTTATCTTTCAGCTCTTCCCCCTCTGGCACCCACTCGGCATCCCACCAACAAGTCAAGTCATTTTATGATTTAACCGTCGTCGTGTAGCTCCAAGGTGTCACTCCCGTCCTTCAACTCTGGCGAACCAAAGAGGCCTGCAAGTATATGCCACACACAACGTGGCGCAAAGGGTGATTTTGTACAGACAGCCACAACGAAGAGGGTTGTGGATGGCTTGTGTAAACGGTTCCGGAGTTGGAGGGGGGAACAACGCAACTATACTAGGCGAACCAAATCTACACAACCATTTAGAATATTTCTTCTGTTGTGTTATAAAAAAAAGTTATCCCCATTTTTCTCACCCCTCCTGTATTGGTTTTATTTTCGTAACCTTTTTTCTTCACCCTCCAATTTACAGTGCTTACACCAAAACAACTAACAATGTGTATTCGGAAAGGACCCAGGCAGGAGGGTCGTGCTCTGAACGAAGTGCCGAAGGAGTTTCGTGGTACGACCTCCGAAGCGTTGCGTCTGTTTTTGCTGCAGTGCACACGGATGCCCATCCTGCTGGCTGCAGCGACGCTTCTGGTGCACCCGTACTACGTTGCCTGCAGTGTGTGGCTGCGGGAGGTGCACGGCTTCAACGACGCTGCGCTCTTCGTCTTTTGGACGTTCTTCTGCCGTGTCATTCCATACGTGGTCATCAACGGCTTCTTCCATGCCCTTGACACAAACGGCTGGCTCGCACAGTACAAACTCCCACGGCGGAAGTCCATGGTGAACCCACCCGGCCTCCTTGCCAAAACCCTCCGCCTCGCTGCTGTGGCGCAGCTCTCCACTGTTGTGTGGGTCTACTTCCTGTATGACACAGCGGATCTCACGAAAAGTATTTTCCTGCCTGGATTTGACGGTGCGCTACCATCATTTGTGACTATGGCAGGGACGTACTGTGCGGCGACACTTGCGAACACGGTGGGGTTTTACTTCACACATAAGTGGCTGCACTATGCTAGTCTGTACCGCTTCCACAAGCAGCATCATCAGTTCGTGGCTTCGGTTGGCATTGCTGCTGAATATGCAGGGCTTTTGGAAATGGCGTTTGGCAACTTGCTGCCGACTGTGGCAGGTGTGCTGTTGTCACGTCCGCACCCAATTCTGTTCCACATGTGGATAGTGATTCGTCTGGCCTTCACGTACGAATCCCATTCAGGGTACTCATTCTACAACACCCTCCCGCATAAGCTAGGCCTCACCCACGCCTCTGCAGCCATCTTCCACGACTTCCACCACACAGTGAACTCCGGCAACTTTGCGACCCAGTGGATTGATTCCATGCTAGGCACCATGGCTGCCTTCGAGAAGCAGGGGGGCTACGAAGGCTATCTCGCAAAGAAGGCAGAGTGGGCGGAGCAAGGGGAAACACCGGACTTTGCGAAGCAGCATTGAGAATGTGATTCTGCGTGACGCTTTTGATTTGCGTGCGCTTTGAAATGGTTGCAAACCGAACCAAAATTTGGAAGAAAAAAAAAGTGGATGTTGCACAACTGTGGCAACTACACTATTCCAACAATTTATCAAAAAAAGAAGAAAGAAAAAAATTGAACATCTTGTCTCTTTAGCATGTGAACACCATTTAAAGTGAGGGGAAAATGCATCCTCAAAAAAAAAGGCATACAGAATTCACTGTGATTCACTCTTTCTGGTATGTTTTTTTATTTAGAGCTGTGTGCGTTTTGAGTCCCCTTGCTTTATTTACCCTTTTTTTTTTTGATCAACTCGCACAAAAAAACGTCTTTTTATTTTCTGACTGAAAAAACGCATTCATATTTTGAGATTTTTTTTTGATTTTTTGTGCAGAAGTTCAAACCATGCACTTTTTTTTTGACATGATGTTATCGATGCAACCTAACTTTAGGTGCATTTTCCTTGCATTTTATTGAAGGACCACGCCGTGACTTTCCGCCTGCATTACACAGCGAATGTGGTGATAGACGTGACAAATCGTGTCACGTGAATCACCGAATGTACAATTGCTCTGTAGGTTTACACACAGCTGCCACAAAAACATGGTGGAGAAGAAAACATGGTGAAGAAGAAGTGTGCACGGAACTCTGTCTTTCATGGTTGCCATTCAACATTGGTGTGTCTCTGCTTCAACAGGCCCGTATCATCTGGTAGCTTCAGGTTCATATGACGAACCTTTTTCTCTTCTTTTACTTTATTTTTTTCTCAAAAATTTTTTTGAGAGAACAATCAAAACCCACAGTGGTCTGATTTTTTTTCTTTCCTGTCTTCCTTTCGTCATCCTCTGACCCACATTTGAGTGGTACAACGAGCAATTCCATTTTTCTGAACGTAACTGGAAAGCTCACTTACCCATCTCCCCTTTTTCTCCCCAAACGTCGTTCAAACGAAACAAAAATGTGTTCTTTTTTCTGGCGAGGAGGCAAGCGGAGGGAGTGTCTCTTCGCCTAGAAAACCCGGATTTGTTAAGGTAGGCTAAGCGTGTCGAGAATTAGTTTTACCTTACCATTTTTGGTCATGGAACATTTTTTCGTTGATCCCTTTTCCTTGGTTATTTATTGAAATGTTGAAATACTCTTTTTTGTTCACTCTCGAAGCTCCCAAAATGACATTGCCTCAACAGCGGAGGGCTGAATTCCATTTTATTGACAACAGTTTTGAAACTTTTTTTTTTTTTGAAAAAAAATAAGCTAAAACGTGGAGTGTTGTATTGGGGTTGACAGTACCATTGTTGTACTGTGTTCTTCCATTTTTGTCAAATTTTTCGAAATAAAAAAAATTCAAAAATTCCTGAAAAACTCCCGATACAGTTTGGCCCAAACCTTCTAAGGTGTCCGGCCTGTTTTTGTTTCAACTGTATAAGACCTGCAAGATGGGCGCCAAAAAGTGAGGGGCAATGTTGCTTTTACTTTTCATTGATGGGTGTTGTATTTTTTACCCTTCTCCGAGTGCTTGTTGTACCAGTGTTTTAACCCTTTATGGACCAAGAGGATATATATATGGCAGCGTCCGCGAAAGACCCCCCCCTAAAGCTAACATCCATGCTTATTGGTATTTCACTAATTAGAATTTTGGTATTTTATAAGATTTTTTTTTAAAATGAACTCAGAGTTAAGTTTCTGAGTTCATTAAAAAAAAAATCGGTGAAAAATTCCGAGTAGGTATTAATTTAAATAGGAAAAGCTATGTCAACAGCTATGTGTCCCCTTATTTTACCTGTGAATACTAAGGATATAGGAAGGAATTCACTAATATCTGTCTCTAAACCCATTATCAAAAAGGGGGGGGAGGAAAGGGGGGTGGAGGCTTGTCGCCCCCTCCGAACACTCTAAATAGAGTGCGAAAGAGCTTCACGATCCGGGTCGTCTGCGGCGATGTCGACTTTCTCGCAGAAACCCCCCTTTTTTGAGTGACCCTATTGACCTCTGTGATGAGTCTCTCCAAGAGTTACAGACAATTGTCCTCCTGTTCCTCCTGTTCCTCCTCCGTCTCGCTCTCATTGTCCTCCTGGGGTGCCGGTGATGCAACTACAGGAGTAGTAAACGGCGGACACCCCTTTTCTCCTGGTGGTTCTCTTCTGCATATGGAGAGACATATGCTTCGAGCTCCACACCTCGCGCATCCAGCTCCTCGCGTCCCACCCTTTGCCCCCCTGCCAGTGAACCCCTGCATACACCTGCAGCTCGGCGAAGTTTTTTAGGCCTCGGAAAGGCCGGGTTTTCAGCTCCTGAGCGAATGCTTTGGCTGCTGATTCCATTTCCCCCTGTTGTGTTGTTCTGTGGGTGGTTATATGGGTGTTTGTGAGGATTTCCTTGTATATCCTTAGTATTTACAGGTAAAATAAGGGGACACATAGCTGTTGACATAGCTTTTCCTATCTAAATTAATACCTACTCGGAATTTTTCACCGATTTTTTTTTTAATGAACTCAGAAACTTAACTCTGAGTTCATTTAAAAAAAAAATCTTATAAAATACCAAAATTTTAATTAGTGAAATACCAATAAGCATGGATGTTAGCTTTAGGGGGGGGTCTTTCGCGGACGCTCCCATATCCACGAAAATGCTTAACATGGCTTCTACTCGGACTTTTTCAGCGATTTTTTTTTTAGTGGAAAGATTTGATGTGAAATCTTTCCAAAGAAGCAAGATTCAATTTATTTTGACACTCTCATACACTATCACCAAATCGAGGCATTTCCAAATTTTCGACTTTTTCGGGTATATTTTGGGAATAATGAACTACTCTGGCGAGCTTGAGTCATCAGAGGATTCAAACTTTGGTGTGAAGGGAACCATTTTGTACGGTTTTCAGAACAAAACTAAAATAATGGAAAATATCTGCGACCGGGCAAAGTAACACTCGTCGTAGCAGTTCCTGACCCTGAACTGGCTGTGCCTCTTCTCCGTGTATTTATTGCCCTTTGTCTTTTGGGGGACATTGTACAAAAGAAGCTGTATCAACACAGTCAAGGTACAGAGACACTGGCAGGAGGGTGTTGGTCGACAACTTCTTCTTGCTTGGGAAACAGGCGGCTAAAAGCAGATTACATGTGCGGGGGATGCGGCGTTCAACACCAGGCCAAGTTGGCCAAAAGCCCCAAAAGCCCCAACTTTTGTACTGTCCAACCTCTGTACAATTACGGTATATTTAGCTGGTTGGTACCTTCTCTCCATGCAGTGAGACATTATCTACTAGGACTTTTTGATCGATTTTTCTTTCTTTTGAAAGATTTTGAACCGATCTTTCAAATAAAGCCATTTTCGAATACCGAAAAAACAGGTGCGCAGCCGGAATAATTTTTTTCTTCAAAATTTTCAGGAAAAAATATCAGCTCTCCTCAATTTTCCATTTTCCATTTTTCTCATTTTATTTCGATTTCTGCTCCATTTGAAAGATCTGCTCAAAATCTTTCAATTGCGGCCAGGTACGATCAAAAATATGCATCGGATCTCATTTTACCTATGTGAGAGACAATCATAGCAAAACGCAAAATACGGCCGTGGTCCATAAAGGGTTAAAAAAAAAAACTATTTTTTTGGTTTGCTTCACTCCAACCCCCACTTATGCCCCCTCACACATTTCTCCACTGCGGGTTATGTACTTCCCCTGTTCTAATTTTAGATGTGCATGTGTTTGATAACTAATGGGGTAATTCCTGCGCAGAATATGGCCCCAATGTGTGTTGTGTTGTGTTTATATGCACATTTTCATCGTTTTGTATTTTTTTGCTTTTATTTTTCTAAATTTTTTTGCTTTCTATTTTCTTTGACAATTGTCTATCTCTTTCTCTTTCTCGTTTATTTATTCTTTATTTTGCATTCAGGTGAACTAGGCACGAGAGGCTTAGAGTCATCTTAGAACCTTTTATTTTATTTTTTCACTATGAGTTAGACACTCATATTATTGCATTTTTTGTTGTTTTTTGTTCTTCTCCTTTTTTTATTTTTGTCAGTACCTACATCTTCCTACGTCTGCCAATGGACAGTGAGGTGTTTGCACTTTCAACTTCTCTTTTTTTCCCCCCTTTTTTTTGTCTTCTCCCGTTCACCTACTGATGGAGCAGGTGACATGAGAGAAGCACATTTAGTAAGGTGACTAAGCACGAGAGGCTCAGGGTCATCTTAAAATTATTTCTATTATTTGTCTTGCAGATGCATGCAGCCATTGAGTTCAGACATCGTTCAAGCTTCCCTCCCCCGTTCTTTCTTTTATTTCTTTTGTTTCCTTTTTTTTAGCTATTTTTTTGGTCCCTACATCTTCTCGATGCTTGCACTAACAACGACTCCCTCCCCCTCCCCTTTGAATTGCTCTCAGATGCAAATCACGAAATGGATGGTACGACTGCATGGTTGGGGTCATGACACCAAGGTAGTAGTCTGTTCAGCAGCGGGGCTGTTGTATTTCAAACCCAAATCTTTTTATCCACCAAACGTAGGCATTTCTGTGCGTCATTTATCTTCACCACAAAGTCCCCCCACCTGCAAGGAACACTTTTACGTACACAAAAAAAAACTCGCATATTTTTAAAAAATGGGGCGCAAAAAAATGTTTGCGATGCGGAAGCAGATTCTTAACAAGGTATGACATAATGTAGGACTAATAGTATCTCTTCCCTTCAAAGCTTTAATGAGTACTAGACATGTTATTAGTTATTTGATGTGGCTGAAAGGGGGTGCTATTGTTGTGATATTTTCTGCTATTTTCTGCTATTCTGGGCATCTGGGTTTATTGGTGCGGCTGAAGGGAGCTATTTTGTGCTACGTTCTGCTATTTTCTGCTATTTTGGGGTCGTCAGCCACACCAAGTTAGTCAAAATTATTCAAACAAAACAAAACAAATCTTTCAGGACAAAACCGAAAAGAAGATGAAGGAAAACGAGGAGAACACCAAGAAAAGAAAGAGGTTCGAAGACCCGGCAGCAGCAGATTTCGCAGAGAACAAAGTGAAACGTGTCAAGCAGGTGTGTGCTCCCCCCTCACTACCACCCATCACCCACCTACAGAAGAATCACCCCACCCTTTTTTCTGTGTGATCTGGGGGGTGAGGATAGTGTTCACCATTACAGCCTCTGCTATTTTGTGTGTACCTGAGTGTGGGGGGTGCGTTCAAGAATTAAACTCTTCCCCCCAAACCCCCTTTTTCGTCTTTGTTTTCTTTATCCAAACGGCAAGTGGATGCGTAATAATTTTCTCCCCGTTTTTTTAGAATCAACAGAGTCTGTATGTGGGATTTGTTCCCTCAATGTGCCTGCATCTGACGGGTTGTCGATGAGGCATTTTGCACCTTTCGAATTCTATGTTTTACGCTGTTTGATTTTTTCACACTGCTTCGCAGTTCACTTCTCAATGCAATGCTATCATGATGTATAGGAGGGTGCACAGCATTTCACCAGCCTCTGTGAGAATCTGTACATGAGAGACACATTTCATGGTTTGCAAAACCGTTGCTTTTCTACCACACATCCTCCACCCTCAGGTGCACAGCAGCATGTACCTATCGCACAACCAGTCGCTCGGGCCCCCGTACAAAGTGCTTGTGGACACCAACTTTATCAACTTTTCCATGCAGAACAAGGTACGTTCCCCGCCACCACACACCCTCCTACCCCCCTGAGGGGACCACACGGTGGACTAATCGAGGCAAAAGTGCTGACCACTACCGATTTGACCTGTACGTACCAATTTTTTGTGTCTCCCGCATTCGCCGGGGGTTCTCAACCACGTTTTCCCTCCTCGTTTTGGGACCGATGTTTCTCCCAGGGTTCCCCCTTTTTTTTTTATCTTTTTGCGTTCATCACCACCCCAGACTTCTTGACAACACCAGCAATGTCTGAGGAACTCTTCCCATATTTTCTTTTTCAAACAGATGGACATGATACAAGGCATTATGGACTGCCTCTACGCGAAGGTGACCATCTACGTGTGCTCCTGTGTTGTGGCCGAGCTTGAGAAGCTTGGCGACAAATTCAAGGTAGCGCTGCGTTGCTCAAAGGACCCGCGCTTCGAGAAGCTGCACTGCGGCACGACGTACGCAGATGACTGCATCGTGAACACTGTCACAGAGTCGCCTATCTACATCGTGGGCACTGCGGACAAAGACCTCAAAAGGCGTCTGCGGAAGATCCCGGGTGTGCCGATCATGTACATCTCGAAACACAGATACACAGTCGAGAGGCTCCCCGACGCATACGGTGCGCCGCGTGAGTGAGGTTGTGTGTTGGGTTGGGGTTGCTTAGATGCGGATGCGAGCAGCATGCTCGTCTGTTCAACTCTTCTTATTTCATTGCCTTATAGAAAATTGTCAAATGGTTTCAAAGTTTATAAGGACTATGGGCAATGTGGGTAAGAGGGGGTGGGGTGGGTGGGGGGGAGGGTGGAGGAAGGAGGCAGCCAGGGGGGGCTCTAGGTTGTTATATACGGTCCCGGACCCGACCGAATACCGTATAATTCGTATTATACGATTACCGTATTATAGGGTATTAAACGGTAGTATACCGTATTATACCGTATTATACGGTGTATTATACGGACCGAATACCGTATAATTCGTATAATTAATTATACGAATTATTCGAATTTTACAACCTAGGCCCGGGGTCGGGGGGGGGGGCTTAGGGGAGGGTCACTGTTACCAAATTTGTGTATACAAACTCATTTTTCTCGAAATTGTTGAAAACCGTATTTTTTGCACTTATTCGGTACCATAACCCCCCAAAAATGACTTTCCGCCCGGTTTTGGCGACTTTTGAGCACCAGAAAATACCTAATTTAGGTTTTTCAATGTGGTGAGACAGAACTTGTACCTGAGCCCCCCTTTGATACCCTTGTCAATATGGTCATTCGCTTTCCTCCTCATTGCTGGAGCGCAAAGGGTCAACAACAGCGCTCAGTGCCCCAAAAAACACTGTGTCGCAAGTCTGGAACACTAATTCTGTCGACTTCGAGTCCTCGTTCCTTTGACATCACTTCCAAATTGACTCCCTGACGAAGCATCCTGCATGGGTGATCCCAGTGGGGACGTCCCATGACTACACTTGCATATCCAGAAGGGGCACGTTCTGCTGTGAGGGCACTGTGCGGTTCACCTTCTTATTGCCGATCGATGAGGTCGGATATGTCATTTTACTTCTTCCCCCTCAAGTGTGCTACACTTGTCGCTAGATTTATAATTTATAGCACCCCGATGGGGTTGGGTAGTGCCGGGGGCCAGTTGCGGGGTCTTGTTTGGCACGATGTTGCAGGGAGCTGGAGGACTGTGACTCTTGCTCAAACTTGCTGGGACTGGGACTCTTGCTCGTACAGTGACTCCCGCTCTTGTGACTCTCACTTCATCCTCTCTGTCCTGACTCTCTCTCCATTCACGCCCCACTGCTCACAGTGCTCCCCACACGCTCTGTACCTTATCCAAAGGCACCTGACACATAGGCAGCTTCCAAATAGAAGGCCTCGCAACAAACTTAGCCGCAGTCTCATGCGCGTTCTAGGGATTTTTCACACCCCGTGGCATTTTTTGGGGGGTTTTGAGTGATTTTACACCGGAGATAGACCGCATTTAGGTTCGAGGAATGGAGGGGTGAAAAGGTTCAAGTTCCGTCTCGGTGGGTAGGTACAAGTTCTGTCTCATTTTTTCAAGAAGCTCAAAAAAGTAATCTCTGGGGTATATGGTGGGTCAAAACCGGGCGGAAATTCATTTCCCACACCCCCAGGGTCCGAATGTATGGTTTTTTTGTACTTAGAACGGTCTAAATTTAAATTTCGAAAAAATGGATTTTGTTCACCCAGTGACCCTCCCCTAGGCATAGTGTGCAGACGAACAAAATGTTCGTCGATGTTCGTCGTGGGGGGGGAAAAAAATTTTGTTCGTCGATGTTCGTCGTTGTTCGTCGATGTTCGTCATTGTTCGTCGTGGGTTGCCCTTGTGGCAGGGACCTGTTCGTCGATGTTCGTCGACGAACATCGACGAACAAAACCGACGAACATTTTGTTCGTCGACGAACCAAAAATGTTCGTCTGCACACTATGCCTAGGGGGGGGGCTGGTCGAGACGTTTGTTTCGTTGTGTCAAAAAATATATAAAAAATAAAAAAAGCCAACGACAAAAAAAAAACCAAACACCGTAGCATTTCTGTTTTGTGTTTGTATATCTATTGTAGAGCGGTCTTGGTGTCCATGGGACATTGCCTTTCTTTTCTTGAAGGATGTGTGGCCAGATGCATGCACTGTTCCAGTTTTCTTTTGTATTAGGTAAAAGGACACATGCTTTGTGGTGGGAAATGATTCAAATGTCTGAGACATTTTGTTTTATTCCCCTTCTCGCCTCATTTCTGTACGTCAGGCAAAGGGTTCCCCCCCCTATGGACGCCTTTCCCTGTCGGAGTGCTTGTGTACGTTGTTGTGTCTTTCTGTGCTTCTCAATCAGCTTTTTGTATGTTTTACGTTCTTGCTAAAAGCAAACAGTCAGTTATCAGTATGTCAGAGCTTCTCTAGCTGTCAATCAAAATAACGTCTCCCATGTTCCCCCCTTTGATGCACTGTCGGCGGCCTGAGTGTCAGCCCACCAGGTCAAAAAAGAGGATGTTAGGGGACTTCAGCAACTATGCCCTCTCGCAGTTGCAGTACACTGTGCAAAGGGCAGCGTGTTTTTGCTTGGGGGGGAGGGGTAAAATATGATTTTAAACACCACACACCACACACCACACACCACGTCCAGTTGCACATTTGACACTTGTTAAGACATCATCAACATGCCGTCGTCTGCCTTTGCGGTGACTGTGATTGAGGGAGGGATGACTGCGTCTGCGTGGGAGCCGCGGAACATCAACGGGCGGTTTGTGTCGCGTGAGGGTGCAGACACGCGGAGGCGTGCTGCTGTGGAGCGGAGGGCGGCAGCACAGAGCACGGTGGTTGCACGTGTGGCAGCACACCACGAGCGTGTGAAGCAGGTGAGGCGGAGGGACGAGACGTGCCTGCGGAATGTGCTGGACCAGGAGCGGATGTGTGGTGCGGAGATCCGTCGTGAGGAGAGGCGCAGTGCTGTGCTGTCGCGTGTGGGTGCACACCACGAGCGTGTGAAGCAGGCGCACCGTCCGAGCACGAAGGCGGCACGTGACCGCATGCTTGCAAGACACGCAGGTGCAGATGCACGTCGTGCGGACATGCGTGCACAGCGTCTGGCGAGGCTGTCCTCACACCACGAGCACGTGCAGACCCTGCGGATGACGAAGAGCACAGCAGCAGCAGCACCCACACCCGAGGTTGAGGTGGCGTGAACGTGAACGTGAACGCGAACGTGAGACGGCGGCATGTGCCTTGGGTTTGGAGTTCTTTGTGTTTGTTTGCGTGATTCAATGTGTTTTCTCTTTTCTCTTTTTCCAGTTTTGCTTTTCCTTTCAGTTGTTTGGTCTTCCCCTTTCACCTCGTCTGAGGTGCACGGGCACCAACCACATCCACTTACCCATTTCTTCACAGTTACAAAACAAGAGAAGTTTTCATATTTTTTAAACGCCTCAAAATTTCCCGTAATTTCCTGAGAACCCTGGGCATCCTGGAGCAGGGACCCTCCAGGGGGTTTTATTACGACCCCTTTCCTCCCTCCACAACTAGTGTCTGCAGTCCGCCGATGAACGGTGAGGCGTTTGCACTTTCAACTTCTCTTTTTTGGGGGATGCTGTAATTATTTGTCGTTGTGAAGTGACACCACCAACCCTCATATCAAACACAACAGACCCCTTAACAATATGATGGATGTGACCTTTGTGCTGGAAGAGTCAGGCGTGACTGCGACAGTGGAGGTGCCGTGCGAGGCGGACGTTGCAGCGGCAAAGGAGGTTGCGTGCACGGCGCTTGCTGTCTCGCCTGCGTCTGTCGAGATGCGCATCGGCACGCAGGTGCTGGAGGGGACGTGCCGTCTGCAGGACACTGCGTTTGATGCAGGGGTGCAGGTTGTGCTTGCCCGCCGCTTTGCCGACATCAAGTGCCCTGCTGAGTACAGTCTGCAGAACGAAACCAAAAGCATGACGCTGTCACGTTGTGGAACGCTCTGCGTCCATAAGAACGAGAGTGGTGACGTTGGCGGCTTTGACACAGAAACCTTCGACACTGTCTTCTCGTTTGAAGTAGTGGACACTCCTCTAGTGTCCGCTTACTGTCCGCCTGCCATCTCGCAGTGCGAGACACTCTGCTACCTGGCGTGTTGGCAAGACTTACGCAAGGTTGCGCTTCCGGGTGGGGAGGTGGTCCGCAAAGTCGACGGCACCTCGTTCAAAGTGTTCGCGTGTGGTAGTGTTGTTGTCTCCCAGGGCAAAGACGGCGTCTCTGTGTATGACGAAGACCTGACGTTGCTCCGCTTTCTCTCGCATGAAGGGTGCAGGGAGGTGGCTGTGTCGGACTGTGGTGGGTGGGTGATCACGTGCTCCCTCAGTGAGATGAACGTACGTCTGTGGGATGTGAACACAGGTGTCGCTGTGGCATGTGTGCCTGCGGGTAGGTCAGCCACAGTGGCGCTTTCTTCGTATGCCTCTGTCTTTGCTGTAGAGGGGGTGGGAAGCACCGTGCAGCTCTATGATTGGAGTGGTGCGGCTCTTCGCAGTGTTGCTATACGTGGGGATGTCGGGGGCATGCAGTTCACCCCGTGTGGGAAGTACCTTGTGGTAAGGATATGCGTTGAGGACGAGCACTTTTCTAGTTTTTACCTGCACCAGTATGATGTGGCGACCATGTCCTGTGTGCATGAGATACAAATCCCAATTGTGTCCTTTGCGATATCGCCGTGTTCTCGTGTCGTTGTGGCTATGCAACGAGGTGGCGTGATTAGGACAAGACATCTGTACCCACACAACAGTGAGTGATATGTGACCAGGGGAGGCAGTAGGGGAGTCCACGTAGCCGTTTTTTCTGTCACACACCCCAAAAAATCATAAAAAAATGCAAAAAAATCATTCCAAAACACAAAACCACCCCAGAAAGCACATTTCTGGGACTATTCCTTACTATTTGATGCCTTTTTGGCACTTTTGGGAACTTTTTTTGACACTTTTTGTAGCGTTTTCACCCCATTTTCACCGTTTTCTAAGGGGGTTTGATACAGGGCGATTTATCAAAAAATTCAATTTTTTTCAATAGTCCAAAACAAGAGGAAAAGAGGTTTTTTCCACTCAGATGTGTCCACAGAGCGATTTCTGGGGGGTTTTGGGGCCAAAAGTCTATTTTTTTGGACGCCTTTGCTGAAAATTTTGAATTTTTTTTTTTGCCGTAAAAACCACTTTTTAGCCGGGAGGAGGAAGTGTGACATAAGTGTGACATTGGAGGGGGGCATCTCATAGGCCAGAAAAAAGCGTTTTTTTTACTTGGAAGCAGGGTTTTCTGCCTATTTGGGTGTCCCCGCATCCATTCCGAGCCGAATTCTGGCCTTCTGTGACTTTTTCGGCGGCCCTTTTGGGGTCGGCATTTGGTAATCATCCCAAGAACACCCCAAAGAACAGGTATTTTTAGGGTAAAATGAGTATTTTTTTTGAAAAAAAAAATTTCTGGGGGTGCCAAAAAAGCCCTAAAACTATATTTTCCCACCCCCGGACCTCACCCCAATATGATGGGAATGGTTTTTGGGTCTTTACAGGTACTCTGTGGAACTAGAAAGTGTGATTTGCTAAGTGTGACATAAGTGTGACATAAGTGTGACACTAAGTGCGGCATAAGTGCGGCATCGGAGGGGGGCATATCATAGCCCAGAAAAAAGCGGTTTTTTTACTGAAAAGTAGGGTTTTCTGCCTATTTGGATGTCCCCGCATCCATTCCGAGCCGAATTCTGACCTGCAGTGACTTTTCTGGTGATTTTTTTCGGGGTTGGTATGTTGGAAACACCCCCAAAAACGGGTATTTTTAGGGTAAAATGAATGCTTTTTCCAGAAAATTTTATTTCTGGGGCCGAAAATCGGTGCCAAAAAAGCCCCAAAAGCATATTTTCCCACCCCCGGACCTCACCCCAGTATGAGGGGAGTGGTTTTTGGGCTTTACAGGTACTCTTTGAAACCAGAAAGTGTGATTTGCTAAGTGTGACATAAGTGTGACATAAGTGTTACATTTTTGTTACACATTTTTCGTGTTTTTTTTCAAAAAAACACGATTTTTTTTAGGAACAAAGCTTCTGTTGAGGTCGTCTGTGGTTTTAATGAGATATTTTTGTGATCGGGAGGTGGTTTTGGGGCCAAATACGGCTATTTTAGTGGATTTCTTAACCTAAAACTCAAAAAAATGGGTTTGTGACACGGTTTCTTAAGGAATTCCTACTACGTGGACTCCCCTAAGGGGAGGCAGGTGTAGCCGTAATTCACCGTAATTCCGGGGGTCAAAACCCGCAAGTGTTCTTAAGGGTTCTACAGGCAAAACAGGCGTTTGGGCCAAAAACCCGGTTTTTCAGGCAGGTAACCGGGTTTGCAGCTTGGGAAACGTGCCAGAGCGGTGTGAGAACCACACACGGCACGAGTTGCAGCAGCCCACCGAAGGTGGGCTGCGTTTGGTAACCACACGTTGCGGTTAACGCGTGTACCGCTTATACATCAACGCATGTGTAGACCGTTGCGTTATCAACCACACGAGCGTGCAAGAGTGTTTCCGCGGCGCAAGGACGCCGTACTCGCTGCCCACCGAAGGTGCGCAGCGCTTGGTACACTCGTTGCGGTTAACGCGTGTATCGCATATACAGAGCGTTGTGTGTATCGTATGCGCTGCACACGTTACGGTTAACGCGCGTACTGCATATACCAGTGAGAGTGTATCGCATATAGAGAGCGTTGCATGCAACGTATACGAAGACCGTTGCGTTGGCAGCCACACCCGCCGCTTTCTTTATGCACTCGAACCGGGAAATGTTTGCAAGCACCGTCAACTCCAAATGAAATCACGCATCAAAGCTCAGTCAACCTCCACACCACTGTGTTCGGGTACCTACCGCGTTTGGAAATATTATGAACCGAATTAATTATGGTACGTTTGAGGTTTTTTCGGGACATTTGGTACTTAATTCAGTCCATAATATTTCCAATCGCGGTATATTTTTTTGGCCCAACCCCCACGCAAGAAAGCAGGGTATTTTTCCACCCCCAGAAAATGCCGTTATTGGAAAGATTGGGATCCTCTGACTCCAAATCCGTGCTCCGGCCCAGTATTTAAATTGATCCTTAAATGTAATATTGCTAACTAGGTAGCATTTCCCATGCAGTTTGTTAGGGGGGAAATCTGGGAATTTTGGCCCGGGGATCGATCCCCGACTTACAGCTACACCTGGAAGGTGGGTGGTAAGGAATATACTCCAGGGTACTAGCAAAACAACCCAAAACCCTCAAAACACCCCCAAGAAACTCCCCTTTTCAGCCCTGTTGCTGCTTTTCTCTTGTTTGCCTGTCTCAGGTCGCCCACCTCACACACCTCACTCCTGTGTGTTTGCCGCAGGTATCTTCAAATTGCTCGCTTTGTCAGAGTTTGTTGAACCACGTATTTAACCCACCAACCTTCTTATTTGTCGTTGCGAAGTGACACCACCCACCATCACATCAAACACAACAGAGCCCTTAACAATATGATGGATGTGACCTTTGTGCTGGAAGAGTCAGGCGTGACTGCGACAGTGGAGGTGCCGTGCGAGGCGGACGTTGCAGCGGCAAAGGAGGTTGCGTGCACGGCGCTTGCTGTCTCGCCTGCGTCTGTCGAGATGCGCATCGGCACGCAGGTGCTGGAGGGGACGTGTCGTCTGCAGGACACTGCGTTTGATGCAGGGGTGCAGGTTGTGCTTGCCTGCCGCTTTGCCGACATCAAGTGTCCTGCTAAGAAGAATTTAATGCTGTCATCGATAAACGTAAATCTCTCGCTGTCGCGTTGTGGAACGCTCTGCGTCTATGGTAATGGTGCGAATGTTGTTGGTTTTGACACAGAAACCTTCGACACTGTCTTCTCGTTCAAAGTGGACACTAAAGTGGTCGCTGCACCTGCCATCTCGCAGTGCAAGACACGCTGCTACCTGGCGTGTTGGGATCACCTTCTCGAGGTTGCGCTTCCGGGTGGGGAGGTGGTCCGCAAAGTCGACTGCTTCTCGAACTCAGTGTTCGCGTGTGGCAGTGTTGTTGTCTCGCAGGGCACAGACGTCTCTGTGTACGACGAAGACCTGACGTTGCTCCGCTCTCTCTCGCACGAAGGGTGCATGTACATGGTAGTGTCTGACTGTGGTGGGTGGGTGATCACCTCGTCCAACAGTGAGAACAACGTACGTCTGTGGGATGTGAACACAGGAGAAGCTGTGGCATGTGTGCCTGCGAAGGGGTGGTGTAGAGTGGCGCTTTCACGGTCTGCCTCTGTCTTTGCTGTGGTGGGGGGCAGCACCGTGCAGCTCTATGACTGGAGTGGTGCGGCTCTTCGCAGTGTTGATGCGGGTGGGCGTGTCGAGGGCAGGCAGTTCACCCCGTGTGGGAAGTACCTTGTGGCAGGGGTATCTCATGGTGCTGGGGATGTACACCTGCACCAGTTTGATGTGACGACCCTGTCCTGTGTGTGTACGATACCTCATAACTCATTTGATGCGTCTTTTGCGATATCGCCGTGTTCACGTGTTGTCGTGGATATGCAATCACGTGGCGTCATTGTGACAAGGCATCTTTACCCACACAACAGTGAGTGATGTGTGACCAGTGGAGGGGAGGGGAGGGTGGTGATGAATCTAACCCAGCGTCCCTAAAAAAGAAACCCAAGACCCTCAAAACACCCAAGAAACCCTTCTCAGCTTTCCCCCCGAATGCGAAGAAGAATGCAAAGAAAACTCTTCGCACGCCATCTATGTCTAGGGGGATCAGCTGCGGGTCCACCCACGGTGTTCTGGTCACGCATCAAAAGGTACACTGCCAGGGCAGGGCATTGTATGTCACTCTACTTTTTTGTATTTTTTTTCTTCTTTTCGCCTGAGCAGGACGTTACGCACAGACGCTGCAACTTGCCAAACGCACAGCATCTGAGGTAGCTGCACTGCCTGACATCCTCATCCTGTTCCTTCTACACCACTTAGCCAAACCACACTACTCGTTTTTGTTTGTCTTGTTGTTTCCAAGAGCGTTTCGTGCATTTTTTGTTTTGCTTGTGTGTGAAGTCACATCGTGGTAATAGTCGACCTGGGTCGACTACGGGAGTTGGGCAGTGTGCAGGAGCGATCCGACACGCAACTCTTGATGCTCATCGGTAGTAGTGCGACTGGGGTTCGACTACGCGAGATGATGATGGCAGTGGGCTTCGTGCTTTACACTCCATTCTCGCTGATGTGTACCAACCCTCTTAAAAGCAAAAGTGGGGTTGTAGTGCGTCGCGTGCACGACTACAATAGGTTGTGGAAAATAGCAGGTTAGGAGTTACTATCTGACAGGCAACCTATGGGTGGCATACTTTAGCTGTATGCCAAGCCTTTTTCTGTTCTCTTCTTCTTTGTTGCATGGGTCTGTTTTTTCATTAAAAAAGCTGCAACGGGAGCAATGTGGCTCGGGTCAATGTTTTTATAATCAATAATAATGTTACCTATGTAACCCCTGTGTGTTTCTTTTAATTCGTGTGGTATGTTACCAATGTGTCATCGGGAGCAGGCCGACTCGGGTCGACTGCGAGAGGGTTGTTGATAGTGTGCGGGCACAGCCGACACCCAACCTCTCTTAGGACCGTGCGCATGGGTTAGCGTATTATTGTCTTGCTTGTAGCAGGCTCTGCGTATATTTTCCTGCGTGTGTTTTGTCGCCAATGTGTCATCAGGAGCAGGGTCGACTGCGAGAGGTTGTTGACAGTGTGCGGGCACAGCCGCAACCTTTGATGTGCTTCAAACATGCAGATGATATTTTTCTTGTTTGCTCCGTGAGGATGTTTCTCTCCCCCGGATACCTTTGAACTATTATTGACTTAGCGTTATTTGTCTTTATTGTTATTTAAAAAAGAGAGAAGTCCCATTTCCTGGTCGCGATAGTGTCGCGAACTTTCCTGCAGTCAACGCAGGGAAAGAACAATCAATGATGTGATGCAGGATATGGGTGGTTCAGTGATTCCACAGAACCGACACCGTTGATGTGTCTCAACCAAAACCAAATCAGTTAAAAGAGAGAGAGTTTTTGAAGTAAGGAAAGAAATTTTTTTATCCACGCGCGTGAAGCTTTATTTTCCTCGCCCACCCAAAAGTACGTGGAGGGGTGTGAAAATAAAATTTTTATTTTCACCCTGTGAAAATAAAAATTTTATTTTCACCGTTTTTTTTCACCCGTCTTAAGCCCCCAAACACCCCCAAACTCACCCTATTTTTTTTGAGTTTTTTTTTTTCCCCCAGGGTATCTGGACTGGGGTGGGGGCGGGGTGTGCATGGTGGTAGCTACAAACTTGGTAGCCCTCGAGCTATGTCAGCGGAGGTAATATATTTTAGGGTAAATTGCGATAGCGTACAAAAAGTGTGCGTGTTATCGCGAACAAAAACATACGTGTTTTCCCCAGGTACCCAGTACCAGTACTAGTACCCCCAATGACATAACGAAGTATCGCTTGAAAGTATCGTTCAATAACCTTGGGTGTGCAGGTGAAGTAGGACACACAAGGTATATCAAACGATAAGTCAATCAGATAAACGTTACATCATTGGAAAATTGTTGGCACCGCCCCCCTGTCTTCGTATTTAGTACGTCGACAGGCCAAACAGCGTTGGGATCAGAAGAAGCGGTGCAAGACACTGGAGATCCACACTACAGGTCTCACACGACACTTGGGCGGGCTCGGAAAATAAAGCTTCACACTTATGGATAAAATTATGTCTTGGAGTAGAAAATAAGCGTTTTTTCCACCTCGTTGGTGTTTTCAACCCTCGTGACTTTAATTCACTCGCTTCGCTCGTGAATTAAAGTAACTCGGGTTGAAAACACCAACTCGGTGAAAAAAACGACTTATTTTCACTCCAATAAATAGCTATTAGATAGATATTCAGTCAAAAAGAACGAAAACAAGGGGAAAAGAGAGAAAGTTTTTTTGTTCATCGCTCGAATTAGTGTCCCTGAGTGAATGAGTATGCGGAGTAATTCGGCAACTATCTAAAAACAGAGTGTTATTTTTATATGACGATTCTCGTGTATTCGAAAAAATTAATCCGACGACAGCCCCAGAAAATAATTATTCCATGCCACGATCTTTAGCAAACCAACAATGACTGTGTGTTTGCCGCAGGGTATCTTTAAATTGCTCGCTTTGTCAGAGTTTGTTGAAACACGAATTTACCCACCAACCTTCTTATTTGTCGTTGCGAAGTGACACCACCAACCATCACATCAAACACAACAGACCCCTTAACAATATGATGGATGTGACCTTTGTGCTGGAAGAGTCAGGCGTGACTGCGACAGTGGAGGTGCCGTGCGAGGCGAACGTTGCAGCGGCAAAGGAGGTTGCGTGCACGGCGCTTGCTTCCCTGTTAGTGGGTGAACAATCCAACCCTTAGACAATTCTGCTTGTCTAGGCTAGGAAGAGCCGACATCGAAGGATCAAAAAGCAACGTCGCTATGAACGCTTGGCTGCCACAAGCCAGTTATCCCTGTGGTAATTTTTCTGTCACCTCCGGCTTCATCCCTTGAACAGAAGCGAGACCAAAGGATCGTTAGGCCATGCTTTCACACCGAGGATCGGTACTGAAGATCATGTATCGAGCAAGCTTTTACCCTTATGATCTACGTGAGATTTCTGTTCTCACTGAGCTTGCCTTAGGACACCTGCGTTAATGTGTAACAGATGTGCCGCCCCAGCCAAACTCCCCACCTGACTGGTGTCTCCAAACGAGGGCTCACTAGCTAATGCTAGTTTGTCGCTGGAATCGGAAAACCTAAAGACCCAGAGGGCCAGACCAATAAATTGGCAGGTGCCGTCTCCCCATCATTGGATAAGTAAAGCGACGATAAGAGTAGTGGTATTTCATTGTTGAAGCCTCCCACCTATAACTACACCTCTCATGTCACTGCACAAAGTCAGACTAGAGTCAAACTCAACAGGGTCTTCTTTCCCCGCTGACAGTTTCAAGTCCGTTCCCTTGACTGTCTCGCCTGCGTCTGTCGAGATGCGCATCGGCACGCAGGTGCTGGAGGGGACGTGCCGTCTGCAGGACACTGCGTTTTGTGCAGGGGTGCAGGTTGTGCTTGCCCGCCGCTTTGCCGACATCAAGTGTCCTGCTGAGTACAGCATGCAGAATGAAACAAAAAGAATGTCGCTGTCGCGTTGTGGAACGCTCTGCGTCTATGGTGACTGTGATGGTGTAAATGTTGTTGGCTTCGACACAGAAACCTTCGACACTGTCTTCTCGTTTGAAGTGCACACTAACGGGGTCACTAACACTGCCATCTCGCAGTGCAAGACACGCTGCTACCTGGCGTGTTGGGATTACCTTCTCGAGGTTGCGCTTCCGGGTGGGGAGGTGCTCCGCAAAGTCGACTGCTTCTCGAACTCAGTCTTTGCGTGTGGCAATGTTGTTGTCTCGCAGGGCACAGGCGGCGTCTCTGTGTATGACGAAGACCTGACGTTGCTCCGCTCTCTCTCGTTCCAAAATTCCAGGAATGTTGCAGTGTCGGAGTGTGGTGGGTGGGTGCTCACCTCCTCCATCGAAGATTCCAGCGTACGTCTGTGGGATGTGAACACAGGTGTTTTTGTAGTATGTTTGCATGAGTTGTGGTGTGAACTGGCGCTTTCACGGTCTGCCTCTGTCTTTGCTGTGGGCAACGCGAGCAAGATATGCCTGTATGACTGGAGTGGTGCGGCTCTTCGCAGTGTTGATGTGGGTGGGGCTGGTGGGGCTGGTGGGGGTGTCCAGGGCATGCAGTTCACCCCGTGTGGGAAGTACCTTGTGGCAAGGGTACCTGATGATGATTGGAATGTACACCTGCACCAGTATGATGTGGCGACCATGTCCTGTGTGCATGTGATACCGCAAGACTCAGTTGAAGACGCCTATTCGGACTTCTTTGCGATATCGCCGTGTTCACGTGTTGTTATGATTATGCAGGGAGATGGCGTAATTAGGACAAGACATCTGTACCCACACAACAGTGAGTGATGCGTGACCAGTGGACCCTCCCCCCCTTTTGTCTTTATTGTTTTATTGCTTTATTGTTTGAGGGGGTAGGGGATAAAAGAAAAAGTAGGAGCAGTGCTCTCAAGATCCTCCACGTAGGGGAGGATATTTCCTCCAGGGGCTTTTTTTTTTTTTTTTCGGTGACATGACACTTGTGACATATCGTAGGAAATCTTTTAGTATGCGCGAAGACGATTCTTGTGCTCCTCATTCTCCCCACACTATGTCAATACAACAGGTTAGACCGTTTGGTCTGGGAGGGTTTGGGGTTTCTTCTTTCTCTCAGTTCAATCTTGAACAATTTCGAGAGGAGTTTTATTTATTTTTCAAAAAAAAAAAAAAAAAAAAAATGAAGTACAGAACATGTGAACAAGTGAGGTATTCTCACTGTCATGACGCTTCTCCGTCGTACGAGGACACCTGCGCCGCCACAACAACTTTGGTATAAGAACCATTTGTTGTTTATTTTATACACCTACGCCGCCACAACAACTAGGTATAAGAACCTCTTGTTGTTTATTTTATACACTTACGCCGCCACAACAACTAGGTATAAGAACCTCTTGTTGTTTATTTTCAACACTTACGCCGCCACAACAACTAGGTATAAGAACCTCTTGTTGTTTATTTTCAACACTTACGCCGCTACAACAACTAGGTATAAGAACCTCTTGTTGTTTATTTTCAACACTTACGCCGCCACAACAACAAGGTATAAGAACCTCTTGTTGTTTATTTTCAACACTTACGCCGCCACAACAACTAGGTATAAGAACCTCTTGTTGTTTATTTTCAACACTTACGCCGCTACAACAACTAGGTATAAGAACCTCTTGTTGTTTATTTTCAACACTTACGCCGCCACAACAACTAGGTATAAGAACCTCTTGTTGTTTATTTTCAACACTTACGCCGCCACAACAACTAGGTATAAGAACCTCTTGTTGTTTATTTTATACACTTACGCCGCCACAACAACTAGGTATAAGAACCTCTTGTTGTTTATTTTATACACTTACGCCGCCACAACAACTTTGGTATAAGAACCTCTTGTTGTTTATTTTCAACACTTACGCCGCCACAACAACTAGGTATAAGAACCTCTTGTTGTTTATTTTCAACACTTACGCCGCCACAACAACTAGGTATAAGAACCTCTTGTTGTTTATTTTATACACTTACGCCGCCACAACAACTTTGGTATAAGAACCTCTTGTTGTTTATTTTCAACACTTACGCCGCCACAACAACTAGGTATAAGAACCTCTTGTTGTTTATTTTCAACACTTACGCCGCCACAACAACTAGGTATAAGAACCTCTTGTTGTTTATTTTATACACTTACGCCGCCACAACAACTAGGTATAAGAACCTCTTGTTGTTTATTTTCAACACTTACGCCGCTACAACAACTAGGTATAAGAACCTCTTGTTGTTTATTTTATACACTTACGCTGCCACAACAACTAGGTATAAGAACCTCTTGTTGTTTATTTTCAACACTTACGCCGCCACAACAACAAGGTATAAGAACCTCTTGTTGTTTATTTTATACACTTACGCCGCCACAACAACTAGGTATAAGAACCTCTTGTTGTTTATTTTCAACACTTACGCCGCCACAACAACAAGGTATAAGAACCTCTTGTTGTTTATTTTATACACTTACGCCGCCACAACAACTTTGGTATAAGAACCATTTGTTGTTTATTTCCACACCTTCGACCCTCAACCAAATTGAATCTTATACGGTAGCGGAACCCCTGATTCTACACTCTTTCGCCGCTCCGACAAATGTCCCTATAAGAAGGGCACCCCTCGCCGGTCTGCCGTGTTCTAGTCCCTAAAAGGAAGGTCACTCTGCTGACTTGGGTTTCAAGTCCCTATAAGAAGGGCACCCTTTGGAGTTTTGGTCTGTGAAGATGCTGCCAGTTACAACACCCACACGCGCTGCGTATGCGAAAAACGTGCTCTACGACGCTGTTTTGCGCGCAGCCCAGAGTCAGCCTTAGGGGTTCAGTCAGCGTTTTTTGACAACATCATCCGGCCTACGGGGTTTGGCATAAATTTCGAAAGGCCTTCAAATGCTGGGATATACACAGAGGACAGCAGTTACGTGGAGATTCCCGGATGTGCTGTCCAGATCTGCCAACACGGACACAGTACATTTACAATCACCCGCACCCCAGAGAAGTTTGTCTCGCAGTACCTAGAGGTGGCAGCCAGCTCCCTTCTCCGACCACCCCATCTGACCACCCAAGCCCACTCAAGTGCACAGAGCGCGACACTCGCAAACGGCGACCTGTGAAGGAACCGCCCTCGACTTCCAAGGCGGCATCCTCTCAGACTGCCCTGCGTGGCCACCGGTGTCAGACATCAACAGGCTTTACTGCCCAGATGGTTTCAACACAAGGATGTCCAGGCATTTTCCTTCGTACCGTCGATTAAGGTCCTCGACACAGACGACAGGATTCAAAAAAGTTACGTTTCCTGCCAAACTACAACATCGACTTCACGAGACAGTGTGCCTCATCATACTTTCAACTATGATGGCAAGCGGTTTTTTGGAGCCTGTGCCACATGCACCGAAGTCCAAAAGGGGTGTGCGGATGTCGAAAAGTTTCTGCACCTTCTACCGTGCAGTCAACTATTTCCAGGGACTGCAGAACTACGACCCCGTCGCACTGATCACCCTCCGCCCTATTCATGTACGTGTCGAAGATGTTTCCGCGGCAGACAAGACACATTTCACCGCGTTTCGGTCGTGTCTTTCTCTGGGAAGATCAAGGACGGACAGAAGGCACGCACCAGGGGTCCCAACTACAAATCCGAAACCAAGAAGGACATGGCTGTGAAGAACATCCAGCGCCGCAGCGATTGTACCCTGCTCAGAATGGAGCGTTACCAGGAGGCCGTGTTGAGGACGTGCCCTGTGGTTACATTTGTGAAGACTGCGACCAACCGACGAGAAGGAGAGCGAGTGCTACCCCCTGAAGGACATGAAGTACACTGTATCGCCCGCTGTGCGTGTCGCTGTGGAGTGCTCCTCCCCCGCCGACCTGCCCAAGCTTGTTGAGGGACTGAAGCGTCTGCCGAAGTCCGACCCGCTTATGCAGTGCTCGATTGAGGAGTCAGGAATCATGGAGTGTGATCTGGGGTGAGGAAGCGTTCCAACTTTTCAACCTCTTCCCCAATTTACCTTTCACGCCTTTTTTACCCTCCCCCGTTTTAGAATCAACAGAGAGTGTACGTTAAGATTTTTCAGGCTTTTTTGGTGGAGGATTTCCTCCATTTTTTTTTTTTTTTTGGCGGGCTCGGGTGGAGGATTATCCTCCTAGGGGTTTTATAGTGGGGGGTCACTTTGTCTCCCCCGAGGGAGCCAATATTTTCCCGAGCCTGTATGCACCGTCCAGGCTGCACCTTAAAAAAAATTTGCTTGCGGCGCCATTTTCATTTTTTGCTACTCAAAAAAGGGTTCGTTGAGTGATTCTGTAGTGTAAAAGGAAGCATTTTTACACCGTATCCCAATTTTTTTTCGCCTGCGGCGCCTCCTCAAACAGGAGGATTGTGCAATCAACGAAAACAACTTTACTTACCTACCCGATCCTACTATTTCAAGAGTTTGTGTGTTGTTTTGTGGTTTGCCGTTAAACGCTTACACAAACCTGCCAACGAGCGGTTGTGTACCTTCCCCGTTCTCACCACAGTAAGGGCAGGTCATGAGGTTTCTTTTCACATCTCCTGTGTGTTTGCCGCAGGGTATCTTCAAATTGCTTGCTTGGGTACTAGGTACTAGCAAAAGAACCCAAGACCCTCAAAATACCCCCAAGAAACTCCCCTTTCAGCCCTGTTGCTGCTTTTTTCTTGTTTGCCTGTCTCAGGTCGCCCACCTCACACCTCACTCCCGTGTGTTTCCCGCAGGGTATCTTCAAATTGCTCGCTTTGTCAGAGTTTGTTGAAACACGTATTTAACCCACCAACCTTCTTATTTGTCGTTGCGAAGTGACACCACCAACCATCACATCAAACACAACAGAGCCCTTAACAATATGATGGATGTGACCTTTGTGCTGGAAGAGTCAGGCGTGACTGCGACAGTGGAGGTGCCGTGCGAGGCGGACGTTGCAGCGGCAAAGGAGGTTGCGTGCACGGCGCTTGCTGTCTCGCCTGCGTCTGTCGAGATGCGCATCGGCACGCAGGTGCTGGAGGGGACGTGCCGTCTGCAGGACACTGCGTTTGATGCAGGGGTGCAGGTTGTGCTTGCCCGCCGCTTTGCTGACATCAAGTGTCCTGCTGAGTACAGTGTGTGCGCAGAATGCTTGTCGCTGTCGCGTTGTGGAACGCTCTGCGTCTATGCTGATGGTGCGAATGTTGTTGGCTTCGACACAGAAACCTTCGACACTGTCTTCTCGTTTGAAGTGGACACTAAAGTGGTCCCTGCGCCTGCCATCTCGCAGTGCAAGACACGCTGCTACTTGGCGTGTGGGGATTGGCTTCTCGAGGTTGCGCTTCCGGGTGGGGAGGTGGTCCGCAAAATTGATGGCCCCTCGTTCAAAGTGTTCGCGTGTGACAATGTTGTTGTCTCGAAGGGCAAAGACGGCGTCTCTGTGTATGACGAAGACCTGACGTTGCTCCGCACTCTCTCACACGAGGTGTGCAGGGACGCGGCAGTGTCGGACTGTGGTGGGTGGGTGATCACCTCCTCCGAAACATGTGGTACGGACGTACGTCTGTGGGATGTGAACACAGGTGTTGCTGTGGCATGTGTGCATGAGTTGTGGTGTGAATTGGCGCTTTCACGGTCTGCCTCTGTCTTTGCTGTGGCGGGCTCTGGCAGAGTGCACCTCTTTGATTGGAGTGGTGCGGCTCTTCGCAGTGCTCGTGTGGGTGGGCATGTTCAGAAGGGCATGCAGTTCACCCCGTGTGGGAAGTACCTTGTGGCAAGGGTACCTGATGATGATTGGAATGTACACCTGCACCAGTATGATGTGTCGACCATGTCCTGTGTGCATGTGATACCGCCAGTCTCAGTCTCCTCCTGGGAATCCTTTGTGATATCGCCGTGTTCACGTGTTGTTGTGGCTATGCAACGAGATGGCGATATTGTAACACGGCATCTGTACCCACACAACAGTGAGTGATGTGTGACCAGTGGACACTCTCCCACTTTTTATCTTTTATGAACTGCCTTCCTACGACATTGAGTACAGATCCTGCACATAGCAGATTGTTGACACAACAAAAAAAGAAAAACAGAAAAAAGAACGGTTTACCCCTTTTCCCTTTTCCCTTTTCCTTTCGGGTGACACACAGAACCTCTGCCTTGCTGACAGGCGGTGGTTTTCCTGCACGTACTCTGTCCTGACCTGGGTTTCTTTTGTTTGAAAGATCACTTCAAAACATTTCAACAGCAAGAAAACCTATGAAAAGGCCCTAGTAGAATTTTGGGGGCGTCCCAGGGGGGCCACCTCACCTCCCCCACCTCTCACAACCCACCTCCCAGAACCCCCAAACCCCCCCCCGAACCCACACACGATGCTGAAGAAGATCCTCACCTCGCGCAACAAGAGCGAGGCTGCTTCTGAGCACAAACCCTACCACCACACTGCACCCGCCTCCACCACCGGCTGCATCAGTGGACACGCCATAGTCCCTATCGGTGGACAGCTGTTCTGTATCGGCGGGCTTGCGAAGGGAGAGTTCGGCGATGAATGCAGCAACAAGGTCTTCCGGCAGCACACCGTTGGCAAGGGGTGGGTCCAGGTGCACGCAACCGGGGACATCCCGCACGGCTGCTTCGCACACACCGCGACTGCTGTGTGCGGAGGTGAGTACATTGCTGTCTTCGGCGGGATGATGAATGCAGGTGTCCTATCGAACGCACTCTACCTCCTCCACGTCCGCTCTCGTACATGGAAGTATTGTGCTGCCTCGCCCACTGCGGCGTCACCTTGCGCCAGGTGGGGCCACGCGGTCGTCACCCCCGACACTTCAAGCATGATCATTTGCGGAGGAATGTCTGCCTCGAAGTCTCTGGCAGATTTGTGGCAGGCCAGCTTCACGCAGACGCGGGGAAGCAATGGGTTCCCTTCTGTGAGCTGGACGCATCTTGGCCAGAGAGGCGCCGTGCCGACAGGGAGGAGACGCCACACCGCGCAGCTCTCCTCTTGCAGGAGGCATATGTACGTCTTCGGCGGGCGGGATGCAGCGGGCACGCATTACAACGACCTGCACCGCTTCACCTTCGACACCTCAACCTGGGTCAAGCTGCACACCACCTTTGGCAGTGCCAAGCCCTACCCCCGCGTGGGGCACTGTGCCGCCATGGTACAACGTTGTGGCTCCCCCGCATCACCCCCAGCACACTTCGCCATCTACGACGAAAACGACCACTCCACCAAGGCAGACATCCTCGTCATCTTCGGTGGATCCATGGTGCAGCCTTCCAAAGACCAGGGCTACAGTGTCATGAACGATACCTATGCTGTGCAGCTCCCTGAGGACGTCACAGAGGAGATAACCTGGGAGCGCATAGGAGAGGACGGTGCGGTGCCGACGAGGACAATGTCAGCAGCGTTTGTGTCAAATGGGCGGGTCTTTGTGCATGGCGGTAGGGACACTGTGGAGAGCTTTTCTTCCGCGTTTGTGCTGCCGGAGGTGGACAGTGTGGGAGCATGTATACCACCATCCGCTTCACCTCCTGCAGCACGGTTCTCCATGCGGGAGCGCGGTGCGCTGAACGAAGTGGCTGCGAATACTATGCACGCAGGGGGTGCGGGAGGGGGTGTGAAACTCACAGACTCGCCCTTCTCCTCCTTTGCGCGTACCCGCATGCAACTTGCCTCAGGTGTATGGAGGGAGCACAGCGCAAGCACGTCATGCGAAATGAGCTCAGAAGAGCGCAGTGTGTCTCGCAGCATGAGCCCCTTCCCAAGCAGAGTGGCCTCCGTGTCTCCTCCGTGCTTTTAAAGGAGAAAACAAAGAGGGGAAGTGGTGTATAGATTACAAAAAAATGGGGGGAAAAAAAAATTGAGTAGATAAATGGGAGTGAGGCAGAGAGAGGTGGGGGGGAGTAGAGTGGTCATCCTCGGGTGTTCATACACTGATGCAAAACTAAAGTTTTCAAACAGCGATCCACAACCCTATCCAAAAAAAAAAAAGTATGCTAATTTTTTCTTGTCATCCACAATAATAAAGAAGAGTGGAGCACACTCTAGGGTGGCTACACTAATACAACCATGTTTTCAAGAAAAAAACGGTATGGTGCTTTCGGAAGTCGGTCAACGACCTGTCAATATCAGGGGGGGTGTGTATAAAGTCCCTGTGTCAATGACCTGTCAATGACCTGTCAATGACCTGTCAATGACCTGTCAATGACCTGTCAATGACCTGTCAATGACCTGTCAATGACCTGTCAATGACCTGTCAATGACCTGTCAATGACCTGTCAATGACCTGTCAATGACCTGTCAATGACCTGTCAATGACCTGTCAATGACCTGTCAATGACCTGTCAATGACCTGTCAATGACCTGTCAATGACCTGTCAGTGACCTGTCAATATCGACCCCTCCCGGAGCACTACTACAATAGCTTGAATGTGGCAACTTTCCCCTTATGCTCCGAGAGTTTTGTTCTCACTGAGCTTGCCTTAGGACACCTGCGTTAATGTGTAACAGATGTGCCGCCCCAGCCAAACTCTACCTGGCTAGTTCGCTATGTGTAGAGCGTACAGCCAATTAGAGAGAGAGAGAGAGAGGGAGATCTAGGGAAGAGTCAGTGTACCTGTTGGTTGTAGTTGTAGTTGAGTGAAGTCCTGCGAGGTCGAAAAATCAAACTATCGGGGGGAGTAGGGTGGGGTGCTGTCTTTTACGTACGGGGGGAGTGAGATCGGGGAAACGCAAAAACGAAAAAATGTGGAAATTCTGCTTCGTGTTGTGTTTGTGTTCTCAATTCCCCTTCCAACCTTACTTGAGTAAGTGGCAAAAAGTAATAAAATAACCTCGGTTTCAAGCTCTTTCAAGATTCTGATAGATCCCTAGATCTCCCTAGACGTAGCAAAGCTACTTCACTAGTGACTTTAAAAGAGAGAGAGAGAGAGAGAGAGAGAGAGAGAGAGAGAGAGAGAGAGAGAGAGAGAGAGAGAGAGGGAGATCTGAGATAGATAGAGAGTACCTAAAAGACCCGCGAAGGGCGAACAGCAATGATGAAAACGGAGAGGAGGGAAGGGGGATACTTTTATCTCGAAATAGGCGCTACGATGAGGGGGGCGAATGTGGAAGCCGAAACAACCCAAAACAAATTCCAACAAAAAATCTGATGAAGATGGTGTGGTGATTTGGTGAGGGTAGAGACTGAAACATAAACGGACCCCGGCCAACCAGGACAAAGCCTGAGGAAAATCAAATAAATATTCTGCCAAATAGCAGTGTGCGTGCCATGTCAAATCAAAAGGACGGTAGTCTCTATCAAAGATCTCCCAACACGCAGCGAAGCTGCTCCGCTAAAGCGTGTTTCAGGGAGATCTGAGATAGATAGAGAGTACCTAAAAGACCCGCGAAGGGCGAACAGCAATGATGAAAACGGAGAGGAGGGAAGGGGGATACTTTTATCTCGAAATAGGCGCTACGATGAGGGGGGCGAATGTGGAAGCCGAAACAACCTCCTGACACCGTCACGTAGAATATTTAAACCCGTAGGCCACGAGAGCATCCATCCCAACTACAAACAAAAACACAGGACCCCCGAGGGCCCAGAAAAAAGGCGGAGTGAACAAAAAACCAATGATACGACACCAAGCCTCAGCGGGCGCAGGCATCCAGAAATAAAACCAAAAGCCACTGCAAAAAAAAAACAGCGGACAAAAAACAGGGCAGGGAAACAGCTTTAATGAAAAGCTGGAAGAAAAAACAGAAGGCAATCTAAAATAAGAATAATCTAAGGACATCACTCGTCCGACCACATAAAACCGCCACCGTCGACCACCACGCCGTCCGACGGGGGGTCGGCCCAGTCCTGCCCAGCGGTACCCCAGCGCGACAGCTCGTCCGCCGGCATACGGTCCGTCGCGATCCAGCGCGACAACATGCCCGCACCCGCCCCGTCAGTGACCCGAAACAGGCGCTCCAAGACCGTGTTCCCTAACCTGACTGCACAGTGGCCCTTCTCCAGCACAGCAACCACCGCGGCGTTGTCCCCCACCACCAAAATCCTGCGGGCGCCACCACGTACAGCATGCAGCACGCCCCAGGCCATCGCCCGCAACTCCAAAATGAAAATATCCTCGACCGTGGACCACGTGCCCCACTTCCTGAAAGCGCGCCCGCCAGCAAGCGTCCGCACAATAAACCCCCACCCCTCGGGGCACGCGTCCGACCACACCACCGTGTCACACCCCTCCTCCGGCGACAGCTTCCACCTGGGGACGCGCCACACATCCGGCACCAATCGCCGCTCCACAAACACACGCAAGTCCGTCCGCATGCCCGCAGAGATCTGCACCTGGTCGTCCCAGTCAATCGCGCCCGCAGACACCTCGGCGCCCCGCGCACGAATCCACGCCAACATGTCCGGCACCCCGCAGAACCGGTCCCCCATCGCATACGTCGCCCAGATGACGGCCCCGATACCTTTCCACACTTCGCGCAGCGAGGGACCCGACGCCGACAGCAATACGTCCATCACGACACGGGCCTTCCGACGCCACTCCCCCGGCAGCCGCATTCTGCGCCCCCGCAAATCCCACTCAATCCCTGCGTAGGTACACACCTGTACCGGAGTGAGCGTCGACTTCTCGCGGTTCACCTCAGCGCCAACTTCGTCCGCTCTGCGCAGGAACCCCCGAAGCCGCGCAGACGCCTCACCCGCCGACTTCCCCAAAATGAGGTTGTCGTCTATCCACGCAGCAGCACACACACCCGCCATATCCCCGAGAAGCCCCAGCGACGTCTCCTGCGCAATCACCGCCGCCCACGACCACCCCATCGCCATGCGGGTAAGCTGCATGCGACGCGCACCCTGCCGCACACCAAAAAACTGCCCCACCTCCGCGGATAAAGGGAATTGCCAGAAAAACCCTTTAAAATCCGCCACGACTGCATGCGTAGCGCCCCCGCGTAGGATGAGTTCCGACAGCTCGTATGGTGTAGGGAGGCTGAACTTTGGCGGGGAGTGCATCGCCGTGTTCAACGGCCGTGCGTCAACGATGAGACGCATCTTGCCGTTCGTCTTCGCCAGCGGAAACACAGACAGCCCACACACCGACGGGAAAGCTCGCTTCTCCGTGCGCAAAATCCCACTACCCACGCACGCCGCCAACATGCCGTCCTGGAGCTTGGAGGGCGGGCCCGGCATCGACACCCCAGACCCCGTCAGCTGCGCACGGAAAGTCGCAATGTCGTCAAGCATTGCGAACAACCTGGCCTTCGCCGGTACCAGTCGGCGGAGCGCCCCCAAATCAATCAGACCCGCCGGGAATGAGTCAAGCACCTGCCGCTTCACCCCAGATGGGCCACCCCAGACCCCAGCGACATCATCCAAGAGCACATGTGGAGGCGCCGCAGACGTCTCAACATCCGCCTCCACCACGTCATCCCCCTCGTCACGCACATACTCCCCCAACGGGTACCCGTCCAACCCCCGGAACAACCAACCTACAGCGGCCGCTCCTGCAGGACGTCCAGCGTCGAGCGTGCCTTCCTGCGAGCCTCGGGCGCCGTACGCATGAGGTAACGCACCGTCGTTCTGGATGACGCGTGGCGCAGCGCGTCCCTCAGTCCGTCCACGCTCATCCCCCAGGATTGCAGGGCCTGCGCTGACCCCCTGCGAAGCGAGTGCGCCCAGGACCCTGCCGGCAGAGCCCCCACCACCCGACGCATGAGGCGCTGGTACTGCGTCTCGGTCACTGCAAACAACGGCGCGTCCTGTCCTTCCGCCAAGCGACGCGCGCGTGCCCATTCCACCACGTATTGGGTAAGCGTCCCGGGTGGCAAATACACCACGGGTGTCCAGCTCTTCTGCTGCTTCTCCTTCAGGGCGACTTCCAGCCCCGTCGCGCCCTCGTCGGTCACCTCCACCAGGTCGCGCACCAGCAGGTATCGTGCGTCCGCCATACGCGCCCGTGCCATCCACACCAAGGCCACAAACGCCCGTTCGCGCTCGGCCCCCTCGCGACCGAAAGCCTCGACCACGTCCATCACCGCGTCCACGTCTACCGGCGGCGCCTGACTCGGCCTCAGCAACGTCCCGAAACGCGTCAGCGCGCGCTTCACCGCCAGCACCCGGCGCGTGCGGTATCCCGTCTCCCCCTCGGCCGCCAGTGCCTTCAGCAGCCGCCCGCAGTAGTCGGCCACGGAGAGGGGCGACGCTCCGCGCAGGCGACCCCAGACGAACCGAATCAACGTCTGGTCGGGAGGCGTGGTCTCGGTCTCCCCTTCGGCGAACTGCCGGAACGCTCGGAGCAGCCAGTCGCGGGTGCCTGCTGCTCGGGGCCCCACGTCGAAAGTGTGCGCTTGGTCCCACGGGACAAGATGGGCCAAAGCGCGCGCGGCCTGCTTGCCGTCGCGGAGGCGGAACACGCAGTCGTCCACCTCCTTCCTCCTCGCCACCCCGAGACCCTTCTTCGGCTTGTGCAAAGCCTGAAGCAGCATTTCGGAAGAAAACTCGGCGGATGTGTGTTTTGGCGGGGAGGGCCGTGGGGGGGGGGAAGAAAAAACAAGAGGGGGGGGAGAGGGGGGGGAGGGTGGTGGGAGGGAGAGCGTAACGCGCGCTACCGCCTGCTCTCGTCACTTGCGTTGACCACCGCGCCAATGCCCTCCCCCGCCTCGGCCTCTGCCACCACCGTTTCCCGGCGCGTACGGCTGCGCGGCCTGGCCCCCCCCGTTGCCACCCCCGTACGCCTGCCCGGCCCGGCCACCCCCGTGCCCGGACTTCGCACCACGCCCTGCTGCGTGCGCCGCCGCCACCGCCGCCTGCCGGTCCTTCGGCACGACATCCGCCGTCCAGACCTTGTCGCGGAAGGCGACCGCACCCGACCTCCCACAACTCGCCCTCAACTGCCAGAAGGAGATACTGTCATCGAGCTTTCTCAGCACCGCCTCCAAGGGAGCTTGCTGCAGCAACAGACCCACCACATCAACGGCGAAGCGGGCCCCGTCCTGCGCGTCGCCGGCCTCGGTAGGCAGGCGCCTCTTCAGGGCCTGCACCAGAGCGTCGGCGCAGTGGTCGGCGTCGGCGCAAAAATCCACCCAGTGTCTCGGGTTGCGTGCCACCACGTCCACGTCCGTCCCCATAACCGGCTGTTCCACCTGCATAGGCGCCGCTGCCCCGGTGCCGATCGCCGCCCGTAACTGCGCCAGGAAGTCCGATGCTGCAGCTGCCGGAGGAGGCGCACCACCGTCCCTGACCGCGTTGAGCTGCTGGCACAGGAGCTCGTGCCGCGCGTCCCCCTCCCGCTTCGCTGCCGCCAACTCCATCATCGCAGCCTCCAGCTGCGCGATCCGCGCGTTGTCCGCCGCCGGCTGCGTCTGCTGCGGCTGCTGCGGCTGCTGCTCGCGCGGGATGGACGCCTCCGGGCTGTCCTCACGTTGAGGCAAAACCGGCGTCTCGGCGGTGGTGGCGGGGGGGCGGGAACCGCTGAGGCGGGACCGGGTCTCGGGGTCCCCCAGCACCGTGGACAGCACCGTGAGGGTGCCGACCAGGCGCGTGAGGGACATGCGCTGGCCCTCTGAGAACATCGCGCTGTTCGCCTCCGTCACCTCCGCCTTGAGGAGGACGAGGATGGCGGACACAATCGCCAACCGCGTCACCTGCCCTGGCCCCTGGACGCCGGTGTGGCGGGCGACTTCCTTATCCAGGGCCCGCATCGTCCGCGCCAGATCCGCGAACTGGATCTTGCGTCCCACCAGCGCAGGGGAGCCCTCTTCCACGCCCAGCGCACGCAGGGCCGCATCCGGAGGCGACCAGTCGTGCTGGCTCGTCGTCTGCGCCTCGAACGCCGCCAACAGCGTAGCACAATCGGTGATGTGTGCTGTGGCCATAGCGTCGAGGGGTGCACTGGGTGGAGAAGGCGGAGTCGAAGGTGGTGTATATGTCCCAGCAGGCTGCACACTACCGAGACGTCTAGGTGGCTTGGAAGGGGACGAGAAGATGGATGCGAAGCGAAGAATCGTGTGTGGGGGAACAAAAAGATGAGGGGGGCGAATGTGGAAGCCGAAACAACCCAAAACAAATTCCAACAAAAAATCTGATGAAGATGGTGTGGTGATTTGGTGAGGGTAGAGACTGAAACATAAACGGACCCCGGCCAACCAGGACAAAGCCTGAGGAAAATCAAATAAATATTCTGCCAAATAGCAGTGTGCGTGCCATGTCAAATCAAAAGGACGGTAGTCTCTATCAAAGATCTCCCAACACGCAGCGAAGCTGCTCCGCTAAAGCGTGTTTCAGAGAGAGAGAGAGAGAGAGAGAGAGAGAGAGAGCTAGGCACGAGTGGAGAGATGGGGTGGGAAATATTGTAGATTCCCTTTTAAAACCTCCCCTCCTCCCCCCCTTTGAGCGACCAAACTACAGTACTTTTTTCGGGGGGAAAAAAAAACAAAAGATAAAAGCAATGCAGGGAGAACCAACGATTTTTGTTTACCACTTTTTTTCTATTTAACCCCCTTGTTGAGCAATATATGTGATGCAGGAAACCTGGTATAACCTGGTCTAATCATTTTGTTTCCCTTTTCCCATTCCGCCCTCTCCCGCTAGATTTGTTAACAAAAAAAAAAAGAAAGAAGGGCGCGTGAGGACTACTCAAAGGTTTGTTCGTGCTGTTTGTTGTTCTAAAAAGGTTGAGGGCGAGCTCTGTCTGTGCCTTCTGTAGTACAAAGAAGTGCTTCGACCTGTTGAGGATTTTAGTCTTCTTCACCCACCAAGGGTATGGTCACAACAGCAAACAAACAAACAAAAACAAACAAACGTTCAAGAAAATGTCCTCAAGTAAAAGTGTTGTATAGCTGCGATCGACGTTCATAGAGTAGTAAGAGTGAGGCATGCGGCGGTAACGTCTTACGCTCTCTCTTTTTTATTTTTTTTTGAATGAAAATACTTTTTTTTTAAACAGTGCCTTATAATCTATAGTCCGCCGATGAACGGTGAGGTGTTTGCACTTTCAACTTTTCTTTCCTACTCTTCTGTGCGTTAAGATTGCTATGAAATTTGCAGTATCTGGTTGATATGCAATGCAGTACACACCCCTGCTTCAGCAGGAGGTGTGTCGAGCCGGTTTGTTTGTCTTCCATTCATTGTGCTTTCGTTGCAACTTTTGCTTAAGTCTCTAGTAGACAAAGAACCCACGTCTGCTGGGAAGCCTTTGCAGTCTTTCACTCCCCACGCCTTCTTTACCCTCCAAGACCCCTGTCGTAGATATAGAATTCTTTAAATTTATTTTTCCCATTTTGTTCAAGTGTTGTGCCACATCGTGGGTGGTCTTGAGCGGTTCAGGTTCAGACCCAACAGTGTTCTTAAGAAAGCAAGGTCACAAGATAGATACATAAAAAAAAGGGGCGTTTAGATTTCATTGCACAGCGTTTATGGAGTAGTTGGTACCACCACACACCACACACCACATCCAGTTGCACATTTGACACTTGTTAAGACATCATCAACATGCCGTCGTCTGCCTCTGCGGTGACTGTGATTGAGGGAGGGATGACTGCGTCTGCGTGGGAGCCGCGGAACATCAACGGGCGGTTTGTGTCGCGTGAGGGTGCGGACACGCGGAGGCGTGCTGCTGTGGAGCGGAGGGCGGCAGCACAGAGCACGGTGGTTGCACGTGTGGCAGCACACCACGAGCGTGTGAAGCAGGTGAGGCGGAGGGATGAGACGTGCCTGCGGAATGTGCTGGACCAGGAGCGGATGTGTGGTGCGGAGATCCGTCGTGAGGAGAGGCGCAGTGCTGTGCTGTCGCGTGTGGGTGCACACCACGAGCGTGTGAAGCAGGCGCACCGTCCGAGCACGAAGGCGGCACGTGACCGCATGCTTGCAAGACACGCAGGTGCAGATGCACGTCGTGCGGACATGCGTGCACAGCGTCTGGCGAGGCTGTCCTCACACCACGAGCACGTGCAGACCCTGCGGATGACGAAGAGCACAGCAGCAGCAGCACCCACACCTGAGGTTGAGGTGGCGTGACCGTGAACGTGAACGTGAACATGAGACGGCGGCATGTGCCTTGGGTTTGGAGTTCTTTGTGTTTGTTTGCGTGATTCAATGTGTTTCTCTTTTCTCTTTTTCCAGTTTTGCTTTTCCTTTCAGTTGTTTGGTCTTCCCCTTTCACCTCGTCTGAGGTGCACGGGCACCAACCACATCCACTTACCCATTTCTTCACAGTTACAAAACAAGAGAAGTTTTCATATTTATTTTTTCGGTGACATGACACTTGTGACATATCAGCAGCAACAGCTCCACAGAAGCCCACCTGCTTCAGAGAGACGTCAACCTGCTCGCGACCACGACCGACGCCTTCGAGGACTTTCCCGTGAGGATACAAGTTCGTTTACATGAAATGCGGAGTACTTACTTGTGGTGACCTTACTGCCGATGCTGTATTTTGTTTGACTGAAATCCCCTAGAGGAGGCCACTATTCGGCAGTCCTCAAGATGAGGAAACCTTTTGTCGACCGAAGTCCTCCGGAGTAGGCAACTTTTGAGGGTTCTCGTTTAAGAGGTGAAGTACTCAGCAAAGTTTACTGTAAGCCCTCCGAGAGAGGTTTCCATTGCTGAAGCCCTGAAGATTGACACGCATGGTGAGGTGGAAGACAACAGAACAAAGAACAATGGACGTTGATGCTGCAGAGAACACCTGGGCAGTTTCACTTCTCAGAAACACGGGCGTTACCGATTCAGCCGGCCCTCGTGATGGGAGATGACACGTGGAAATACTACGTGCGGGCATACAACAAGCTTCCTTGGGAGCAAGCGACCAAGTTCGACAAAACTGACGAAATCAGAGGGTACAACGCGTGGGGTGACCTTGTACAGCCTCATTTTCATGGACACGAAATCGCAAGTCCACACCAGGAATAACGTCATGCATCGTAGTAGATGTCGAAGCTGGCGTTTTCGCGGAGTGCCCCGACACTGTACAACACCAAAGATGAGCAGGCAGCAACAAGAAGTCGAGAGAGAGAGCCTCCGCTCCGTTGTGCAGGAACATCGAAATAGTAGACGAAGCGATTTCCGACGCACGACAGCGATTACTCGACGCCGATTGCAAAATATAGGCAAGCTTCTAAACCACAGCTAGCGATGTTGAGGCAACCTGGACTGTTGTTTTCCAAGAGAGACAACTGGTGACCGTTAGAAGTTCACTTGTTTTGCAGGGCCGATCCTTTTGCCTCACCCAGACTCGTGAATACGACCATCGTCCAATCTCTCACGCACCCGGTCTACACCATGCTCATTACGTGAACACTACAACGTGCGTGCCTAAATTACTGTTGGGGGATTTTCATCATCGGAACAATGCCTTTGTGGTATCCTACGCAGCTGCTGCGTTGCAAGAACGTATCTAAGGAAAGTGACGAAGCACGCGAGACTTCGGGCCATCATATATCATTTTTATCTCAATCCCTGCATCGTAGGAGACAGTTACGCAGTTACTCTATTTATTTGCAGCCACACAGAACAATTTCGGGCCAGAGCTCCTCCCGCGCTCCTGGATGGATCATCCCGTTTCGCTGAAGAAGTTTTTTCGCGTAGCGTCCCTTGAGGGTCCCAAGGGTCCTGGGTGTGATCTGGGGTGAGGAAGCGTTCCAACTTTTCAACCTCTTCCCCAATTTACCTTTCACGCCTTTTTTACCCTCCCCCGTTTTAGAATCAACAGAGAGTGTACGTTAAGATTTTTCGGTGACATGACACTTGTGACATATCGTAGGAAATCTTTTAGTATGCGCGAAGACGATTCTTGTGCTCCTCATTCTCCCCACACTATGTCAATACAACAGGTTAGACCGTTTGGTCTGGGAGGGTTTGGGGTTTCTTCTTTCTCTCAGTTCAATCTTGAACAATTTCGAGAGGAGTTTTATTTATTTTTCAAAAAAAAAAAAAAAAAAAGAAAGAAAGTTTAGAAGGGAGTAGGTTTCATCGTCAGAAGAACCCACCCTATTCAAACCCAAACCTTTGTATTGTAGTGTGATCTGGGGTGAGGAAGCGTTCCAACTTTTCAACCTCTTCCCCAATTTACCTTTCACGCCTTTTTTACCCTCCCCCGTTTTAGAATCAACAGAGAGTGTACGTTAAGATTTTTAAACGCCCCAAAATTTCCCGTAATTTCCTGAGAACCCTGGGCATCCTGGAGCAGGGACCCTCCAGGGGGTTTTATTACGACCCCTTTCCTCCCTCCACAACTAGTGCCTGCAGTCCGCCGATGAACGGTGAGGCGTTTGCACTTTCAACTTCTCTTTTTGGGGGATGCTGTAATTTTTGTTGTTGTTGTGAAGTGACGCCACCCACCATCACATCAAACACAACAGAGCCCTTAACAATATGATGGATGTGACCTTTGTGCTGGAAGAGTCAGGCGTGACTGCGACAGTGGAGGTGCCGTGCGAGGCGGACGTTGCAGCGGCAAAGGAGGTTGCGTGCACGGCGCTTGCTGTCTCGCCTGCGTCTGTCGAGATGCGCATCGGCACGCAGGTGCTGGAGGGGACGTGCCGTCTGCAGGACACTGCGTTTGATGCAGGGGTGCAGGTTGTGCTTGCCCGCCCTCGCTTGGCCGACATTAAGTGTCCTGCTGAGTACAGCCTGCAGAAGGAAGCAATAAACGTGTCACTCTCGCGTTGTGGAACGCTCTGCGTGTATGGTGACGGGAGTGGGCATGTTGGCGGCTTCGACACAGAAACCTTCGACACTGTCTTCTCGTTCAAAGTAGACATTGAGGTATGCGGTCGGCCTGCCATCTCGCAGTGCAAGACACGCTGCTACCTGCCATGTTGGGCGGAAGGTCTTCTCGAAGTTGCGCTTCCGGGTGGGGAGGTGGTCCGCAAAGTAGACGGCCTCTTGGGTTCATTACAGACGCATGGCAATGTCGTTGTCTCGGGGTCTGAAAACGGCGTCTCTGTGTATGACGAAGACCTGACGTTGCTCCGCACTCTCTCGCACGAGGATCGTAAGGGATTGGCAGTGTCTGACTGTGGTGGGTGGGTGATCACCTCCGAAAAGAAGAACGTACGTCTGTGGGATGTGAACACAGGTGTTGCTGTGGCATGTGTGCCGGGGGCGGAGAGATGTTGGGAGGTGGCGCTTTCACGGTCTGCCTCTGTCTTTGCTGTGGGGGAGGGAAAGACCGTGCAGCTCTATGATTGGAGTGGTGCGGCTCTTCGCAGTGTTGATGTGGGTGGGTATATGGAGTGCATGCAGTTCACCCCGTGTGGGAAGTACCTTGTGGTGACGGCAGATGTTGCGGTATTTATGGATGATGAGGACACCTATGATCCTGATGGCTATTACTACGAGCACAATCTATACCTGTACCAGTATGATGTAGCAACCATGTCCTGTGTGAGCAAGATGCCGCTAACCGAGAATGGGGCATTTGCGATATCACCGTGTTCACGTGTTATTGTGGTTATGCCATCAGATGGCGTCATTATGACAAGGCATCTGTACCCGTACTCTATTGAGCAATGTGACAGTGTAGGGGAGGGAAGTGGGGGGGAGGAAGAATGGTGATCATAAATATATCCCAGGGTCCCAGCAAATAATAAAAAACCCTTTTCGGCTTTTGTTTTTGTGTTCGTCTACTTCACAAGAAAGAAGAGAGACTCTAGGTCTCATTGTCGTGTGTTTCTCAAGAGTTTGTGTGTTGTTCTGCTCTTGTGGCTTGCCGTTAAAAGGAACTACAAAACCTGTCGACAAGCGGTTATGTGTCTCCCCGTTCACACCACAGTAAGGGCAAGCCGCGAGGTTTCTTTTCATATCTCCTGCGTTTGCAGGGTATCTTCAAATTGCTTTCTTTATCAGAGTTTGTTGAAACACGTATTTAACCCACCAACCTTCTTATTTGTCGTTGCGAAGTGACACCACCAACCATCACATCAAACACAACAGAGCCCTTAACAATATGATGGATGTGACCTTTGTGCTGGAAGAGTCAGGCGTGACTGCGACAGTGGAGGTGCCGTGCGAGGCGGACGTTGCAGCGGCAAAGGAGGTTGCGTGCACGGCGCTTGCTGTCTCGCCTGCGTCTGTCGAGATGCGCATCGGCACGCAGGTGCTGGAGGGGACGTGCCGTCTGCAGGACACTGCGTTTGATGCAGGGGTGCAGGTTGTGCTTGCCTGCCCTCGCTTTGCCAACATCAAGTGTCCTGCTGATCAGAAATTAAAGTTGTCATCGAGGTACGCAAGGATCTCCCTGTCGCGTTGTGGAACGCTCTGCATCTATGTTGATAATGCGAATGTTGTTGGCTTGGACACAGAAACCTTCGACACTGTCTTCTCGTTTGAAGTGGACACTAAAGTGGTCCCTGCGCCTGCGATCTCGCAGTGCAAGACACGCTGCTACTTGGCGTGTGGGGATTGGCTTCTCGAGGTTGCGCTTCCGGGTGGGGAGGTGGTCCGCAAAGTTGACTGCTTCTCGAACGCAGTGTTCGCGTGTGGCAGTGTTGTTGTTTCCCGACGCAGAGACGGCGTCTCTGTGTATGACGAAGACCTGACGTTGCTCCGCTCTCTCTCGCACAGAAGGTGCGGGAGTGTTGCAGTGTCGGAGTGTGGTGGGTGGGTGCTCACCTCCTCCGACGAAGATGCCGGCGTATGTCTGTGGGATGTGAGCACAGGTGTTGCTGTGGCATGTGTGCATGAGTTGTGGTGTAAACTGGCGCTTTCACGGTCTGCCTCTGTCTTTGCTGTGGAGGGCCATACCAACGTGCAGCTCTATGACTGGAGTGGTGCGGCTCTTCGCAGTGTTGATGTGGATGGGCGTGCCAACGCTGTGCAGTTCACCCCGTGTGGGAAGTACCTTGTGGCAAGGGTATCTGATAATGCTTACAATGCAAACCTGCACCAGTATGATGTGGCGACCATGTCCTGTGTGCATGTGATACCGCAAAGTTCAGGTGCATTTGCGATATCGCCGTGTTCACGTGTTGTTATGACTTTGAGATGGGGAGATGGCGTCATTGCGACAAGACATCTGTACCCACACAACAGTGATGAGGATATACTGATACCGGAAACTACGCCTCCTGTCCCTGTTCCCACGGATCGTCATCCCAAAAGACGACGGATTATGTCGCCCTTTGGTCTGATCAAAGCTGCTGCTAGTTGGCTTGGCAGATCTTTTTCCTCTTTCCTCTAGTAGGATGAGCGCTCTGCCAGTAGTGTGCTACGAACTGGTTTTCGTAACTTTTTTGATGTACGGGACCACTTTATGTTTTTCACCACTGTAATTTCACCAGTGTAAAAACAAAAAAAAAAAGTCCACACCCAGTGGAAGCGAACAACAAACAACCGTTATTTTACCCCCTCCCGTTTATCGTCTTTTGAGCAACAAGCAAAGAGAACGAGTCTCTCGAGCATTTTTTAAAAAAGATTCCCCCTTTTTTCGTTTTCAAAAACATGTTTGCTTGTAGTGAGACCTTAAGAGGAGTTGTCGCTATCTCAACAAAGAAGCGCACCTACCTCTCAACTGACAAAGTACTACAATACAAACAGAGTAGCAATAGCAAACAAACAGCAAAAATAGAAACAAAACAAACAAACTTTCAAACCCCCTTCCTTTTATATCTTTTAAGTACAATTGCCTGCGACATTGGGTACAGATCCTGCACATAGCAGTGATTGTCGACCCGCAAACATTCATTGGGGGGAGGAGGGGCAAAACAGGATTTCAAACACCACACACCACACACCACGTCCAGTTGCACATTTGACACTTGTTAAGACATCATCAACATGCCGTCGTCTGCCTTTGCGGTGACTGTGATTGAGGGAGGGATGACTGCGTCTGCGTGGGAGCCGCAGAACATCAACGGGCGGTTTGTGTCGCGTGAGGGTGCGGACACGCGGAGGCGTGCTGCTGTGGAGCGGAGGGCGGCAGCACAGAGCACGGTGGTTGCACGTGTGGCAGCACACCACGAGCGTGTGAAGCAGGTGAGGCGGAGGGATGAGACGTGCCTGCGGAATGTGCTGGACCAGGAGCGGATGTGTGGTGCGGAGATCCGTCGTGAGGAGAGGCGCAGTGCTGTGCTGTCGCGTGTGGGTGCACACCACGAGCGTGTGAAGCAGGCGCACCGTCCGAGCACGAAGGCGGCACGTGACCGCATGCTTGCAAGACACGCAGGTGCAGATGCACGTCGTGCGGACATGCGTGCACAGCGTCTGGCGAGGCTGTCCTCACACCACGAGCACGTGCAGACCCTGCGGATGACGAAGAGCACAGCAGCAGCAGCACCCACACCTGAGGTTGAGGTGGCGTGACCGTGAACGTGAACGTGAACATGAGACGGCGGCATGTGCCTTGGGTTTGGAGTTCTTTGTGTTTGTTTGCGTGATTCAATGTGTTTCTCTTTTCTCTTTTTCCAGTTTTGCTTTTCCTTTCAGTTGTTTGGTCTTCCCCTTTCACCTCGTCTGAGGTGCACGGGCACCAACCACATCCACTTACCCATTTCTTCACAGTTACAAAACAAGAAGCTCTATCTTTGCCACTTACCCATCACCCATCACCCATCACCCATCACCCATCACCCATCACCCATCACCCATCACCCATCACCCATCACCCATCACCCATCACCCATCACCCATCACCCATCACCCATCACCCATCACCCATCACCCATCACCCATCCCTAGTAAACTTGTTTAAGCAGCTCTGCTGCGTCTTGGGGGTCTCTCGATTATATATTTTTAGGCTTCGCGTCCTGCATGTTTATTGTCCACTTGCATCTGCAAGGTTGGAAGAGGGTAACAGGGGAAACTCATTAAAAATCATTCGTACCAACGTACGGAGGGTGAGACCGGGGAAACACAAAAAATCCTGATGAGTGAGTGAATGATTTTTAAAGTTTCCCCTGTTACCCTCTTCCAACCTTGCAGATGCAAGTGGACAATAAACATGCAGGACGCGAAGCCTAAAAATATATAATCGAGAGACCCCCAAGACGCAGCAGAGCTGCTTAAACAAGTTTACTAGGGAGGGGTCTCTCGATATATATAAGAGCAAAAAGCAAAAAACGCAAATCCGAATAAAAAACCCTACCGCCCCAATCTTTTAATTTTTTGGCAAACACTATGCGAAGTTAACGTACGGAGGGTGAGACCGGGGAAACCTCGTAGACCTCGTGTTTCCCCGGTCTCACCCTCCGTACGTTAACTTCGCATAGTGTTTGCCAAAAAATTAAAAGATTGGGGCGGTAGGGTTTTTTATTCGGATTTGCGTTTTTTGCTTTTTGCTCTTATATATATCGAGAGACCCCTCACCCATCACCCATCACCCATCACCCATCACCCATCACCCATCACCCATCACCCATCACCCATCACCCATCACCCATCACCCATCACCCATCACCCATCACCCATCACCCATCACCCATCACCCATCACCCATCACCCATCACCCCTCTTCCCAACCTTTGTAACACCAGACAACCCAGACTTCACCAGAACGTCTGCTGAACGATGCCTTGCTGTGGGTTTCTTGACAAGTACATTGCGCGTGGCAATGTGAGTGAGCAGGACAGGAAGGATGCGAAGGTGTATGTGATGTTCGTGTGCGGCGCTTGTTGTCTTGCTGCACCGATATATACGTTCTACGTCAGCTCAGGCATCAGCACTATTGTCACGTGGATGATGAGCACGATGTGCACCTCACTGTGCATCGGTGCGATGTACGTACTGTGGGGGGGTAACGTGAGGACGATTCTCCCCCCTGTGCTCGCGCTAGCCGTTCTGACCTTCACCTTGTTCGACCTTGTGGCACGTGGCAGTGGGCTCACCATCTGGCCCCTCCTCGTGCTCGTGGTGGACGTGACGTTGGTGCTACGCATGCCCGAGAAGTACACCGCTCTGCTTGTGTTCTGTGTCGTGTTATGGCTCGTGGTGATCGCTGTGGAGGAAGCAGTGCGGTTTGGTTTGCTTGACATCCCAGGTACAATTCCGCAGGAGGGTGTAGACGGCAGACGTGCGCACTTTGAGGCGTTGATTCACTGCGAGAAGACGCCGTGTGCCGCGGGTTTTAAAAATGTGGCACGGAAGCTCTGGATTCCAGTGGTCGTGTTCGTCTTGGACTTCTTAGCTACACGTAGGTTTGCACGTGCAGTGATTGCAGAGCAGAAAACAATGGAGCGGACGATCAGCACCGTGCAGCAGATAGCGTTGCTGCTTGCAGGCTACGACGTGGACGGTGTGGCACGCATGCTGGATGCGCAGCAGTCGTTGCTGCCGGTGGAGATGCACGCCACGCTGCACACTCTGGAGCAGAACCTGCGGAAGTACCGTCCCTACCTCCCTGCTGCGCTGTTTGAGGAGATGGAGACGGAGACGGAAAGGGACAGGGACAGGGTGCAGCACACGACTGTGGCACCACCTGGCCTTGACAGCGAGACAGCAACTATTGTATTCACAGACATCCGTGCGTCGACGTCGATCTGGGAGAACGCACCTGCGGGGATGCATGATGGGCTGAAGATCCACAACCGAGTGATACGTGAGGTGATGGAGATGTACAGTGGGTACGAGGTGAAGACAATTGGCGACGCGTTTATGATTGCATTTTCATCCACGTGCGATGGAGTTTCGTTTGGGTTGAGTGTGCAGGAACGTCTTTTCGAAGCAAACTGGCCTGCGTCGCTGCTTGCGGATGCACCAATCTGTGCCTCGCAAGGGTCTCTCTGGCGGGGGCTGACTGTGCGCATTGGTGTGAACACGGGCCCTGTGACTGTGGAGCACAACACGCTGACGGGACGAACTGACTACTTCGGCCACACGGTGAACATTGCATCGCGCCTTGAGAGCACATGTACGCCTGGTGCTGTGGCCCTGCCTTGCGACATGTGGGAGTCTGACTGCGGGTGGTGCGATGCTGCTGTTGGGGACTCAGAAGCACTTGACCTGAAGGGTGTGTCTGGGAAGACGTCCGTGTGCTGCATATGGCCTGTCTCACTCGCAGGGAGGAGGAGAACACCTCTTTGCGAACGTGCGGGGGTATGGAACATGACAACTCGCAGCTCAGAAGGCGGGTCGACGGTGACAGGAGGAAGCTCGCTGTCGGAGGTGCTGGGTGTGTCACACACTGTACGACAGATGCAAGGCACTGTGGGTATTGCTGAGCTTGCAGTGGGTAACCAGCACCAGGTCACAGCACTGCACAGCATGAGTACAGCTCTGTCCATACTTACGATTGCACTGGACCAGAGCAAAGGCAGCCTGGTGACGCTGCTTGGGAACTGTGTGTGCGTTGTATGGAACGTGACCCGTGCTGCACCTGCACACATGGAGAACGCGGTGCGGTTTGCAAAGCGCTTGCGCACCAAGTCTGCACTGAACGGTGCAGGGCTTGTGAGCGGCCCCGTTCTGCACGGAGACGTTGGTGCACGGACACAGCGCTTTGTGACTGTGATGGGGCAGAGTGTGCGGCGGAGCTGGACGCTGTGTGAAGAAGCTGTGCGTGACGGGGTGATGTGTGTGTGCGAGCTCCCTGAGGGCGTGACACCGCCGTCTGCGCTTGAGAATGTTCTTGTGCGCCACAGAGCCTGCAGTATTGAATAGTAGTTGTGGCCTCGCTCTCTGGCAAGAGGTGTTTCCACATCTCTACCGCAGTTGCTGAGAGCACATCTAAGAAGCAGTTAGCCGTTGCATCTTAGCGGTCTCTTCTTTCCAGGAGGGTCGGTCGTTGGTTTACACCAACGAGGTTGGGCAGAGGTGGTGCACAGCCTGAAGTTCATGTAGTGTCGAGGATGAGACGTTTCAGTCAGTCTGGGCACAGCTCGTGTGTGCGGAGACGATTCTCGTGCTCCGCATTTGTACCTCAGGTGGGACCTCATTAAAACGAAAAAAAAATTAATTCACAAAAAAAGGTAGAAGGGAGAAGGGAGAAAAAATGAAAGCGAATAAAAACGATGTTTCTGAATGTGATATTGTTGGGGTGGGGAGAATAAAACAGTTCAAAGAAAAGCTCCTGCGTCGGGTTTCTTTTAGTTACAATGACGAGAGGTGTTTTCCGTCATTCAAAAAAAAGAAACTGTTGAGCTCTCCCACCTTTCCATTTCGCTATTTTTACCCCCGTTGTGGAATCAACAGAGTGCACGTCAAGATTTTTGATAGACACCACGAAAATAGATGCAGTGCAAGGTTACGGGTCCACCCGTGGATCTCGTCGCGCACCAGCCCTTTTGGGTGATGTTGAACTGTTCAGATATTGTCTTCGCTACTGCCATCCTAGTATATAACCACACATCCCACACAGGGTATCCCCTACACCTGCTGGCTTAATGAGCAATGCCAGTATTTTTATCGCAGCGCACAAAGGAGACCTTGCAGGTGTTGCAAAAGAGATTGCACGAGGAGTGGACATAAACTTACTGCAACTTGCAGCACAGTACGCAGAAGCGAAAGGGCACAAGGAGGTTGCACAGATCATTGGAGCTTCCATGAAAGGCGTTGCCGGCACACCTGCCACCTCCGCTCCCGAGCGCACACCCACACCTTCGACAGAAGCATCTCCCAAGCAAGAAACCATTTCCACAATCCACCTTGCAGCATACAACGGGGATGTTGCAGGTGTGGCAGCAGAGATTGCACGAGGTGTGGACATGAACTCGTCTGTTGATGGGAAGACTGCACTCCACTTGGCAGCGGGTATGGGCCACACAGACGTGGTGAAGCTCCTCCTGGCGAAAGGGTGCAGGACAGACCTGGTGGACGAGGAGAAGCGCAATGCAGCACAGTACGCAGAGGTGTACGGGCAGAAGGGGGTTGCACAGCTCATTGAAGCCTCCATGAAGGCTGCTGCCGGCACACCTGCCACCTCCGCTCCCGAGCGCACACCCACACCTTCGACAGAAGCATCTCCCACACAAGAAACCATTACTGCAATTCACCTTGCAGCACATAAAGGGGATGTTGCAGGTGTGGCAGCAGAGATTGCACGAGGTGTGGACATAAACTACGTAAACGCGGCTGTTGATGGGAAGACTGCACTCCACTTGGCAGCGGGTATGGGCCACACAGACGTGGTGAAGCTCCTCCTGGCGAAAGGGTGCAGGACAGACCTGGTGGACGAGGGGAAGCGCAATGCAGCACAGTACGCAGAGGTGTACGGGCAGAAGGGGGTTGCACAGCTCATTGAATCCTTCATGAAGGCCACTGCCGGCACACCTGCCACCTCCGTTCCCGAGCGCACACCCACACCTTCGACAGAAGCATCTCCCACACAAGTAGCCATGGCCGCAATCCACTTTGCAGCATACAACGGAGACCTTGCAGGTGTGGCAGCAGAGATTGCACGAGGTGTGGACATAAACTTGGCTGTTAGTGGGAAGACTGCACTCCACTTGGCAGTAGGTATGGGCCACACAGACGTGGTGAAGCTCCTCTTGGCGAAAGGGTGCAGGACAGACCTGGTGGACGAGGAGAAGCGCAATGCAGCACAGTACGCAGAAGTGTACGGGCAGAAGGAAGTTGCTCAGCTCATTGAATCCTCCATGAAGGCCGCTGCCGGCACACCTGCCACACCAACAGAAGCATCTCCCAAGCAAGAAACCATTTCCACAATCTACCTTGCGGCACACAACGGAGACCTTGCAGGTGTGACAGCAGAGATTGCACGAGGTGTGGACATGAACTACGCAAACGCGGCTGTTAATGGGAAGACTGCACTCCACTTGGCAGCGGGTATGGGCCACACAGATGTTGTGAAGCTCCTCCTGGCGAAAGGGTGCAGGACAGACCTGGTGGACGAGGGGAAGCGCAATGCAGCACAGTACGCAGAAGTGTACGGGCAGAAGGAGGTTGCGCAGCTTATCGCTGCTGCCGGTACAGCGTCCACCACTACGTCGAAGCGTCTCGCTGACGTCATGCAACACAGCGCAACGTACGATAACCCACGCAAAAGGAGAAAGCTTTCTGCAGACGAGGTGATGGCTGGGGATCACATCAAACAGGTGCTGCAGCCGCTGGTGGCAATGCTGCGCAAGGTGACGAAGAACCCTGCCAACCCTGCCTACAACCACTACATGTTCGAAAGCATCTCGGCCCTTGTGAAGTACAACGCACCCCAAGTAGCCGACATCGAGGAGGCTCTCTTTGCACCCTTCGCAGAGATTCTCCAGGGCGATGTGTCCGAGTTCCTGCCATACGTCTTCCAGATCTACGCGCAAATGCTCGAGTTGCGGTCAGACATCCCGGCCTGCTATGCACAGTTGGTATGTATTCAGAGGGGGTTTTGTGTGTGTTTTCACACCCAAACAACTAAGTCAAGCACATCCACATATGTGCATTATTGCCTCAGGAATGACCCACAAACTGATGTCAAACACCACACATAACACCACAGCTCCCCTTCCTCGTGCGCCCCGAGCTCTACGCCAACAAAGGCAACGTGCCTGCCGTGGTCCGCTTCCTTGGTGGTATGCACAATTTCAACCCACACCAACCTTCTCACCCTCCCCTTTGCACACAGTGTTCATTGAGAAAGACCCGCAGATGATAGTCACGAACCACCACCTCAACCCTGCCGTGAACACTGCAAACACACTCTGCCGCAGCAAGACTATGGACCATGACGGGTTCGCGCTTCTGAGCCAGCTGCTTCTGAGCATCCCCGCGGAGCACCTCGACCAGCCTATGTTGGCCGCTGTTCTGAACGACCTTTTGAGAGCGACCACGAGTAAGACAGACAAATTCGCCAAAATGTTGGTGATCTTCCTGGGTCAGGTGATCAACACACGTGGCCCAGATGCATTGGTGCGCATTTGTTTGTCGATCCAGCCCAACATGTGGGACCTTGTGTACAACAAGCTGTGGTCCCTCTACGTGTGCAAGGTGGATGGTGATCTCAACAAGAAGGCAGTCCGTGTCGCTTTTATCCGCATCCTCACAGAAAGCGAGTACATGCTTGCCCCTGAGCGTGCTGCCGACTGGGCGAAGGGCCTGCAGCTCTTCCTCGACATCATGACGAACAAGGAGCAGGCAGCTTCGAGAGAGGGGGGGTTCTTCCAGTTCAAAGTGCACGACGTGGAAAAGCTTGGAGAAAAGGTATCAAAATACACAGCGTCTTATTTTTTGCCCTCAAATAGGTTTCCTCTTCCAATGCATAAGGTCTCTATTTCAAGTCACACCCGAAAAGCGCCATTCATTTGATGCTAGTTGCAAGAATGCAGAGGACGGAGTACCTCAGTGTGAGAGATATGTGTCAGGTTCATTGTTTGATTATCTCCACACCCCAACACCCCACAGTACGAAGAGGGGTACACGAACTCGTACTGCCCCCTCGCATGCGCAGCGAAGACCCAGGTGGACCACTGCGCAAACATCGCTGCCATCGACACCTTCTTCAGCACCCAGTTCCAGGCACTCACGAAGCGTGTGAACATTGTCGCTATCGTTCAGCAGCACCTCCCCCCTGCACACAGGGAGATCTTTGCGCGGGCTACGGGGCTGCAATGAGGACGTAAAAAGAAGGTGAGAGTAGCGTTGGTCTCGAAGTCTCTTGGGTGTAATGGGTTGAAAGATGTGCGTATGACACGTATTCATGTTGGGGTTTTTTTGTTCATCCCCGTACATCCCCTTTTGTTTTTTATGATGCTTTGTTCAAATCACTCCCCTTTTTGCAGGCTGTTTCGATTTGTACAAAAAAAAACGGTACATTGATCGTTCAAACTTCTCTTTTATCTTACACTTCTTCACGGAGGGTGCAGGGAACCTCCCCCCCTGCATGCCCCCCCCTTCCCCATTGAGCACGCCGATGCCTGCGCTCTGCACTTTGCACTTTGCACTTTGCACTTTGCACTTTGCACTTTGCACTTTGCACTTTGCACTTTGCACTTTGCACTTTGCACTTTGCACTGCACAGCTTCGTTTTTGTTAATGCAACGCACGTTGTCTCCCCCCTCCTCCTCCCCTGTGCTTTTTGAAGCGTCTCCAAGCAGGGCAGCATAAGATAAATAGAGGTACACCCCGCCCCTACTTTTTTTGAAGGCTTTTTAAACAGCCATTGCTTCTGATAGCCCAATGTGTGCTGTTTTTTTGCTCCACATTTATGTTTTGACGTGAGGTTCAGAGCATTCAGAGCATCTAGTGGAACCGATGCGAAGAAGCCAACGAGCATGAAGAACCATGCTACGACAGTTGGTGTATGCTAGACCGTCCTGCAACTCCAGAAGGGAGAAGGTTTTTTTTTGAAAAACTGCTGTTTTTTTGCTCAACCCACGCCTGCAGCAACAGTGCAGAATACCATACAAGGTGCCTCCTCTGTCTCTTCTGCATTTCGCTTATGTGCCTTCTTCCGACATAGAGAAAAGCACTACGCACCCTCAGAGCCGGTCTGTGTGTTGACTCTGTGCCGTTCTGTTGGAGGTCTTGTTGGTGTGGCTGAAAGGGGGTGCTATTTTTTGTGCTACTTTCTGCTATTTTCTGCTATTTTGGGGCTGTCGGCCACACCATTTGTGGTTTCACCGTTGGCTGACAAGGGTGAAACCACATATCAACTCAGTTACTTCCTGTAGACGTTGGCGCTGTCCCATGCACACTCCTCACCCCTCACCCCTCACAGCCAACACACTGTAGATCTGATCTCATACCCATATTCACCCCACCCTGCCCCAATGCCTACATAGCGCACATATGTCATCGGAGTGAAGCATCGCACAAGGTTGCCCAACACCCCACAGGGGGTAACCTTCCATCCAAAGCCAACAGAGGAAAGGGGGCTTCAACTTCGATATTGACCCCTCTCCGTGGGCGTTCGAAGGGGGTTTACGCCGTCAAGCTTTCGAGCCAAAATCATCTTTCAGCTTTTCTTTGATTCTCCAGAAAAATGCTTCCGGAGAGTCCGCGTAGTCTTCCGGCCCTGGAGTCCCAAAGTAAGAACGCGGAAAGTGCTTATGACATCGAGGTGTCGTTGGCCAGCCCGACACCGGGTAGGGGTGCGAGTTGTCCGCGACTGCCTATCACATCATCTAGTGTACCGAACTTACCGAATTCACCGATTTCACCACCTAATATGGCTAATCTACCTCCGGTTCCGCTGCCGCCACCATCTAAGAACCCTATGTCAAAACCCGTGAATTCCAACGACCCACCAGCACATCCACACGCCACCCTGCACGCAGCTGAGCACGACGACCTAGTCTCCAACTCCTCATGGCATGAGTGGCGTGCCGCCACCCTCAACCTCCACTCCCCCGGGTCCGGTCAGAACTTCTCCCCCACCATCCCTGCCCTTCTCCCACAACCGATCCACTCTGGCGACTCTGCATCCGCCTGCTCCTTCTCCTCCGGACGCAAGCAATCCATGAACTTCAAACTCAAAAAACTCCCCACCTCTGTGACCTTCGTGTCCGAAGAAGAAGTAGTACAAAGCACACACGAAGGGGTAAGCACCGCACGCCGTGGGAGTGTCTGCAGTATGTCACGTTGTTCCGACCCCTTAGAAGCCGCAGCAAGGTTCCGAGCAGAGTGGGGTGGCAACCTCCTGGAAAAGGTGCAAAGCGAGATGGTCACAGATAAGGAGTCTATTCCTACCTCCCACCATTCTACACCAGCTTCTCCTACTTCTAAGGCGCTGCAACAGAAGAAACGCAACTCCGCTTCAAACGTTATATCAGACGACCCACTCAAAACAGGCCTTCTTGGGAAGAGCAAACTCACGCTATCACGGCTCGAAAACGCGCTCTCCAGCCAGCTTTTTCAACCGGACGATCAAAACCTATGGTATTGGGATACAGTTATCCTCCTTGCGTTGACGTACGTCGGGATCTTCACGCCATATCAAATAGTAAATGAACGGTCTCTCCTCCCTGCAGGCCATATAGCGCATTTGGTGATGGATGGTTTGGTGTCTGTGATCTTCGCGATTGATATTTATGTGCGGCAACGTACCGCGCAGGCTGACTGCGTATCAGGGGGGCTTGTAGAAGACGCGGCTATGGTGCGGGCGAGGTATTTTCGGGGTTCTGGTTACTATGATTTGCCGGCAGCGATCCCGATCGATGTGGTTTTGTTGTTGACAGTTGTGGGGGAGGACCGAAGGGCGACACCTTACGCATGGATCCACATTGCGAGTCTCATTGCCTTCAAGGTACCGAAATTTCTTTGCGAACAACGTCTCTTCAAAGTTGCGACTGCAATAAAACTTAGCCCCTCCTCAGTCTATTTCAAATACAAAATCGTTCCTATCGTAAGACTTACAATAAAATGCGCGCTCATAACCAATGTCATGACCCTCTTCTTCATATTTCTTCAAAAGCAAGGTGTCACCGGAGTCGACAATGGAACGGACACATCTTACGTTACATCTCTGTATTGGACATTATACACTATAACTACAGTAGGGTATGGCGACGTCGACATCGATACTGTACAAAAAAAGCTGTTTGCGTGCGTTCTGTTTGTCCTCGGAGTGGTCGTGCAAGGGGTGGTTGTCTCAAAGATCTCTTCAATCATGCAAAAAGGCGACGTTGAAAGCGAGCGCTCCGACACCATGAACGAGACACTCTCCGTTTTGAAGAAATTTGACATCCCCAAACAGCTTGCCTGCGAGGTCTTAGCATACCAATACCATCAGCTCCAAACCAATATGGGAGGCAATCTCCTCAAAGTTCTGTCAAATCTACCTTCCGTCATGCGGAGCCGGGTAGGTTTATTTGTAAAAATGAAATTCGTCTGTTTGGTCCCTATGTTCCACGATCTCCCCGTGGATTGCTTAGTCGGTCTTTCCAACGCTCTTCGCAGCATCGTGTACGAACCCGAGGTCGTCGTTCTCCAGGAAGGTGACCACGGACGCGAAATGTTCTTCCTCAGCCATGGAATCGCAGAAGTAGTTGGCCCGAAGGGGACATTATGGCATATCCTCCGTGCTGGAGGTTTTTTTGGAGAAATTGCTCTACTAACTGACCTACGACGCAGTGCATCTGTTCGAACTCTAACGTATTGCGAGCTCTTCCGCTTAGATAAAGGCGCCTTTTTCATCATTTTACGTCAATTTGAAGAAATGAAAGAAGCAGTGCTCCGCGAAATGGCGGATCGCCACATCGATCCTACACAATACACATCGGAGTTCCTTCTGCAGGCCGAGCTTCCAGGAGACGCAGTAGGCATTCAATGGGGACAATCCGATACGCAAGGATTTCTTGCGGTTCAGGTCGACCCAGAGATGAGCGCGCACGCTGCCGGGATCGTGGAAGGCATGCAGGTCGTCGCCATCGATGGGGTTCCCGTCCTATCTGTTGCCCCTCTAGCGATGCTCGAAGACCTTTTTCAAGAAAGAGGGCAGGTAATGCTGACTATGCTTCCCCCTACGGTACCTGAGGATCATGAAGCGCTGGCGCGTGTACGAGAACACCAGGCCGAGGCTGAGGAGGAGACCAAAGGGGGAGGGGGAGGGGACACGCATCGCTCGCTGTCTTTTGCGGATCTGAATGAGGCAGGAGGGGTGGACCCGCTTCTTGGGTTCAAGCTCCCGGAGGAACGGAACTCTAGCCCAACGACGTCGTCGCAGTCCTCCGCTTCGTCCACCCCGCCTCTCTCGGTCAAGCAGATTGACAATGAGGAGTTTGGGTTGCAGGATCGGGCGGCGTCGCTGCTATCGACGGAGGAGGATGTTTCGCAATTTGAGTCGATCAGCCGAATTTCCTCTCGAGAAAGCCTGCGCTACACAGAGGAGACCACTTCACCACGCGCTGTTATCTCTGGACGGTCCATCGACATTACCTCACGAAGAGCAACTGCGCCAGGGTATTCCCCACGCAACACTTCCTTCCGGCTTACCAAGGTGCGGGTAGGTGTCCAGGTGGACACAAGCTCCGAGGTGGCGTCGCTTCCTGATGAAGAGCCTGCATTAACACCACGGGGCTCGTCGACACGACGCATCGCATCTGCTGGGAGGATGATGCCATCACCCCGATTCGCAGAATCTGTCATGGCTGCTGTACGCGAACTCACCAAAACGGTTGCCATCCTAAGCGATAAAATTGATGACATGGCATTGAAGCAGGCGCATACGCTAGAAAGGGTCGTGGATTTGGGCAGGGGTGGAGGTGGAGGGAGCGAGCCTTCGCCGACAGCAGTGCGTAATGCGACTTCACATGCAGGTATGCATGGACCTGCGCGGACGCAGATGAGGGTGCGTGAGTCGGCGTCATCTGAGCTTGCGGCGGTTCATGGAGAAGGGGGCGAATCGCCAAAAAAAGGTGGAGATAAAATGAATTAAAAAAAGAACGGCGCGGGCGAAAAATTATTGGGGGGGGGTTTTTGCAGTTCCTGGGTTCCGATGGTGTAGTTGCTCATATGTGGCGTATGTGTGTCTGTGTTTATATTGCTAGCCACATAAAGGTTTCACAGAAACCGCATATTTTTTTTTTTCTTCTATTCTTCTATTCAAACGATGTGTGCGAGAGGCACAGTCATCAGGTTTTCTATTTCATTTTTCTTATTAGTGTTACCGAAGTCCTGTCAAGGTCCTGTTGGGGTCTTGTAGAGGATTTGGCAGTATTGGCAGGGAACACATCTTTGTTTTTTGGCGGTGGCGAATTTCCATTCGCAAAAGTCGAGATGATATACATGCACGAGAGGTGTGTTCATTCATATTGTGCGTCGCTTCGTCGTTGCACTGTCACGAAACTAACGGTAAATGAAAAAAGAAAGCCCACCTTCCCCCTCTCTCGTTCCCACTCAGAGCCACCTCATCGTACACACCCCAAACTCCCCACCTGACTGGTGTCTCCAAACGAGGGCTCACTAGCTAGTGCTAGTTTGTCGCTGGAATCGGAAAACCTAAAGACACAGAATTCCAGTGCTTGTCGGAGTTTGTTGAAACACGTATTTAACCCACCAGACTTCTTATATGTCGTTGCGAAGTGACACCACCATCATATCAAACACAACAGACCCCTTAACAATATGATGGATGTGACCTTTGTGCTGGAAGAGTCAGGCGTGACTGCGACAGTGGAGGTGCCGTGCGAGGCGAAGGTTGCAGCGGCAAAGGAGGTTGCGTGCACGGCGCTTGCTGTCTCGCCTGAGTTAGTCGAGATGCGCATCGGCACGCAGGTGCTGGAGGGGACGTGCCGTCTGCAGGACACTGCGTTTGCTGCAGGGGTGCAGGTTGTGCTTGCCTGTCCTCGCTTGGCCGACATCAAGTGTCCTGCTGAGTGCACTGCAGAGCCGCAAGCGACGTCGTTGACGCTGTCACGTTGTGGAACGCTCTGCGTCCACAGTAACGAGAGTGGGAACGTCGGTGGCTTCGACACAGAAACCTTCAACACTGTCTTCTCGTTCAAAGTGGACAATGAAGTGTACGGTCCGCCTGCCATCTCGCGCTGCAAGACACGCTGCTACATGGCATGCAAGGATTGCCTTCTCGAGGTTGCACTTCCGGGTGGGGAGGTGGTCCGCAAAGTGACTGACGACATCCCACAGACAGTGTTCGCGTGCGGCAGTGTTGTTGTCTCGAAGGGCGAAGACAACGTCTCTGTGTATGACGAAGACTTGACGTTGCTCCGCTCTCTCTCGCACGAAGAGTGCAGGGACCTGGCACTGTCGGACTGTGGTGGGTGGGTGATTACCTACGGTGAGGACAACGTACGTCTGTGGGATGTGAACACAGGTGAAGCTGTGGCATGTGTGCCTGTGGGTGGGTGGTGTGAAGTGGCGCTTTCACGGTCTGACTCTGTCTTTGCTGTGGGGAGCGAGAGCAGTGTACGCCTCTATGATTGGAGTGGTGCGGCTCTTCGCAGTGCTGATGTGGGTGGGGGTGTCGAGGGCATGCAGTTCACCCCGTGTGGGAAGTACCTTGTGGCAAGGGTACAGGTTGTGGAAATACATGGCACCTGGGCTAATTCTTCTGGCTGTTCCTTTGAGGAGAAATTTTTCCTGCATCAGTATGATGTGGCGACCATGTCCTGTGTACGTGTGATACGAAATGCCGACGGAGCGTTTGCGATATCGCCGTGTTCACGTGTTGTTGTGGCTATGGAACGAGATGGCGCAATTAGGACAAGACATCTGTACCCACACAACAGTGAGTGATGTGTGCCCGTGTCACAACACATCTTTTATTTGGGTCCTGGCTGGACCTTAAATTGCATCCGGGGCGTTCCTCTAGAAACTCTATGAAGGTGTTGACCGCTCGAACCGATGTCTCCTACCTGAGAGATTACAAAACAGGGGCGAGGAGGGGTATACGGGGCGTTTTTGTGCCTTCAGGGTCTTTTTGTTTTTCGTGGGGCTTTGGGGGGTTTTTTTATGTGAAAAAGAAAACCGACGCAGGAGTCTTTTATTGTAAACTGTTTTCTTCTCCGCCAACACACAAAAACACTTGACAGAAAACACTTTTTCACACAAACGTTTTTTGCTGTCTAACTCTCTGCTTTTTCATCTTTTTTGAAAAATCCCACCATCCCACCCTTAGGGCTTGGGGTGTTTTGTTTTTTACCTAGTAGCGTTTTTCGTGCATTTTTTTGTTTTTTTGCTTGTGTGTGAAGTCACATCGTGGTAATAGTGCGACCCGGGTAGACTACGTGCAGGAGCGATCCGACACGCAACTCTTGATGTGCCTCATCGGTAGTAGTGCGACTGGGGTTCGACTACGCGAGGTCATGATGGCAGTGGGCTTCGTGCTTTACACTCCATTCTCGCCGATGTGTACCTGCCTCCTTAAAAGCCAAAGTGGGTGCAGTGCGTCACGGGTACAACTACAATAGGTTGTGGAAATTAGCAGATTAGGGTTTACTATCTGAAAGGCAACCTAGGGTGGCATACTTTAGCTGTATGTCAAGCAATCTTCAGTTTTCTTTTTCTTCTTTGTTGCATGGGTCTGTTTTTTCATTAAAAAAGCTGCAACGGGAGCAATGTGGCTCAGGTCAATGTTTTATATCATCTAATTGTTTCTACCCATGTAACCCCGGAGTGTTTCTTTTAATTCGTGTGGTATGTTACCAGTGCGTGTGCGGGCACAGCCGACACGCAATTTTTGTTAGGACTGCGTGCATGGGTTAGCGTTTTATTGTCTTGCTTGTAGCTTTGTATATCTTTTCTGCGTGTGTTTTTGTTGCCAATGGGAGCAGTGCGACTCGGGTCGACTGCGAGAGTTTTGTTGATAGTGCGCGAGCACAGCCGGCACGCAATCTCTGATGTGCGTCAAACATGCAGATGCTATATTTGTGCTTCTTCCGTGGAGATGTTTTTCTATAACCCGGATACCTTTGAATCATGATTGACTTAGCGTTATTTGTTTTTATTGTTCTTAAAAAAGTCCCATTTCCTGGATGATAGTGTCGCGAACTTTCCTGCAGTCAACGCAGGGAAAGAACAATCAACGATGTGACACAGGATATGGGTGGTTCAGTGATTCCACAGAACCGACACCATTGATGTGTCTCAACCAAAACCAAATCAGTTTAAAAAGAGAGAGTTTTTGAAGTAAGGAAATAAAAATTTTATCAAAAAGCTTTCCCTAGTTTCGACAGCGAAACGTTTCCCCATGTATTGCACGGGAAACAATAATACTATGACAAACAGGTGCAGGGTGGTTCCGTGCTTATCATAGAACCCGGCACCTTGTGTGTCTTCCAAAAACCAAAAGCGCTGTGTGTGAAGTTTTGAAGGAAGGAAATATACTTTTTTTCAAAAAATGTGTGATCTGGGGTGAGGAAGCGTTCCCAACTTTTCAACCTCTTCCCCAATTTACCTTTCGCGCTTTTTTACCCTCCCGTTTTAGAATCAACAGAGAGCGCACGTTAAGATTTTCGGACATGACACTTGTGACATATCGTAGGAAATCTTTTAGTATAAAGGGGGTCCCCAAATAACTTTATTATTCGGTAACTTTGAAAAAGCAAAAATCGCGGCAAAAAACAAGTTATTTTGGTGTGGCTAAATCCAAAAATAAAGTGTAATTAAAATAGCAGGGTGTTGGGAGGTGTTGGAGGCGAGTCACTTTTTTCCTCACCGGCGTGAGCCTTTTTCTTAAGTAAGAGAAAACCGAATGGAGTGGGAACGCTAGTGAGAGTGCAGCGGAAACGATAGTGGGAACGCAACGAGCTTTTTTCATAATGTTTTATTCTTCCCCACAAAATATCACGCGCAGAGAAACACTCGTTTTTCACACAGCGCGTCCGTTTGTTTGTTTTTCTCAAACGACACCTTTTTTCAAAAAATTTCCCGGTATCACATATGATACTGATTTCCATGGATACACATGAAAAGGAGTTCCGTGCTATTCACAGAACTCGATAGGCGATTGAGCTTATCTAACAACAACCAAAACAAAAGAAAGTACAAAGAAGAGAATAAAAAATGCAGGAAAAATAGACAAAAGAGAAAAACAAAGAGATTTTGACAAAGTGAACAATAAAATGACTGAGGCTTTTAAACACCTGCATTGTCATATCCGGAATCCGTCCGCGCTGTGGTGGGGTCAATTTGCCGAACTGGACAAATTCTGAGTACATACGTGATCAATTTTCTCAACCTCTCACACAGTTCACGCCTTCAGATCCCTAGCGATTACATGCCGTGGCATCTCGCGACCTCCCCCTTTCCTCCCTCCCCTCCATCACAGCTGAGAATGAGCCGGGTCCCTGTCCCTAGGTCCCGGTCCCAATCCCATTCCGTCTGAGAATACCTATTGGTCTCACTAAGATACACTAAAGATACACTAAAGATACACTAAAGATACACTAAAGATACACTAAAGATACACTAAAGATACACTATAGGCCCTCTCCCGGGTCCCCGAGTCTTATTCTCAGCTGTGCCCTCCACCTCCACCACCACCACCACCCCTAACAGACGCTCCCTTCAAAGGGTTCCAAACACACAACACACTTCATCACTTCTCTCTGATACGTTTCTATTCCATCCTTTTTTTTTTGATCAAATATGCAAAATGCTTGCGACCTCTTTCGAGGGTCGCTGTCGGCCGATGAGGGTGTGCGGGTAGGGGCGTCGAGGGAGCTGGAGAAGCTTCGACTTGTCGAGGGGTTTGCAACCTCTGTGATGCAGGTGTTCCAGACGCCCGGGGCGGGGGACGATGTGTACGTGGCGGCGGCGCTTTTTATCAAAAACATTGCTCGGCAATGCTATTCTGACAACCTGGATGCGGTGATCAGCGAAGCTGACAAAGTCAACATCAAGAAAAGCCTTATCGCAACGTTTCTCCAGGCAAGCTCTGCTGTCCGCAAAATCCTCCAAGAAGCAATAACACTGATTTGCGAAAACGACTTCCCTTTAAAATGGCCCGGCGTCCTAAACGACGTGGTCCAGCAGGCCGAGGCCGAATTTGTCACCAAAAGCGACTGCCTCGAGCCTCTTCTCTCTCTCATTCACTCCGTCCTCGGGAAGTACCGGGATATGTACGAATTGACGGAGGAGATCAAAAACGAGGTTATGCCTTTGACCGAGAGCATCGGACCGTGCATCATTGCGGTCCAAGAATGGGCCGTTGCGGCGCTCAGAGAGACCAAACAAGACGACGTCGCGGCCCTCGAGAAGCTGCTTCGTGTGTTCCTCGCATGTGTCAGCATCTTCGTGGACCTCAACCTCGGCAACTGTATTGATATGAGTCCGTACTTCGAGGACAACCTGGCGCGCTTCATGACCACCTTCCTCACTGTTCTGCAGTACAGCAACGCCAAGCTTGAGACACCCCCCACCTCCTACCAACCCGGCACCCTCAACCTCGTGCGTGCAGAAGTCATCGACCTCCTGACACGCTTCTTGAAGCTATACGATGACGAGTTCGAGCCCTTTATGCAGCACTTCGCGCAAGCCGTCTGGGCAATGCTCGAACACAACACCACCCTCGCCCCAAAGCACGACGAGCTCAGTATCACCTCAATGGACTTCCTTGCGGCAACCGCGCGGTCCATCCACCACCAGGTCTTCAAGGAGCAGAGCACGCTCTCCACTATTTGCACCTCGATTGTCATTCCGAACATCAGCGTGCGTGACTCCGACCTGCAAATATTCGAACACGAACCACGTGAATACATTGCAGGCGACATAGAAGGCAGCGACCTGGACACAAGAAGGCACAGTGCGTGCCAGCTGATCCAAGCGCTCTGTAGCACCCTCGAGGCCGTGGCAGCACCCATATTCAAACAGCACATCGGACAGCTGCTTGCCCAATACGAGGAGAAGGGCGACTGGCGTGCGAAGTCTGCTGCCATCTACCTCGTCACCGCGCTCGGCTGTGTGGACCGCACCCCCGGAAGCATCGTGATGACGGGCGTGACTGAGTCGAAGGTGATTGATATCAAGTCCTTCACCGAAACTCAGGTGCAGCCTGAGCTCGCAAAGGAAGGCAACGCGAGACCCAACCCAATGCTTGCGGTATGTTATTGTTTCCATTTCGTCTAGATTTCGTCTTAGAGGGGCTCAACACCCTACCTTTTCTGGCGTCCCCTGTGGGCGTTGTGCTAATAAGATGTGTGTACGTTGTTGGTGCGGGGAGCGTCTTTTTTCGATGTCATTTTAACAAGTTATGATCATAGTGCGTCTTGGTATACTAGGTCGCCATGTGTCATGCACCACCACCACCCTCTCCCCACAGGCCGACGTCATCAAGTTTACCATCTCCTTCCGCAAGCAGATCCCTGCTGCACAGTACCCCAACTACATCCGTGTCCTCGCAGGGTGGGTGCTGCACCCAAGCGAGGTGGTGGCCACGTACGCGGCTTCGGGCATTGAGCGTATGTTGAACCAGGACCGTGCTGGGGGGATTTCCAAGGCGGAGATGGCGCCCCTGACCAGCATGTTGTTCCAGAATCTGTTCACGTGCCTGTCGTCAGCGGAGACGGAGAACCACTACGTCATGATGAGCTTGATGAGGGTCATCCGCTGCGCGCAGGAGAACGTAGGGGGGTACATCGTGAACGTGCTGCAGCCGCTGGTGGCAATGCTGCGTAAGGTGACGAAGAACCCTGCGAACCCTGCCTACAACCACTACATGTTCGAAAGCATCTCGGCCCTTGTGAAGTACAACGCACCCCAAGTAGCCGACATCGAGGAGGCTCTCTTTGCGCCCTTCGCAGAGATTCTCCAGGGCGATGTGTCCGAGTTCCTGCCATACGTCTTCCAGATCTACGCGCAGATGCTCGAGTTGCGGTCGGACATCCCGGCCTGCTATGCACAGTTGGTATGTATTCAGGGAGGGGTTTTGTGTGTGTTTTTCACACTGAGGGATTCCCCAAACAACTGAAGCCAAGCACATCCACATATGTGCATTATTGCCTCAGGAATGACCCACAAACTGATGTCAAACACCACACATAACACCACAGCTCCCCTTCCTCGTGCGCCCCGAGCTCTACGCCAACAAAGGCAACGTGCCTGCCGTTGTTCGCTTCCTTGGTGGTATGCACAATTTCAACCCACACCAACCTTCTCACCCTCCCCTTTCCACACAGTGTTCATTGAGAAAGACCCGCAGATGATAGTCACGAACCACCACCTCAACCCTGCCGTGAACACTGCAAACACACTCTGCCGCAGCAAGACTATGGACCATGACGGGTTCGCGCTTCTGAGCCAGCTGCTTCTGAGCATCCCTGCGGAGCACCTCGACCAGCCTATGTTGGCCGCTATTCTGAATGATGTCTTCAAGAGAATGACCACGAGTAAGACAGACAAATTTGCCAAAATGTTGGTGATCTTCCTGGGTCAGGTGATCAACACACGTGGCCCAGATGCATTGGTGCGCATTTGTTTGTCGATCCAGCCCAACATGTGGGACCTTGTGTACAACAAGCTGTGGTCCCTCTACGTGTGCAAGGTGGATGGTGATCTCAACAAGAAGGCAGTCCGTGTCGCTTTTATCCGCATCCTCACAGAAAGCGAGTACATGCTTGCCCCTGAGCGTGCTGCCGACTGGGCGAAGGGCCTGCAGCTCTTCCTCGACATCATGACGAACAAGGAGCAGGCAGCTTCGAGAGAGGGGGGGTTCTTCCAGTTCAAAGTGCACGACGTGGAAAAGCTTGGAGAAAAGGTATCAAAATACACAACACGGGGGTTTGTTTTGAAAGATGAGTGAACATTCATTTGATGCTAGCTGCAAGAATGCAAGCGGAGTACCTCAGACATGTCTGTGAGAGGGCACCTCATTTGACATTTTTATCTTTTTTTTTGAGTGAGAGATATGTGTCAGGTTCATTGTTTGATTATCTCCACACCCCAACACCCCACAGTACGAAGAGGGGTACACGAACTCGTACTGCCCCCTCGCATGCGCAGCGAAGACCCAGGTGGACCACTGCGCAAACATCGCTGCCATCGACACCTTCTTCAGCACCCAGTTCCAGGCACTCACGAAGCGTGTGAACATTATCGCTATCGTTCAGCAGCACCTCCCCCCTGCACACAGGGAGATCTTTGCGCGGGCTACGGGGCTGCAGTGATGACGAAAAAGAAGGTTGGGTGAGGGGAGGGTGATGGGTGGTCCGAACGTATTTTTTTTTTTTTTTTTTTTGAATTTTTTTTCAGAAAAACCGTCATTTTTCAGGTGTTCGATGCTCAAGCAGATTTAAAAAAAAAGGTGTGAAAGAAGGGGCTAATAATGCATTCATCTATCCGCTTCTCTCGGATAAATCGGGCCGTATAATTGCGTCCCAAATGCCATTTTACTGAATAAGCGTTTTCTTTTTTTTTTGGGGGGGAAATCTCGGTCCTTCCAAGCCAATAAAGGAGAAGATATTTGTGAAGCGATGCTTTTTTTATTGAAATTTCCTGGCTTGCGACAATAGCGGAAAAGGGGACAGGGGCGGTGGGGGTGGGTACATACAATACGTTCTTCGATATGTCTTATGTTGAACATTTTGCTTCAACTCTACTTTTTTGTTCGACGTCAAGGTGGCAATCACAGCTACCTTTTTTTTGAGGGAGTTTCTCTTCCCTCTTCCTTTACCGGAAAATGTGTGGTGTCATTGGTGCACGACGTTTCTCCGATTTTTTATTTTATTTTGTAGATTTCTTCCCAAAAGGGTGTGTGAAGAGGGAGAGGGGCGTGTGTATGTGTCTAGGGCTCAGAGTGCCTTACAGAGGCCGTCTGGCACCTTGGCAAAACGGATTAGCGCTATTTTGTTATGTTGTGTTGTCTCGCCGAACTAGACGGTGCTAATATAGCTGGCCTTATGTCGGGCTTGCCTGGTTGGGGGTGTACCTCAAGCCAGCTGTACCGTATGATAGTGTGTTGTGGTAGATAATGCAACAACTGCGATTCACCTATTGGCTTTAGCGGAAGATTCATTGTCTCTTTTTTGGTCTTGATTCCATTGCTGGAGTAATTTGTTGCCCCCCCCCCCCCCCCCCCCCCCCCTAGGCATACTGTGCAGGCGAGCCGTTTTTAGGCGAGTTTTTCGTTTTCCTGATTTTCAGGAAAAACTCGCCAAAAACTCGCCCTACTCGCCCATTACTCGCCTATTACTCGCCAAAACTCGCCGAAAACTCGCCCTACTCGCCCATTACTCGCCAAAACTCGCCAAAAACTCGCCAAAACTCGCCTAAACTCGCCAAAAACTCGCCTAAACTCGCCTAAACTCGCCCCAATTTGGGTGCAAATCCTGGTGCACATACGCACCTTGGGGGTGAAAATGTGCACCAGGATGTGAAAATGGAGGGCGGGGGTGACTGATGACAACATGCCACTCGAAAACACACAAAAAAATTGAAATTGTGTCACTTGTACGTCTAAAGGCAACCATGTCACGGCAGTGGCTGACAGGCATGTATGTAAACATTTGCTCCAGGGGAAGATCCAGGCGTGCCATAGATCCCGGGGGACAAGACGTGCTACAATCCGGAGGATGACGAAGACATGAACCGAGGCTACACTCGCTATACAACAATGTCCTCGCCATGCCGGTAAATGGCAACCCTGCAGGCCACCCCTTGGCGGTACTCCCCCACGACTACATCGCACCCATCTGTGCAAGCTTCATGGATCCGCAGAAGCTACAGCTGGACTGGTGGTACTGGTTGTGGAAGCCTACAAAGCAAACTGTAGAGGTCTTGTTCAAGTGGAACGAAAAAAATTTTCTCTTCAAAACTCAAATTTCCCTCATATTTTCGTGTGTACACTTTTCCCAAGGTAAAATCCCTACCAAAAAAAAAAACTCGCCAAAACTCGCCCCCCAAAAATAGCCGAGTTTTAGGCGAGTTTTTGGCGAGTAGGCGAGTTTTTTTTACTCGCCCGCACAGTATGCCTAGGGGGTACGACTCCAGCCATTTTTTGCGCACGGAAAATTCATTTGGCATTATCTGGTCATCTCCAAGGCAACTGCGGGTGAAAAACACCCTCAGAGTGGGTCACAGGGGGCCTGTGGGTCGAAAAACGACCCAGAAGCCACCCCAGAATACAAAAAAATGGAAAAAAATAGTGAAAAAACGGCTTTTTTCACGTTTTGGCCACTTTGGGCAAAATAGCGATTTTTCGAGAAAAAAATCAAAAACCGGGATATTTTTTGACATCACAAAGCCTCCTTTGGCACAAATATACCCCAAAAGTGGCCTGTGAGTCCATTCCAACCTGTTTTGGACATATTTGACACTTTTGGAAGTGTTTTTTTGGTGTTTTTAGGTCAAAAAAATGCCCAAGACGTCCCCAAGACATCCCCAAGACACTTTGCACACCCCCTGTTACGGTCATATTTTTTTCGTTTTTTTGCCTGAAACCCCCAAAATACCCCTCCCGGACCCCACATAGTCCCGAATATCCATCACACACCCACTCAGAGTGAGTAGAAGCACCCCAAAAAAAATATTTTTTAAAGCCCTTCAACTTCAACATGGATGCTGCCGAAACTGAAGCACAATTTTAGGGCTTTAAAAAATATTTTTTTTGGGGTGCTTCTACTCACTCTGAGTGGGTGTGTGATGGATATTCGGGACTATGTGGGGTCCGGGAGGGGTATTTTGGGGGTTTCAGGCAAAAAAACGAAAAAAATATGACCGTAACAGGGGGTGTGCAAAGTGTCTTGGGGATGTCTTGGGGACGTCTTGGGCATTTTTTTGACCTAAAAACACCAAAAAAACACTTCCAAAAGTGTCAAATATGTCCAAAACAGGTTGGAATGGACTCACAGGCCACTTTTGGGGTATATTTGTGCCAAAGGAGGCTTTGTGATGTCAAAAAATATCCCGGTTTTTGATTTTTTTCTCGAAAAATCGCTATTTTGCCCAAAGTGGCCAAAACGTGAAAAAAGCCGTTTTTTCACTATTTTTTTCCATTTTTTTGTATTCTGGGGTGGCTTCTGGGTCGTTTTTCGACCCACAGGCCCCCTGTGACCCACTCTGAGGGTGTTTTTCACCCGCAGTTGCCTTGGAGATGGCCAGATAATGCCAAATGAATTTTCCGTGCGTTTGGTCCCAGCCAAAATGGCTGGAGTCGTATCCCCTACCCCCCCCCCCCCCCCCGCCCCGCTGTACGGGTCACGTACCACACAGTCCCTATGTCAAGGGTGGAGCTGTCGTCATTTAAGTAGAAAAGCCAGAGAACAGAAAAATAAAAAACAAACACAGAAAAATGCAAAAAGAAAAAAAAAGGAGCAGTCCCAGTTGACAGCATAGGGTACATTTAGTATTGTTTTTGTATTGAATTTGCAATTCACTAATCACGCTTGGTGCATGGTCCGCTGCTTGTTGGCAGCTGAGTGCGTACAATGTGTATGCCGTAATGCGTCGAGAAGTGTCACTGTACCCCACCACCACTACCAACCACCACCACACACCACATCCAGTTGCACATTTGACACTTGTTAAGACATCATCAACATGCCGTCGTCTGCCTTTGCGGTGACTGTGATTGAGGGAGGGATGACTGCGTCTGCGTGGGAGCCGCGGAACATCAACGGGCGGTTTGTGTCGCGTGAGGGTGCGGACACGCGGAGGCGTGCTGCTGTGGAGCGGAGGGCGGCAGCACAGAGCACGGTGGTTACACGTGTGGCAGCACACCACGAGCGTGTGAAGCAGGTGAGGCGGAGGGACGAGACGTGCCTGCGGAATGTGCTGGACCAGGAGCGGATGTGTGGTGCGGAGATCCGTCGTGAGGAGAGGCGCAGTGCTGTGCTGTCGCGTGTGGGTGCACACCACGAGCGTGTGAAGCAGGCGCACCGTCCGAGCACGAAGGCGGCACGTGACCGCATGCTTGCAAGACACGCAGGTGCAGATTCACGTCGTGCGGACATGCGTGCACAGCGTCTGGCGAGGCTGTCCTCACACCACGAGCACGTGAAGACCCTGCGGATGACGAAGAGCACAGCAGCAGCAGCACCCACACCTGAGGTTGAGGTGGCGTGAACGTGAACGTGAACATGAGACGGCGGCATGTGCCTTGGGTTTGGAGTTCTTTGTGTTTGTTTGCGTGATTCAATGTGTTTCTCTTTTCTCTTTTTCCAGTTTTGCTTTTCCTTTCAGTTGTTTGGTCTTCCCCTTTCACCTCGTCTGAGGTGCACGGGCACCAACCACATCCACTTACCCATTTCTTCACAGTTACAATACAAGAAGCTCTATCTTTGCCACTTACCCATCACCCCTCTTCCCAACCTTTGTAACACCAGACAACCCAGACTTCACCAGAAAGTCTGCACGACACCGATCTGAACGATGCCTTGTTGTGGGTTTCTTGACAAGTACATTGCGCGTGGCAATGTGAGTGAGCAGGACAGGAAGCATGCGAAGTTCTTTGTACTCTTTTTTGGGAGCACAGTGCTTGCCAGTATGCCTATTAGGCTCTTCTTCATGAGCACAATGAACAGCGCCCTTCTCAGTTGGATAATGGGCGCTGCAATGTTTGTGCAGGCTGTAGGTGTACTGTACGCGTTGTGTGGAGGGAACGTCAGGAAAATTGCACCCGTTGTGCTCGGGTTTTCGGGCATGACTGTGCTGATGTGCGACCTCGTAGCGCGTGGCCGTAAGGAGTGGGTGTGGCCTGTGTTCGTCCTTTTAGTGGACTACATGTTGGTGCTACGTGTCCCAGAAAAGTTTACAGTGGTGGTTGTAGGCTGTCTCATGGCATGGCTCGTGGTGCTGGGCGTAGAAGAGGGTGTCAGGTTTGGTTTGCTTGACATCCCAGGTACTACGTCGCAAGGAGGCGAAAACGGCAGACGCGAGCACTTCGAATCGTTGCTGCGATGCGAGCAGACGCCGTGTGCGACAGGGTTGCTCGCAGGGATAAGGAAATTGCTCATTCCTGTGACGGTGTTTATTGTCGACTTCATCGCGACACGTGGGTTTGCACGTGCAGTGATTGCAGAGCAGAAAACAATGGAGCGGACGATCAGCACCGTGCAGCAGATAGCGTTGCTGCTTGCAGGCTACGACGTGGACGGTGTGGCACGCATGCTGGATGCGCAGCAGTCGTTGCTGCCGGTGGAGATGCACGCCACGCTGCACACTCTGGAGCAGAACCTGCGGAAGTACCGTCCCTACCTCCCTGCTGCGCTGTTTGAGGAGATGGAGACGGAGATGGAAAGGGACAGGGACAGGGTGCAGCACACGACTGTGGCACCACCTGGCCTTGACAGCGAGACAGCAACTATTGTATTCACAGACATCCGTGCGTCGACGTCGATCTGGGAGAACGCACCTGAGGGGATGCATGATGGGCTGAAGATCCACAACCGAGTGATACGTGAGGTGATGGAGATGTACAGTGGGTACGAGGTGAAGACAATTGGCGACGCGTTTATGATTGCATTTTCATCCACGTGCGATGGAGTTTCGTTTGGGTTGCGTGTGCAGGAACGTCTTTTCGAAGCAGACTGGCCTGCGTCGCTGCTTGCGGACGCACCAATCTGTGCCTCGCAAGGGTCTCTCTGGCGTGGGCTGACTGTGCGCATTGGTGTGAACACGGGCCCTGTGACTGTGGAGCACAACACGCTGACGGGACGAACTGACTACTTCGGCCACACAGTGAACATTGCATCGCGCCTTGAGAGCACATGTACGCCTGGTGCTGTGGCTCTGCCTTGCGACATATGGGAGTCTGGGTGGTGCGATGCTGTTGTTGGGGACTCAGAAGCACTTGACCTGAAGGGTGTGTCTGGGAAGACGTCCGTGTGCTGCATATGGCCTGTCTCACTCGCAGGGAGGAGGAGAACACCTCTTTGCGAACGTGCGGGGGTATGGAACATGACAACTCGCAGCTCAGAAGGCGGGTCGACGGTGACAGGAGGAAGCTCAGATGGACTGTTGGCTGCGTCACAATCTGTACGACAGATGCAAGGCACTGTGGGTATTGCTGAGCTTGCAGTGGGTAACCAGCACCAGGTCACAGCACTGCACAGCATGAGTACAGCTCTGTCCATACTCACGATTGCACTGGACCAGAGCAAAGGCAGCCTGGTGACGCTGCTTGGGAACTGTGTGTGCGTTGCATGGAACGTGACCCGTGCTGCACCTGCCCACATGGAGAACGCGGTGCGGTTTGCAAAGCGCTTGCGCACCAAGTCTGCACTGAACGGTGCAGGGCTTGTGAGCGGCCCCGTTCTGCACGGAGACGTTGGTGCACGGACACAGCGCTTTGTGACTGTGATGGGGCAGAGTGTGCGGCGGAGCTGGACGCTGTGTGAAGAAGCTGTGCGTGACGGGGTGGTGTGTGTGTGCGAGCTCCCTGAGGGCGTGACACCGCCGTCTGCGCTTGAGAATGTTCTTGTGCGCCACAAACATGGCTACGTTGTGAAGGAGTCGCTTGCTAAAGACAACCTGTGATCAAGCTCGCCAGTTGTACTGTGCCCAGTGCACGCCACGCACTTCGCTTCGTTACTGCTGAAACGTGCTCTGCGCACAAGCTACAATAAAAAGAAAGACGGCAGTGGCATCTGTGTGCTGTACTCCGACGTCACAGAGAGTGCGCGACCCTTCTCTAGTTTCTTGTCTCTCACATCTTGAGGTTTACACAACCACTCCTTGGTTCTTTCCAGGATGAGGGTGAGTGGGGTGGGTTCCGATACGAGCGATTGTGAAGGTGTTCATGTTGGCAATAGTCTGGGTTGTGTAGGGAGGCTTCGTGATAGTATCAGGTATAAACGGTTTTAAGCCCGCAATAAAACACTATCAAAAACCCATCAACAGAGTGTGTACATTAATGTTTCTTTTCCGCTGTGAGGAGTTTCCACTCTTGCACTGCAAAGCAGACACCGCAAAGCTCCGCGGTGCACTGGTCATCACCAATGAACACAGAGACATTTGTATTTCTCTTTCTTTGTCTGCCAAAGAGTTTGTGTATAATTATTATTGGTCACAGGATACTTGGTCACGTGACCAGTTAATGGAACAGGTATTTGACCTGGTCACGGACCAGGAACCTTGTGTACGGCAAGGGGCCCGGTTGCCTGCGTCTTGCCACCACACACCTATCCAGTGATGGCAGATCTGCATCCACGAGCAAGACACCGCAGACCACCTTGTCACAGCCGAACACCACATCGCCTCCCGCCAGGCCGCCCTCGTCGCCCTCCACACAGAGATGTGCGCCATGGTGAGACCTATTCATGTGCTCACTGCCCGTTCTTTTTGGCCTAATGTGTTAAGCTTTCCTTTCCCTCACCCAGAACTTAAAGCCCAACCAAAACAACGACCCCATCCCTCGTCTCCTCTGTCCACGTCTCCCACCCTCTCAGCTCCTTCAACTGTCCACCCAACAGAACATTTAAATTTACATCACACCAACACAGCTCTTGAAACAATGGATGTGACCTTTGTGTTGGAAGAGTCAGGCGTGACTGCGACAGTGGAGGTGCCGTGCGAGGCGAAGGTTGCAGCGGCAAAGGAGGTTGCGTGCACGGCGCTTGCTGTCTCGCCTGCGTCTGTCGAGATGCGCATCGGCACGCAGGTGCTGGAGGGGACGTGCTGTCTGCAGGACACTGCGTTTGATGCAGGGGTGCAGGTTGTGCTTGCCTGTCCTCGCTTTGCCGACATCAAGTGTCCCTCTGAGTACACTGCAACGCCTACGGCAGACTTGTCGCTGTCGCGTTGTGGAACGCTCTGCGTCTATGGTGATGGTGTAAATGTTGTTGGCTTCGACACAGAAACCTTCGACACAGTCTTCTCGTTCGACGTGGACGTGGATGCATACGAATCGGTTGTTGCGCTTGCCATCTCGCAGTGCAAGACACGCTGCTACCTGGCATGCAAGGATTGCCTTCTCGAGGTTGCACTTCCAGGTGGGGAGGTGGTCCGCAAAATCGACGTCATCTCCCAGTCAGTCGGGGACGTCGACGACATACCACAGTCAGTGTGCTCCTCTGGTGGTGTTGTTGTCTCGATGGGCAAAGACGGCGTCTCTGTGTATGACGAAGACCTGACGTTGCTCCGCTCTCTCTCGCACGAGGAGGGGTACGCGGCAGTATCGGACTGTGGTGGGTGGGTGATCACCTCCTCGAGCACTGAGAACAACGCACGTCTGTGGGATGTGAACACAGGTGAAGCTGTGGCATGTCCCTCTGGATTTTATGTACCTAGGAGTGCGTCTTTCGCGGGCGGCCTCTGTCTTTGCTGTGTACTGTGGAGACATAAAGCTCTATGATTGGAGTGGTGCGCCTCTTGGCAGAATTGAAATGGATAATGGGTTTGGAGGCATGCACTTCACCCCATGTGGGAAGTACCTTGTGGTACAGCACACCTTCCGAGACTATTCCATTTATGCGCAACTGCACCAGTACAGTGCTGAACTGCACCAGTATGATGTGGCGACCATGTCCTGTGTGCGTGTGATGCCGAAAACCAAGCTGTTGGATTGTGTGTCGTTTGTGATATCACCGTGTTCACGTGTGGTTATGTGGGTTGTTAGTACACACATTGCAACAGCGTATCTGTACCCACATAACAGTGAGTGATGTGATTATATTCTTTGTGGGATATTTAAACACTACAAACCTGAAAAACGCTCTCTTTTTTTATCCAAAAACTGACCCCCCCCTCCATCCCCCCTGTCCTGCCCCTTGAAGCCACCCCTTTCCCCTTCCCTTCAACCCGCTGCAGCGTCGCAGGATTGGATGCTGCTTCCTCGCAGTGGCGATGCCTCGCGCTGCATCGATGAATCCGTGTACTCGATCTCCCCTTTCGCAGGCCTCTTCGCAGCACGGCTCCGTGGCAGCGCTGTGTCCGCTCTAGCCCTAATGGTGGCAGTATTGTGATGGGAGCCCATTTGGAATACTCAAAATACATCAAAATACATCACAATACACGGTGTATTGTGATGTATTTTACGTATTCCAATGGGCTCCCATAACAATACTGCCACCATTAACTATCCCTACGCAACCCTCTCTGCAGAAGACGCAACCTTTGGCACCTACGCCTGCCTGTAGCATCTTTCCCGCCTATCTCCTCATTCTCGGCGCCTCATCTGCCCTCTTTGCTGTCCAAGCTCACTTCGCTTCATGTGCATTCTTCGGATCTCACCTGAAAAGAAGACAACACAGTGCCGGTAGTGTTTCCCTTGCAGCAGGGGTGTCCTCTGTGGTTATCAAAACAGTGTAGAGGCGCGAATGGAATGCATAAAAATTACTTATCACTGTCTCTTTGTGGAGCACTCTGCCTCCACGCGGGAAGGCTATGTGATCCGGCCTCGATACAGAAACCTTCAGCCTGGAGGGAAGTCCTTCGAGGTTGCCAGACACGTAACCCATGCGGCGCTTTAGTGTGGTGACAGATTGCGGTGTTGAGTGTTGTTTTCCATTCGTCACGTCTCACAACGAGAACCACCACAAACATGCAACACAGAACAACACCTCTCCCCCACCCACCTCATCACTCCCTCCGTTTGTGGTGGAGCAAACGTGCTGATTTGCACCTTCTCACGAAGCAACGTAAAACAATGGATGTGACCTTTGTGCTGGAAGAGTCAGGCGTGACTGCGACAGTGGAGGTGCCGTGCGAGGCGGACGTTGCAGCGGCAAAGGAGGTTGCGTGCACGGCGCTTGCTGTCTCGCCTGCGTCTGTCGAGATGCGCATCGGCACGCAGGTGCTGGAGGGGACGTGCCGTCTGCAGGACACTGCGTTTGGTGCAGGGGTGCAGGTTGTGCTTGCCCGCCGCTTTGCCGACATCAAGTGTCCCTCTGAGTACACTGCAACGCCTACGGGAGACTTGTCGCTGTCGGGTTGTGGAACGCTCTGTGTTTTTTTTTGTGATTGGAATGTTGGCGGCTTCGACACAGAAACCTTCGACGCAGTCTTCTCGTTTGACGTGGACGTGGATGTATCGGTTGTTGCGCTTGCCATCTCGCAGTGCAAGACACGCTGCTACCTGGCGTGTGGGGATTGCCTTCTCGAGGTTGCGCTTCCAGGTGGGGAGGTGGTCCGCAAAGTCGACGTCATCTCCCAGTCAGTGTGCTCCTCTGGTGGTGTTGTTGTCTCGCAGGGCAAAGACGGGGTCTCTGTGTATGACGAAGACCTGACGTTGCTCCGCTCTCTCTCGCACGAAGGGTGCATGGAGGTGGTACTGTCGGACTGTGGTGGGTGGGTGATCACCTCCTCCTACGGTGAGATGAACGCACGTCTGTGGGATGTGAACACAGGTGAAGCTGTGGCATGTGTGCCTGGGGGGTGGAGGTACGTGGCGCTTTCACCGTCTGCCTCTGTCTTTGCTGTGGGGTGCTCTGGCAACGTGCGCCTCTATGCTTGGAGTGGTGCGGCTCTTCGCAGTGTTGATGTAGATGCGCATGTCGAGTACATGCAGTTCACCCCGTGCGGGAAGTACCTTGTGGTGAGGGTAGAGGTTGAGGAATATGTTGATGGCGAAGATGCACCTCTGCACCAGTATGATGTGGCGACCATGTCCTGTGTGCGTGTGATACCGCAAACCTGTGGTGGGTCATTTGCGATATCTCCGTGTTCACGTGTTGTTATGATTATGCAACGAGATGGCGTCATTGTAACACGGCATCTGTACCCACACAACAGTGAGTGATGTGTGACCAGGGGAGGGGAGGGAAGGAGGGTGGTGATGAAGATAACGCAGGGTCCCAGCAAAAGAATCCCAATACCCCCAAACCACCCCCAAGTGGCCCAAACTCCCTTTTCATCCCTGTTGCTGCTTTTCTCTTGTTTGCCTGCCACAAGTCGCCCACCTCACACCTGCCCATACACAAACATGCAACACAGAACAACACCTCTCCCCCACCCACCTCATCACTCCCTCCGTTTGTGGTGGAGCAAACGTGCTGATTTGCACCTTCTCACGAAGCAACGTAAAACAATGGATGTGACCTTTGTGCTGGAAGAGTCAGGCGTGACTGCGACAGTGGAGGTGCCGTGCGAGGCGGACGTTGCAGCGGCAAAGGAGGTTGCGTGCACGGCGCTTGCTGTCTCGCCTGCGTCTGTCGAGATGCGCATCGGCACGCAGGTGCTGGAGGAGACGTGCCGTCTGCAGGACACTGCGTTTGGTGAAGGAGTGCAGGTTGTGCTTGCCCGCCGCTTTGCCGACATCAAGTGTCCTGCTGAGTACACTACACCACGGCGGATGAGAATCTTATCGCTGTCTCCTTGTGGAACGCTCTGTGTCTTTTGCACTGATGGCCAGCATGTTGTTGATGGCTTTGACACCGAAGCCTTTGCCAATGTCTTCGATTTCACAGTGGGCAATGGTCGGTTCTATGTGCCTGCCATCTCTCCGTGCAAGACACGCTGCTACCTGGCGTGTGAGGATCACCTTCTCGAGGTTGCGCTTCCGGGTGGGGAGGTGCTCCGCAAAGTCAACTACCCCTCGGTTACATTACGGACGTGTAGCATCTCGTACTCAGTGTTCGCGCGTGGTGGTGTTGTGGCCTCGCAGGGCACAGACAAAGTCTCTGTGTATGATGAAGACCTGACGTTGCTCCGCACTCTCTTGCATGAGGGGTGCTGGGACATGGCAGTGTCGGACTGTGGTGGGTGGGTGATCACCTCCTCCCCACACACGGAGAAGAACGCACGTCTGTGGGATGTGAACACAGGTGAAGCTGTGGCATGTGTGCCTGTATCAATGCCTGGTGTCGCGCTTTCACGGTCTGCCTCTGTCTTTGCTGTGGTGGAGGAACGCGCCGTGTGGGTCTATGATTGGGATGGGGTGTCAGTGAAAGTGCAGCTCTACGACTGGAGTGGTGCGTTTCTTGGCAGCTTTGATGATGGTGTGGGGTATAGGTCTGCACACGTCCGTGGAATGCAATTCACCCCGGATGGGAAGTACCTTCTGGTCGATTTAATCATGACAGATGTCACTGGATTAGACGAAACAGTGCTACTGCAGTATGATGTGGCGACCAAGGCCTGTGTACTTGCGATCCCGGACGTCGCGTGGCCGTCGTTTGCGATATCGCCATGTTCGCGTGTGGTTATATTTACTTACATCGGATCCATTGTGACGAGGAAGATCTACCCATACAACCGTGAGAACAAGATAAAACAATAAGCTCGCGTTTCTTTTATCAAACAGATTTTATTCTCCGCCCCGTACCATGGTTTCGGAAAGAGATTTTAGGCAGGGTCCTAGCTCAGTAGAACGGAAAAGGTGGCCCACCTTTTCCGTTGTTTTTTTTTTTTTTTTTTGGGTTTTTTTTACACGGTGCAAAAAACCGGTTGGCCAAGGAGGTCCTCAGTGTCGTCAGCCAGTCCCCTTTGCTGTTAAAAACAGCGACTTGGCGTGGTCAATTTTTCCGCGCGAACAGGGATTATGGAACGTATATCCATACGTGTCCATACGTGTCCATAATAGGCAATTTTAAGCGCAATTTTTAGAAATGTTGCGTACCGTGGCTTCGCCAGAAACTTTCGTTTTAGCAAAATATGGAAGTAAAGTTTACGGAACTAACCATAGTTACCAACGAAAGTGCCATTTTATGTCAAGATTTTTTAAAAATGTTGCGCACCGTGGCTTCGCCAGGAACATTTGGATGCCATGACTGATGATTTCTCCAGTTCTTCGAACTTTCACAACCCTTCTCAACCAACTTTGCCAGGGAGAGCGCGCGCGAAGCGCGCGCGGTTTTTAATTGTTTTTGCTTAGAATTGTACGTGTTGAAAATCCATACGTACTTTTTTTATTTTTGGGGGAGCTGCGTAATCCCTGCGCGCGAAGCGCAGAAAATTTTTTTTTGAGCCACCTTTTCCGTTTCTTTTTTTTTTCTTCTGACCAGGGTGTTTTCCAGGATCTGACATTTTTTTTTTTGGGTGGCATATTTTTTTTTTTAGGCAGTGTTTTTTCTAAGGGGGTTGGAGGGGGGCACTTTACACCCCTGGGATTTTTTTGGGGAAATACCGCCCCCCTCGAGGGGGGCGGTATTTTGGATTTTATTTTTTGGATTACTGTGGGTTTAAAGATCAGTGGGACATTTTCAAACACCATGTCGCTCACTCCGACCACTGCGCCGTCCGTCTACGCCCAGGACAGGCGTTTTTTGGCAGTCAGCAAGTACTGTTGGCTAGAAGCCAACGCAGACGGGTACTATTGTACCCTCTGCCGCCGACACTACAACACTGGAGAGTGGGTATCAAGCCCAATGGACAACGTGCAGAAGCTGGACGAGAAAGCAGAGCGACACCACGTCAGCGTCGCCCACAGGAGAGCAACGATCTGAGCAACGATCCTCCTCCTATGTCTTGATAAAGTACGCTACACACACACCATGATATTCTGATGAGACTGAGGCCTCGTCGAGAAAGCTCGGAATACACCCAAAAATCCCTGAAAAACCACTTTTTCTGGGGGAAAAATTTTTTTTTTACCGCCCCCCTCGAAATGAAAAACCCAAATCCTAGAAAAAACACTGTTAGGCCAAAAAAAAATTCTCCCGCGCGGAAGGCCCCCTCCTAAACACTGTACATGATTTACCCGAACAGGGCTTCCGCTTGGTTTTTGGTCTCAAAATTTGGCCCCCCCCGAGCTTTCTTCGAGCCCTAGCAGTCGTCGCGCGCGCGACTCCCTGCCAATCACAGGAAGGAGAGGGGAGGGAGGGCGGAAAAAATTGCACTATTCACAATTTTGGCAATGTGATTTTGTCTGTCAGACAGCAAGAGCGCCGCAGGCGCACGGTACGCTACTTTTGCCCTATTTACTTTGGCTTGTGAAGGTGGCGGAGGCTGAACGGCTCGTGAAGGAAGCTGAGACGGTGATGATGTTTGTTGGATAGCTGCAGGCAATTCGAGCAACTCAGCGAGCCACGTGCTCTCCATGGTGGGGTCACAGGTCATACAATACTCAAAAAAAAAAAGAAGAAAATCTTGGGTGGCATATATGCCACCCAAAAACCACCCCAAAAATCTTGGGTGGCATGTCATGCCACCCAAAACCACCGTGGAAAACACTCTGTCTGAGCTAGAACCCTGTTTTAGGCAGTTTTTTTTTTTTTTTTTTTTTGGGCCAAAAAAAAAAAGATCTTTTTTTCGGTGACATGACACTTGTGACATATCGTAGGAAATCTTTTAGCATACGCGAAGACGATTCTTGTGCTCCTCATTCTCCTCCACACTATGTCAATACAACAGGTTAGACCGTTTGGTCTGGGAGGGTTTGGGGTTTCTTCTTCTCTCAGTTCAATCTTGAACAATTTCGAGAGATACAGTCAGAAATACGACCGCTTTCAAGGGGTTTTTAGCAAGGGAAAAAAAAACGGGAAACAACGGGTTTTTGAAGATTTGGAGTCCGCAATGTTAAAGGGTGGACCTTAGTTAAATGTTTTATATGCCTCCCCCTAGGCGTGCTTTTTGTATCTAAACGTGCTCGTGTTTTTGTGTAGGTTGTTCACAAAGAAAATCAAATCTACAAATAAGCAAATCTATTCAATGCGTGTGCACGTGAACTTCATTTTGTTTTTGTGTTTTGAAAGACAGACTTTTATTGCAGCACGTTGCTGCTACCCATCCCTTCCATCTCAGACTCTTGGGTGAAGACTAACAATAAGACAAGGTGTTTTTGGGATTGTCTCTTTTGTTTGGGAATGGTAACTAAAAACCAACCAGGCGGTTGGTTGAGTGAGGAGAAGGTGGGCCGCCGGCTGACGGACGGTTGTGTACCGCCCTCGTTCTGTCGTAGGTGCACATTTCTCTGTTTTTTTTTTCTGACACAAAAAAGCCCCAAAATTGTGCGCAGAACCAATCTCTCTGACATAGTGAGTGTCGACACTGCAACAAACAAAACGACCCCCAGCCCTCGTCCCCTCTTTCCACGTGTCCACCTTTGCTTTGCGACTATGACGAACGACGCTATTAGCTCATGGTAGCTCATTCGTGCTGTCGTGTGTGCAATTATTATTTGTCTTTTGTATTGGATAGTGAAGGTAAGGTCGGACAGGCTTACCTGGCACACAGGGCTACTCCCGTGAAGGAGGAGACAAGACAGTCGTCTGACCCTGATGTGTTGCTGTGTACTTTAACTCTAACCTTTTCACAGCTGAAGGAGGCCAGTTTGTTCACAACGCTTTCACTATTGTTTCTTCGAGGTGGGGGATGTTGCTTTCTAACAAAATAACGACCCACAGGCCTCGTCGCCTTAATGGATTTTATTTGGAAACACGTAACAAATGCGGTCAGAAATACGACCGCTTTCAGGGGTTTTTAGCAAGGGAAAAAAACGGGAAACAACGGGTTTTTGAAGATTTGGAGTCCGCAATGTTAAAGGGTGGACCTTAGTTAAGTGTTTTATATGCCTCCCGCTAGGCGGGTGTGCTTTTTGTATCTAAACGTGCTCGTATTTTTGTGTAGGTTGTTCACTGTGCACGTACCCAAAGAAAATCAAAAAACAATAAAAACCAACCAGGCGGTTGGATGAGTTCAACTGACAGTCAATTTTGCCACCAATCTCTCTGACATAGTGAGTGTCGACACTGCAACAAACAAAACGACCCCCATCCCTCGTCCCCTCTTTCCACGTGTCCACCTCCTCGAGGTAGGTCAAGAGTGTCTTCTACCCAAGATGCCACATCACAGTACATTAAACACAGAGGAATACGGATAAATAAAAAAATGGATGTGACCTTTGTGCTGGAAGAGTCAGGCGTGACTGCGACAGTGGAGGTGCCGTGCGAGGCGAACGTTGCAGCGGCAAAGGAGGTTGCGTGCACGGCGCTTGCTGTCTCGCCTGCGTCTGTCGAGATGCGCATCGGCACGCAGGTGCTGGAGGAGACGTGCCGTCTGCAGGACACTGCGTTTGGTGCAGGGGTGCAGGTTGTGCTTGCCTGTCCTCGCTTTGCCAACATCAAGTGTCCTGCTGAGTACAGTGTAGAGGCGCCAACTGGTGGGCAACGGATGGATATAAATCGTTTTTCGCTCTCTCCTTGTGGAGCACTCTGTCTCTTTACACAGGATCCAGGCTATGTGACCGGCCTCGATACAGAAACCTTCAGCCCTGCCTTCGAGTTCAAAGTAGACATTGGGGCCTGCGGTGCGCTTGCAATCTCACGGTGCAAGACACGCTGTTACATGGCGAGTATGCGTTGTCTTGCCAAGGTTGCGCTTCCGGGTGGGGAGGTGCTCCGCAAAGTCGACGGCACCTCGTACTCAGTGTTCGCGTGTGGTGGTGTTGTTGTCTCCCGTGGACAAAGAAGCTGTGGTGTGTATGACGAAAACCTGACGTTGCTCCGCTCTCTCTCGCACGAAGGGTGCAGTGGGTTCGTGGTGTCGGACTGTGGTGGGTGGATGATCACCTCCTCGAGGACTGAGAAGAACGCACGTCTGTGGGATGTGAACACAGGTGAAGCTGTGGCATGTGTGCCTGCGACTGGGAGGAATGTGGCGCTTTCACGGCGTGCCTCCGTCTTTGCTGTCGTGCACTCTGACAAAGTGCAGCTCTATGACTGGAGTGGTGCGGCTCTTGGCAGCTTTGAACAGGAGAATCTTTCCTTTATTTGCATAAAATTCACTCCGTGTGGGAAGTATCTCGTAGTACAGTTGGCGGGGGATCATCGACAACATTCACTGCACCAGTATGACGTGGCGACCATGTCCTGTGTGCGTGTGTTCTCCGACGTCGCTGGTGCCTCTTCATTTGTGATCTCGCCGTGTTCACGTGCGGTGGCTGTGAAGTCGGGTTTGGTTACAATTGTGACGAGACATCTGTACCCCTACTGATGATTGCGAGATGCGGCGTTTGCGCAGCTCCTCGCAGGCAGTTCACAGAGGGCTAAGCACGAGAGGTTAGGTTGTTCTTTGAAATGGGTGTTTTATCAGTAACGATGTGTATGACACGGGAGACACTTTCGTCTCGCATGTATTGTTCTCCGCCCAAAACAACGACCCCCATCCCTCATCCCCTCTTGTCCACCCTCTCAGCTCCTTCAACTGTCCACCCAACAGAACATTAAATTGCACCACACCAACAGAGCTTGTGAAACAATGATGGATGTGACCTTTGTGCTGGAAGAGTCCGGCGTGACTGCGACAGTGGAGGTGCCGTGCGAGGCGGACGTTGCAGCGGCAAAGGAGGTTGCGTGCACGGCGCTTGCTGTCTCGCCTGCGTCTGTCGAGATGCGCATCGGCACGCAGGTGCTGGAGGGGACGTGCCGTCTGCAGGACACTGCGTTTGATGCAGGGGTGAAGGTTGTGCTTGCCCGCCGCTTTGCCGACATCAAGTGTCCTGCTCAGTACACTGCAACATATGAGGGTGAAGATGCGGGCTTGATAATGTTCTCGCTGTCGCGTTGTGGAACGCTCTGCATCTATTTTTGTGATGAGAACGTTGGCGGCTTCGACACAGAAACCTTCAACACTGCCTTCTCGTTTGAAGTGGACAATGAAGTGCACGGTCCGCCTGCCATCTCGCAGTGCAAGACACGCTGCTACCTGGCGTGTTGGGACTGCCTTCTCAAGGTTGCACTTCCGGGTGGGGAGGTGGTCCGCAAAGTCGACGGCTCCTCGAAGTCAGTGTTCGCGTGCGGCAGTGTCGTTGTCTCGAAGGGCACAGACGGCGTCTCTGTGTATGACGAAGACCTGACGTTGCTCCGCACTCTCTCGCATGAAAGGTGTGTGGTGGCAGTGTCTGACTGTGGTGGGTGGGTGATCACCTCCTCCAACAGGGAGAGGAACGCACGTCTGTGGGATGTGAACACAGGTGAAGCTGTTGCATGTGTACCGTTGGAGGGGGGGTGGTGCGGTGTAGTAGCGCTTTCACGGTCTGCTTCTGTCTTTGCAGTGCAGGTTAAAAAGAGCGTACACCTCTATGATTGGAGTGGTGCGGCTCTTCGCAGTGTTGATGTGGATGGGGCTGTCGACATGCAGTTCACACCATGTGGGAAGTACCTTGTGGTGAGGGTAGAGGATTATGATGAAGACAGAGATGAATATAACAATATACCCCTGCGCCAGTATGATGTGGCGACCATGTCCTGTGTGCGTGAGATACCGCAATGCGAGGCATTTGCGATATCACCGTGTTCACGTGTTGTTCTGGTATCGGAAGAAGATACCTACATTGCGACAAGACATCTGTACCCACACAGTGAGTGATGTGTGACCAGGGAGGGGAGGGGAGGGAGGGTGGTGATGAATATAACGTAATCCAGGGTCCCAACAAAAAACGCAAGACTTTCAAAACACCCCCAAAAAAACCCATTTTGCCCTGTTGCAGGAAGACTTATTCCCCGTTCTTATTTGTCTGGGAAGGTTCGGGGCGCGTGGTTTGGTGCGGTCATGGTGGTTATTTCCTTGGGGCATCCTTGTTCTTCTTCTGCTCTAGGTGTTTCAGAGCTGTCCGAGGCGATGCAGGCACGCTTCTTCCCCACGGTGCGAGGAGGTGCTTTCTAGGCACTTCACTACGTCCTGATACGGTAATGCCCCAATTGTGTGGAGCGGAGACTGTATATCAGTGGCTGTCACGAAATGTGGTAATTTCAACATTTTTGAGTAAAATGACTAAATTTTTGACTTTTTCACCGATTTTTTTTTTATTTGCATTGCGCGGAATGCGCTGATTGCAACGAAACGATTCTCGATTTTTTTTTTTCAGAAATTTATTTGGGGGTAATTATCATAACACCCACGTTACTACGATTTTTTCGATTTGCTAGGATCTTCTCTCCCGTAGGTAAAATGTGATCTGATGCATATTTTTGATCGTACCTGGCCGCAATTGAAAGATTTTGAGCAGATCTTTCAAATGGAGCAGAAATCGAAATAAAATGAGAAAAATGGAAAATGGAAAATTGAGGAGAGCTGATATTTTTTTCTGAAAATTTTGAGGAAAAAAATTATTCCGGCTGCGCACCTGTTTTTTCGGTTTTCGAAAATGGCTTTATTTGAAAGATCGGTTCAAAATCTTTCAAAAGAAAAAAAAATCGAACAAAAAGTCCTAGTAGATAATGTCTCACTGCATGGAGAGAAGGTACCAACCAACTACATATACCGTAATTGTACAGAGGTTGGACAGTACAAAAGTTGGGGCTTTTGGGACTTTTGGCCAACTTGGCATGGTGCTGAACAAAGGTGAACGCCGCATCCCACGCACATGTAATCTGTTTTCAGACGCCTGTTTCCCAAGCAAGAAGAAGTTGTCGACCAACACCCTCCTGCCAGTGTCTCTGTACCTTGACCGTGTTGATATAGATTTTGTACCCCTCCCTGTGGCTTTCCGTACCCTCCCGCCGAAATTTCGAAGGGACCCTCCGAAAAAAATTTTTTTGGTCGCGAAAATCGGTCCAAAAACGGTCTAGATTGCCCCATGCGTGGCATTCCGGGCAATTTGAGGGCAATTTGGCGTGCAAGAGCCATGTGTGGGGCACCATGTGCCCCCATGCTGCACCCCTTATACAGGGTTTTTACAGGCAAAAAATGAAAAACGACAGTCGGGCACAAAAAGCCACGGATCGGGGCACAAAGTTACATCCCACCCTCCCTTGGCCCTCGGGACTCCTTTCGGGAGGTCAGGGCTTCCCTCGGGCCTTCGGCCCTCGGGGAGCCCTGACCTCCCTCAAGGGTCCCTCGGGCTTTGGCGGGAGGGAGGGAAATAACCATTCTGTACAATGTTCCTCAAAAGACAAAATGCAATAAATACACGGAGAAGAGGCACATCCAGTTCAGGGTCAGGAACTGCAACTACGCGTGTTACTTTGCCCAGTCGCGGGTATTTTCCATTATTTTAGTTTCGCTTCTGAAGACCGTACAAAATGGTTCCCTGCACACCAAAGTTTGAATCCTCTGATGACTCAAGCGCGTCAGAATGGTACATTATTCCCCAAAAATGACCCAAAATACCCTATTATGTGATAATGCCGGGTGTGGATGAGAGGGGATGAGAGCGTCAAAAAAAATCGAATCTTGCGTCTTTTGAAAGATTTCGCACAAAATCTTCTCATTTAAAAAAAAAATCTTCAAAAAGTCCTAGTGGAAGCCAATTTAGGTGGTTGCGTGGACATATATGTCCCCTCTGGTCCTTAAAGGGTTAAAGGCGGGCCACACAGTATTTCACTGTTTCCCTGTATGTTTACACACCCCTTAAGGACCGGTCAATTGTTTTGGCTTTGCGGTCACACTCTACCCGGGAGTAATTGGTATTTCAACTCGAAAATGGTGCCTTTTGAAAGATCTTTTCACAATCTTTGAAAATAAATAAAGAAATGATGAAAAAATCCTAGTTGAACCTCTGTGAACGATCTGTACCAGGTTCGGTTAAACAGCACGATTTCTTAAGGATTTGCCCTGAACAAGCCTGTGTAACCGTTACCCGTTTGCCATATTAGGAGGCACAAAAACCCCTTTGGCAGTGAGGAAGTTTAGGCATAGGCCAGGTCTTTGGTTCAGTGTTGCTATGTGACACGAACAGACTCTTTGCCACGTAGGTGGGGAGATTGACAATTTTGTGCACAAGAAACGGGCAGACATCATGGCACACGGGTCCTTTTGGGTCATTTTAGGCGAAATTTAAGTGAAATTCCCTACCAAAATGTGACTGAAAAGTGGGTTTGGGGGTGCTTGGGGAGGTTTGGGGGTGGAGTCCTGGGGTGTCAAAACAAAAAAAGGGGGTACGGAATTGCACGTTTTCGGTCCGCTGAATCCAACAAAATATTTTTCGGCGTTTTTTGGAGGAAAAGCTATTGTCCTGGACACGTCTTCTCCAGGTCACTTTTTCGGTCTTCATCCCCTTATCCCAGGAAATATTGGCATTTTTCCGGAAGTCGAAAATGCGCTTAACTGCATTTCCGAGGTCCGCGCAATAAAATGAAAAAAAAATCGAGCAAAAAGTCCAAAATTTTAATTAGTTAAAGGCGGGCCACATGAATTACCACATTTCGTGACAGCCACTGATATGAACTCGTCCGGAAACCCCCCAGCCCAAAATCATCTATTTTGGGGTTTTTGGGGTTTTACCAGAAATTAGCGCCGATAGGTGCCCAGAACCACCCCAGAAACCATATTCTGGCGGGTTTTGGGGGCTTTTGGGCAAAAATACACTTTTTTTGACTCATTTTTGGGTATTTTAGGGTGGTTTTAGGCTATTTTTGGCCACAGTGGCTTGTATGGGGTAATTTTACTGTTTCGACCCCATTTTTGGAGGAACGTTCCACACACACCCGAACGATGTTCGGGGTCACATCGACACATATGAACACGATATGAGCAAGGTTGAATTAAGGAGTCATGTACAGAAGGGTGGGGTGTGCTGGAGGGATGTGGAGCTTTGCATGCTAACCCCTGTTTTACTGGCCACCATTGTACCTAGTGTTTTGTGTGGTGATACGGCACTTTCATGGAAAAAACAGCAGACAGCCCGTACCTGTGTCTCAAAACCACCCCAAACCACCCTACTACCCTCCAGTGAGGTTCCTGAGTGCAAATGTTGAGTCCTTACAGCTTTTCGGGATCCACGTGGAGCCCGAAACCTGAGGTCTGTCCTTAGATCCGTGTACCCTTGCTGTATTTGGTCACTGATATTGTCAAGTTGGGCTCCACCTGGATCCCGAATCCACGTGGGTCCCACCCTTCTGTACATGACTCCTTGGTTCAACCTTGCTCATATCGTGTTCATATGTGTCGATGTGACCCCCAACATCGTTCGGGTGTGTGTGGAACGTTCCTCCAAAAATGGGGTCGAAACAGTAAAATTACCCCATACAAGCCACTGTGGCCAAAACTAGCCTAAAACCACCCTAAAATACCCAAAAATGAGTCAAAAAAAGTGTATTTTTGCCCAAAAGCCCCAAAACCCGCCAGAATATGGTTTCTGGGGTGGTTCTGGGCACCTATCGGCGCTAATTTCTGGTAAAACCCCAAAAACCCCAAAATAGATGATTTTGGGCTGGGGGGTTTCCGGACGAGCCCATATCATATTTGTCGCACGTTCCCAAGGGTCAGGGTCCAACTTCAAGTCTTCGCAGACGAAGCACGACTTTTTCAGCATAAGCCCACAACACTACCACGTGTAGCCACTCATCGGGATCAGTTTTGGGCCGGCGAAGCACTGTTTTTCCTTTTTGACTTCCTCCTCGGAGCTGAGAGGGTAGGTAGGGCAGGTGCAGATCCATTTCTCATCGTTGCAGTTAAAGCTCGTACTTTGCTTTTCGATTTTCGCGCTTTCGTCGTAATTTTTTTTTGTTCGTCAAACTTTCACCTCCTCCGTTGACCCCTCCCCCCCAAAACCCCCCTATTTGGTTCCTCACCCACCCCCACACCTACACCACACAGAGAACCCCCCTCCTCCTCCACCATCCCCAACCCATTAAATGAGCGAGGGGTTATAACTCGGTTCGAGGGATTTTTTTTTTGTATCGTCTCCCCCCCCTCCCCTTCTCCCTCTCCCCTTTCTCCCTTTTTTTACCTCTCTCGTTAGGTGACTAAGCAAAAGGCTTAGGTTCACAAAAGTTGTTGTTTTTCCATTCCTGAATTGGATTTAGATCACCGCGTTTTTGTCTTTTTCTTCCTCGCTTTTCTCTCTCCTATCTTTACGATGTTCCGCAGAATCGTGTCTGTCCTTGCTGGACGCTGTGGTCGGGTCGCGGTGGTGCTTGCCGCGATTGCTGTTGTTGGTATAACACACCAAATTTTGTTTTCCATCGAAAACCTTTTTGGAATCACCATTGTTGACACACATGGGAATGCGAGACGACACTTTGCACGCAACATTGCAGAACGTTCTTACGAAGACTTCCTCTGTCACGAGCCTATCGATGCTGTGTACACTTGGGTCAACGGAAGCGACCCTTGGATGCAACGCAACATGCGATATTACAGAGCCCGCGAAGCTGAGGCTGAGATGCGGGCCTTCGAAACCGACAGCTTCAATGCTACGTGGTCGAATGAGACGGGGTCGGGTAGTGGGAGTGGGAGTGGGAGTGGTGGTGGCAGTGAGGATGTGGAGGATAAGACCAATCCATCGCGCTTCCAGGACAACCAGGAGCTGAGGTATTCGATCCGCTCGCTCATCAAGAACGCAGGGTGGATCCGGAACATCTACATCGTGACGAACGGGCAGGTGCCGCATTGGTTAGACATAGCGCACCCACGCATCAAGGTCGTGCCGCACCACGACATCTACACCAATGCGTCGCACCTCCCCGTGTTCGCGTCACCCTCGATTGAGTGCCATCTACACAGAATTGAAGGCCTCTCACGGCGATTCATCTATCTGAATGACGACACCTTCTTCGGGCGACCCGTCCATCCAGAGGACTTTGTCTCGCAGGTATGTGGGGTGTGGGGAGGGTGATGGGTTGAAGTAGGGAAAAGGTGTGGGGTGAAGTGGGTTTTGCTTTTCTAAAGGTGGGGTGGATTAGGGGTTCGAGTTTTTGGAAGGTTGGGGAATCTTTAATTTCATTGCAGGTGTCGGGGCACCGTATTTACCTTTCGTGGCCTGTGCCGAACTGTGCTGAGGGGTGTCCCTCGAATTGGGTCGGGGATGGGTACTGCGACAAGACGTGCAACAATGCTGCGTGCGACTGGGATGCGGATGACTGCAAGAGCAAGGACGGTGCTGCTGGAGGTTCTTCTGTCCCAGCACCGGCAGCGGCGCACAACCAGAACAGGTGGGTCGCACAGCACTGCCACAGTGGGTGCCCGGACTCATGGCTGGGGGACAGGTTCTGCGACAGGAACTGCAACAACCGGGAGTGTGGGTACGATGCGCTGGACTGCGGCATCGAGGACGTGCTGGCAGAGCAGAACACACCACGCACAGACAGCAGCGGCAGCGGCAGCGACGACACCTTGCCTAGGGACTACGTCTTCTCGACGCTTGAGTGCGACGAGTGGGCGACAGCCACCACACCGCAGCACAGAACACTGCACCTCGACAACATCGTGGTGCCGCGCGAGGCCTTCCTCCTTGTCGTCAACATCAGTCAGTGCTACCCGCTGGGCACAGGCACCGTCACCTCGGGGACGTTCCTCAACAGCGTGTCGGAGTCGCTTCGCATTGTGGCAGTGTCGCAGCTGTACAAGCTTCTGCTTGTCATGCTCAAAGCGGACGAGCCGGTTCGTCCGTACTTCCAATCGGAGTTTGAGCTGGTCGGGGAGGTGCCCACTGAGACAGAGCAGAGTGCGTCGACGTCGGGCGACACGCCAGCAACCCTTCGCGTTCTCTTTAACGTTACGTTCAGTGCAGACAGACCTACACAGGTCCTGGATGAGGCGCCCATGGACACTGACGCTGCGCCAGCAGACGACGGCAGCGACGTTGCTGTACATGAGGCCGACGTCAACAAGAACGACGAGGCACCCATGCAGAACGACGCACCCATCGATGAGGACGCTGCACCGGTGGACACCACGGGCAGTGACACGCTGGCCTCTGCAGTACATGGCCGACGTCTGCTGAGTGTCGACATAGATGCTGATGCTGATGCTGGCCTGCTTCTGTCGCAGGTACGCATCATAGGGCAAGGGCAGAAGCATGCAGAGGAGGAGGAGGAGGAGCCCCAGGCACAGCAGACGTCCTCACGCAAGCTCCTCATGCGGCGCCAAGAAGAGAACGCCACAGACGCGCTCTGGAGAACCGAGGGCCGCAAGTGGCTTGAGCCCTTCGGCGGTTCACTGCAAGGGGACGACAGGGCAGAGCTGGTCGACGACACACGGCGGAAGCTGCTCGACACCTTTGGCGACTCGCTGAAGCAGGTCAACCGGCTGTACACAAAGAAGTTCGGCACCAGCGCCAGGCGTGTGCCTTCCCACATGCCGCACTTCATCGACTCACAGGTGTGTCCTTGCTCTGCTCTACACATTATTCTTTCATATCCTTCTAATGCTGTCACCGATGCATCTTAAGGCAAGAGATGCATTCATGTACCAACCTCTTCTCTAAATTTGCAAATCTGAAGAAGTCCGATTAGGGACACTTTATTCTAACCCCCCTCCCAACACCCCACCCCCCACACTCCAACAGGTCGTCCGCGAGATGCACAGCGAGTGGTCCGATCGCTTTGAGGCGACGTCGAGCCACCGCTTCCGCTCCCCTGTGGACATGCAGTACTCCTTCTCGCACATGTACTGGATCACGCACGCCGAAGCCGAGCTGAGCCCTTGGCGCTTCTTCGCGAAGGAGCTCGACTTCAACGACAACGGCATCCTCGACCCTGCCGAATACCGCCGCACTGCACTGCTCCTGTGGGAGCGCAAGGTCGAGATCGAGAAGGTGCGCTCCATAATCCTGCCCCCAGGGGTCTACGCACTGCGCGACATCGCAGCCTACCTGGTCCCCACCGCAGCACCGAACACAGCCTCCAAAGACACTTCCTCCTCAACCTCTGACAAATCCCACCGCGTCTCCAAAAAGATTGTCGAGCTCTGGCGCGCGAACCTCACGCAAGACAACGACGAGGACCTCTACGATAATACACTGGGCTTCGGGTTTGACGAGACGGAGCTAGGCGATGATGACGACGACGACATGGTGCACCTCTCTGCCACACCCACGCTGACACCCTCCCTCGAGCACGTAGACCAGAACATCACACACTGCGAAAACATCACACTCCCTTACGCAGACACAAACGGATCGGTCTACTTCGTGACCAAGCTCGTCTGCAAGGAGGTGATCCCCATACCGGAGACAGCAGCGCCGCTCATCCCTGAGACAGACGCGCCGTACAGCTACAAGGCACCTCCGCCTGAAGAGGAGAAGACCATGGGGGATGACTACGTGCGTGCGGTGGTGAACCTAGTGCACCTGGCAGCGCAGGGCGTGGGGATGGAGAGGACGCAGAGGCCGTCGGTGACAGGGAGATTGAATGCGTATCTGTTTAATGGCTCGCATCTGGCGGATTTGTTGCTGACGTCGGCGCCGGTGGAGAAGCGTTACCAGCACGTTGTGATGGATGAGTCGGAGATCAGCTTCTTCATGGTGCGCGACAACGCGACGCAGACACGCCACCAGATGGACCACATGCTCTACCAAAAGTCGAAGTTTATGTGCATCAACGACAACATCAACCACAGCTCCCCGACAGCACCCGAAGTGAAGAAGGTGCTGCTCGACTTCATGCAGGAGTACTTCCCGATCCCGACGGACTTCGAACTCCCCGACGGCGTCATCAACGAGCACCTCCACACCTTCTCCTATCCGTTGCATAAACGCAGCTTCTACGGCTGGAAGGAGCCCTCTCTCGACCTGGACGATGTCTTCCTCGCCTCCATGGGCATATCGAAGGACGACGACCGCTCAACGCCTGCAACGTTTGTCAAGAGAGCTGCGTACAGATTCGGTAGTTGGGTGGATATAGCGAGTTTGCAGGTCCCGGTATGTAATGCTTTGTGAAATAGGGTTGTTGGGCGAGAACAGTCATGGAGTGTCCAATAACAACACTTTACCAAAAAACCAAACACAGTATCTGTACCTGCTGGATCTGCGAGTGGCCGCTGTCGTGTGTGTGGCGCTGTTCTTCGCAGGCTTGCGTGTGGCGCGTGCGATATTGCGTTTTTTGTTCGGAAGACGGCGCAGGGCACCGGTGCCTTCTGGTGTGCTGTCATGATCTCTGATCATCATGTCATGATCTAATGGCTAAAATGGTGTGGTGTAATGAGGGTAATTCTTGCGCAGAATATGGCCCTTTTTGTGGTGTGAATGTGGTGCGGGGGCACTGCGCCGTGTCTGTCTGTGTATTCGGAATATGTACCGGAAAAAAAAAACCACTATCCAGTTGTTCTGCGTATAGTGTGCGGTGAACAGACACCTTCTCTTGCTTTGCATCAAAGCTTTTTTATTGGGGGGGGAAAGGGGGGGTGGGGTGGGGAATCGTATCGAAATAAATACTCAACGTGATAACCAAATTGTCGTGCCTTGTTCCCGTGTTTTATTGTGTAAGGTACGGCATCTTTGAACGAACCGTGTGTAGAACGAAGACGAAGAGGACATAATAGCGAGGTCGTTTATGGAAATCAACAAAAAAATAAATGAAAACGGCGATAAGTGGTGCCCTGGGTTGCTGCTTCTGGCGTAGTGCGCGTACCGTTTTTTAGAAATCAAAAAAAAAAGGTAAAAAAAAAATAAACGACGGGAGCGAGAGGGAGGGGCTGGGCATCGTCAACGTAGCAATTTCCTTCGCTGTTTCTTTTTCTTATTCTAACAGCGACTAAGCAAGCGGTCTATTATCTTGCCAACTTTCTTTGTGTCTCCGAAGAACGGCACATCAGGAGGCTCAGGGCTCATCTTGTCGTAGTGCGTCAGACTTGGAAAACTACTGATCAACCTTTTTCTTTTTGCTGACCAAAAGTTCGGTTTCTGTAGAAGAAAAAGAAGACAAAGAAGACTTCATAGACGTGCCAGGGTGCGGGTCCACCTTACTCAGGAAGGCGAGGTGTTCCACAGTCCATGTTGTGCTGCCTTCGGTGTGTCGATGCAACACTGCGTCGAAGCACACCAACCACGTTGTATGTGAGGAGCTCGTCGCTCCAAGCAACTACTGCACACTTCTCCCGTGACGCCGTTAAGTGGCAACTGCACAGCATAGTTGTGGTTAAACCAAACTTTCTCTCCACGAACATCACAACAGAACACATACACACCAAGACAACCATGCAGCGCAAAGGAGGCCCCGAGATGCGAAGTAGCACGGACGACCTCTCGACAGTGGTCAGCGTCAACCCGATGACGAAGTGGCTGCACTCGTACGGCTTCTGGGCGTTGTACATCAGTGTGATCACACTGACACGTCTTGTGTTCAGGGTGCTGATCAACAGCCCAGCTGAAGGGTGGACAGTGACGTGCATCGTGCATGCTGTCATGTCGTACATTCTGCTTCACGGCCTGAAGGGTGCCCCGATAGGCGACATCAGCATCCGTGGGAAGTACGACGAGCTGACGTTCTGGGAGCAGATCGATGACGAATTCCACGGCACCTTCATCAGGAAGGCCTTCGCGAGCGTTCCTATCATCATGTATGTTGTCAGGATAATCTAGTAAACCACCCGACACCTCCTCCCATCCACCCACACACACATATTGGGGCCAAGAATTACCCCTATTAGTTATCAAACACACACCACAACACCACACAGCCTCGTCATCACAATGAACTGGGTCAGAAACGAGTGGACGCTGTTCCCTTGGGTGCTCGGTGCAACACTCATCTGCGTCATACCGAAGCTTCCATGCATGCACAAGAAGCGACTGTTCAAAGACTCCCCACCCATCAGCCCACGGTAAACGTGCAACAATCTGGTCCCCGCGAGTCATGTGACCTAATTTGACCCCAAAAAATTTTTTAGCCCCGCAAAAAGCAGCGACCCTTCCCCCCTAAAAATAAAGCAAACCAAACAAGAAAAATAGTGGAGTTCATCCTCGGGTGACACTAATACAACCAAGTTTTCAAGAAAAAAAAAGTCGTGGCTGAGCTTGGGTGTAAAGTTGATGTCGACAGAATAACAAAATACTACAAATCGACAATAAGGCTTCGGCCGACATTGAGTACAGATCTTTATACCATGTAGGTGTAAGTGATTGTGGATGCAGCACAAAGCGAGAAAGTTTATTTTTTTGAACGCAAAAGTGACAAAAAAAAAAGACTAAAAAAACAACAATTCTAACAAGTTGCAGTATGATTGCCCTCCCACCCCCCTTTAAGCTTTGTGCACAGCAACGCACGTATTTCTTTTTAAGAGTTTTTTTTTCAGTGCCTGTGTCCCAGAGGCGTTTGCACTATCAACTTCACTTTTTTTTTTTTCCCTCTTCTTGCGCAGGTGGCATATAATCAGCTTAGCAGTCATATTCTTTCTTTTGTGTCCCCCCATTTATTGGTCATGGATTTAAAACACAAAAGTAACAAAAAAAGGCAAAATCCTGCATTTATCTTTATTTTTATTTACAACTTCTTTTCAGCCTATTGCAAACAAAAAGGCATCCTAGCCTTGAAAAGTTGTTTGCGGGATTTTGCACAAGATAGAAACACATTTTATCTTTCACGTTTTCCCCCTCTTCCCCCTTTTAAGGTGACTAAGCACGAGAGGGTTGGGTTCATCTTATAAACGTTTCTTTTTTTTTCGAAGGGGTACGCGTATTATACAGGGACACGTATCATACAGCAACGTCGTGTACAATGGAATCTGGGGCCGGGGGGTGAGATTATTTTTTCAATTTTTTTTTTGTATTTTTATTTTCCCTCACCATATACTATCAATTTATTGATTGCATATGATGAAAATATTTTTATTTTCTTTTATTTTCTTCGTGACTAGAGTAGGTCAATCTTACCAAGGGCATTCTTTTTCTTCGAACGTGTGTTTTTCCAATTTTTGGGTTTGGGCGTGCTTTTTCGAACGCGCGTTCGTAACCCATGGATGTGCAAAGACTTGAATGGAAAAAAGTACTGAAAAGTTTTTCACTGCAACCAGGCGTAGACCCACTGCCCCCTTTGCAACCCTATGTTGTTGAAGCTACTTAGCGGGGTTCCACTCCACACTGCGACTGGGCAGGGGGTACAGTTTTCCCTTTTCCTCCCTGGGGGCACAGCCCGTACACCTCCCCCCAAGGTGTGGCAGAGCCTCGTGGCTCTGGGCTGACGACCAAAGGGGGACGAACCCCCAAATTAACAAATAGAAATGGTGCTCTGGGAGTCGATATTGACAGGTCGCTGATAGGTCGCTGACCGACTTCCGAAAGCACCAGAAAAGCTTTTTTTTTCCCCCAAGGTTAACTGAGTGAGGCTTAGGATCATCTACAAAGTGTTGTTTTCTTTCTGCCTCAGTGCCTGCGTTCCAAGAGGCGTTTGCACTATCAACTTCACTTTGGAGGACGGCATATGGTATACCCTGATGGCTAAGAGTGAAGTATATGAATTTGTTTTTATTTTGATTTTTTTTGTTGGATGTGTGTTGCCAAGGGACTTCATTCCATCTTTCAAATTTGTTTTTTGTGTGTTTTCGATTTTTTTTGTTCTCTTTTATTGTACAGGTAAAGTACAATCCACATCCTACACTGCGCACTGCTTTTTTTTTGGTGCTTTTGTTGCGAATTGTGAAAAAATTAAAAACGAAATAACCCCACCCACGATTAGAGACATCGAAACCACACCCCAAGAGTTGTGCGGTCACTATGTATTTAATTTTGGGAGAGAGGAGACGTAAGTGTCGTGACAATTTGGGGCTGTCATTGACAAAGGTATTTTTTTTTTGTTTTGTTTTGTTTTTTTTTGCCCTGTATTTTTTACTGGGTGTTACAGAAAAGACTTCCGCTGAGGAGTGTGTGTGTAGTCTGGGTGTATTCCTTATGTACGTTGTGCTTTTGTATGGACGGCAGCGTACGTGGGTCAGTCAGAGGTGTGCGCCTGCATCACTGACTTTTTTGTTGTGTTGGAAATACCCCCACCCACCACCCTCCTCAATTATTCTAGCAATCCAAGAAAGAGAAATCCATACCCCCCCCCCCCTAAACCACATTTACTTTCCTGCGCGTTGAGTTTGGAGTTCTAAAGCTGTGGTACGGAGACCTACTGCGAGGGGGTGGCAGGTCGTGTCTGCACGCATCACATACCCTTTCCAAACTATTGAACTGCAAAGGCCACCATTCACACCTTTTCAACAAAAAAAACCCACAGGCCTCTGCACCCGCCCCCTTTTCTTGCCATTTTTTCTTTTGATTTTTTCCTCTAAATTTTCATGCGTGCGCCATTGCTGCTATGCACGCTGCCGGGCAGGGCGTGCTAGGTGGGAGGCTGCTTCTGCTTCCGTTTCTACTGCTGGGCACATTGCTGCAGTTGGGCGAATGTACCAACACCACCACCACCACACCACCCTCCTGCTCTGGCCTCTTCACTGCGTGTGTACGACAGCTTCTGCCTATCGAGGGTGGCATCTGGGCACAAAGCAGCACCTACGAGAAACACCACACCCCCTCGCCAGATCTGCTTCGTACACTGGACGGTTGCCATAAGGAATGTGTCGTGTCGCTGCTTTTGGATGATGCAAGCAGCGTGCAGCAGCACCGCGCGCCCCACTGCCTCGTCAGCATCCGATCTGCTCCGTTGCCGTCCACTACGCATTTTGCAAGCATCCTCTCAGGGCATGTGGACGCGCACTGCAGTGTCGTGCTGCCGCAGAGCGGGCCTGCACCTATCCTTCTGCTCACATTCGTTGGCACGCATTGTGTCGAGCATGCGACGGTGGCGGCACGGAGTGCTGGGTTTTCTTTTGTCATCGTTGTACTGCCTAAATCCTCATATTCTGCAGAACGTTCTGACACACTACGTGAGTTGTCCGATCTTGAACACTATACCCAGGCATATGGTAGTGCAGACACCTTCTACGCCACTTCTGCTGTGTTCGCAATGATCGCTAAGTCCATGCCACGTGGCGGAGCTGTTGTCATCCGTCCACCACGGTACTGCACCACTAACACAACCAATGGAGAACCGGCAGAGAGCATGGAGGTGGCATTAGGCGGAAGTGCAGTAGGAGAGGTGGTGGCGCGGGCGTCAAATTATACTATGTTGTGCGCACTGCGTGTGTTGGTGTTCGGTGCGGAGGACCCGTATGTGGATGGGTTTGCGCGCAGGGTGCCTGGGTTGTTTGTTTCTGGTCTGCACGATGCGTTGATCCTACCTCTCAGAGGAAGCGTGCAGGCTGAGGCATTTGCCGTGGTGCTGCCCCACAACACACCCCAAATAGAAGCCACATTCACCGCACAATGGAACGCCATGCCACCGCAGTACACCGCCACAACGTTCTCTGTGAACACATCCACCGATCTTCCTACGGTGGGGCACACCGCTTTGACCGTACAGAGTCCCTGCTTTTCCCTTGACATCGCACTGCAGGTAGGACAGAATGCTGCGCACATTATGGTTCAGGGATGCACCTTTGGGGTTGCGCTCTCTAAAAGCAGTGATATAGACAGTGTACTGTCTCGGGGTGTGCTGCCAGTGGTGCACCCCGGTAGTGTTGACGCAGATGCTACGGTGTACGATGTGGCAGGAGGGCTGTTTGTGTTGTGTGTGTTTGGGTGTGGTGTGCTGGTGTTTGCGCGGATGCGTGCAGGGTGTATTGTAAAGGATTCTTTGCACAGAGAACAGGCCAGGTCTGCGCCAGGCCCGCACAACCCCTTTGAAGCATTGCCACCCAACGCGATGGAGGCGCGCACCCCACAGAAGCGGAGTATGTCCTCCTTCTTCCTTGCCGAAGGGCCACTCTCTGCTGCCCCAGGGGCAAGCGTAGCGCTGCACCATCGTGACAGCTTGGTCGACCCTAACGTAGAAAAACAAACACGGACACTCTCAGTCCGTGTCATCTTGGTCATTTTCACAGCAACAATCACTGCCGTGGTCGCAACGATGCTCTGTCTTCTCCTGCTTGACACTGCAGACGACGCGATACGCACCACAGCCAATCACTGCACAGCCATTCAACACAAAGCAAATATTCAAGACAAAGCGCGCACCGTCTCCACAGCGTTGGAACGTCTCCTCGCAGATGGGGTTGATGTGTTGACGCAAAGACATTCCTCTGCGCTGAGGGGCATATGCACCGGGTGGAGCTACGGCTGGGAGAATTCCGCACCATTCCCGGGGAGCTGTATGCTTCCAGACAGCCCTGGGACCACATCACTCTTTGGCACACAGCATCTGCACTATTCAGTGCACGCACCACTGCTCTTCACGGCGAAGGGTGCGTTGCTGTCGTTAGCAGCACCGATACGTGGTAGGCTGGGTGCTGTGGTGGTGCACATAACACGCCGTGCTGTGGTGTCAGCGATACATTCGTCGCTGCAACGCATGGCAGGTCTAGAAGCGGTGATCCTCGTGTCCTCCACCTCCGGCAACAACGTGACACACCTTGCAGCATGCAGCACGGCAGGCCCCGTTTCCTCTCAGCAGACGTGGATGTTGAAGCAGGCCACACAGCGGTTTGTGGCGGACAACGTTGCTGAGGGGCAGGTCCGTGCAGAGGAGGTGCCCGAAGAAGAAGAGGATATGGTGCGCGACGTTGTGCACACCGTTACCGGGACTGTGCTGTATCTGCGACCTGGTGTGGGGGGTGCACCTGGTGAGGCGGACCTCACCATCTTCTGTACATTGCGTGTTGCGGGTGTTCTGGACACCATATTGGAGGTGCGCGACGAAGTCGGGGTGAGTGTCGTGACGTTGCACGCAAACGGTGCCTTGGTGATAGGGTCAGAGCAGAGCTGCGTGACAGCTGCGATGCCAGGGGGCTTCCCAGTAGGGTATGCGTCTATTGCAGTGGTGGTGCATGCACCGCGTGGTGGGCATGGGTGGTGTGCGGTGTACGTCAATGGAACAGAGGTGGTGTCGAATGTGTTCGCAGGTAGGGGTAGGGGTGGGGGTGGGGGTGGGTCGGGTGCGGAGCTGTTGGTCGCTGCTCAGGACGTCGCTGTTGTGGTGCAGTCACGCAGCATGCCTGCAGCTGAGATCGCACTTCGCCATCATACGGGATCTCTTCTGTCTCCTGGCATCTCCACGGAGCACGCCTACCTCTACCAGGTGGTGCGCGTGCCGCTTCCTGTGCCCAGTGTGAGCTCTGCGCTGAGTGTGGTTTCTTCTTGGCTTGTGGCCATTGCAGTGCCGGTGGGGGTGGTGAGTGATGTTTCTGAGCAGGCGAGACGCGAAGGTGTGTCGCGATATCGTGAAGGCGTGGTGGGTGCGGCGCTTGTGTGCTGCATGGTGGGTGCGTGCCTGCTGCTGCTGTACTTCGTGTTCGTGACGGAGGTGGTCGCCGCCACCATGGAGCGTGCCGCGCTGGTGGTGTGGAATGCTGCACACTGCCACATCATGGACCCTGCCCCGGCAGAGCCACGGTGTCTCGGTGCCTTCCTCCCAGAGGGTGTCCAGAGGGAGACACGCAGTCTTCTGTTTGGCGGGCTCCCTGCAGCGCTCACTGCGCCCTTCCCTGCCGTGCGGACGAAGGAGGGCGACCACATCTTTGCTGCAGTGCACACCCTTGTGGAGAACCTGCGTGACACCAAAGGCCACCTCCCGCAGTACGTCCTGCACGACATGGAGCAGCGTCGGGTGCGGCGGACAGGAGCCTCAGACACCTGGGGACCGAGCTTTGAGGACAGCAGCGATGCGACGCTGGAGACGTGCGGGTCGTCCACTACATCGATCAGGTCGCAGGCGTACACCCCAAGCCACAGCACGTCGACAGGGCAGTCACCGGTATTCCCCTCCCCAGACAGACGGCCCACTGTGAACAGCCTCGGGGTCTTCCCTGCGACGAGCCTGCTTGTCCCAGGTCTTCATCGCAGGCGCTTCTCGCTTGTGTTAACGAATGTGAAGGGCACGCACACCATCCTCGAGACGGAAGGGGAGAAGCGTCTGACGGTGCTGTACGGCGAGGTCGTGTCTGCGCTGTCTGCGCTGCACGCCTCCATGGGTGGCGTCTCCGAGCGGTTCAATGGGGATAAGTTTCTGTGTGGGTTCAACACGGTGCGCCCGCTGCGTGCGAACCGCAAGGCTGCGTGCGAGACGGCGTTGCTCATCCCCGAGGTGCTGCAGACACTGGGCGTCACGACGCACACCGCTGTCGCGAACGGAGAAGGCAGGCTTGGAACGTGCGGGAAGACTGTCCTGCAGTTCTGCTGCTTTTCGGCAGTGCTGCCGTGGTGCCACCTGCTCGAGAGGCATGCCACCCTGCTGAACCTCCCGAACCTTGCAGACCACTTCATCCTCGACGAGCTGAAGTCGCAGTACACACGCAAGCTTGTTGACGACGTGAAGTACGCAAAGCGCTACACAAACGGCTTCATCCGCATCTCGCAGGTTATGTGGAGAAAGCGGCACAACGGCAACAAAGCCGCAGAGTGGGTCCTGCAGCAGGACACATCGGGCACCACTGTCACGCCCGCACAGGAGAAGGACCACCTCAGTAAGTGGAACCAGTTCGCCCAGGGTGTCATGAACCAGAAGTGGTCCGATGCTGAGGCAGCACGCGCCGTGCTCGATACAGAAGCACGCACACCAACACTGCAACGCTTCTGCAAAGCTTTCAAGGTGCGTAATTTTGTGCCCCTAGACTGGTGCTCACGGTAGAGGTTTGTTTGGGTGTTTTGTATCGACGGTTCTGCTCCATTATTGCACTCTCACACTGCAAAAACGGGCAGAGGACCCGAACACTAGACCCTACATCACGCAGACGCAATGCACCTGCGTCTTCAATGATCCCCATACATCTGACCGATGAGAGGAAGCGGGAGTAGGGCACACCAGAGTACCCACGAAGTGGATGAAGGGTTGCATATGGTCGGTGCACCGGTCATTGTACCAAGGTGCACTGTCACGAGAGGGCTTTTTATTTCAAGTCAACTTTATTTAGGTATTCTCTATCCCAAAGGCCGGGGTATTTTGAGTCAAAGCTCGGTTAGACACGTTCATCTTTCAACTTTTTATTTCCTCCCAAAAAATGTATTGCAGTCTGCATTCTACTCATCCCTTGAAAAAGAAACCAATGTGGAAACACATCCATTGGCCTTAAGTCGGGTGAGAGGGGAGGCAAACACTTCCGTGTGTCCCTCCCCCCTCCCCCCTCCCCCCTCCCCCCTCCCCTCCCCTCCCCTCCCCACCCCACCACCCCACCACCCCACCACCCCACCACCCCACCACCCCACCACCCCACCACCCCACCACCCCACCACCCCACCACCCCACCACCCCACCACCCCACCACCCCACCACCCCACCACCCCACCACCCCACCACCCCACCACCCCACCACCCCACCACCCCACCACCCCACCACCCCACCACCCCACCACCCCACCACCCCACCACCCCACCACCCCACCACCCCACCACCCCACCACCCCACCACCCCACCACCCCACCACCCCACCACCCCACCACCCCACCACCCCACCACCCCACCACCCCACCACCCCACCACCCCACCACCCCACCACCCCACCACCCCACCACCCCACCACCCCACCACCCCACCACCCCACCACCCCACCACCCCCAACTGCTAACCGCCCTGCACCCCCCCTCCCCTCTGAGTTCCTGCTCTGCACGCACCTTCCCTCTCCCAGTTTTTCAGCTCACTCATCCCTCCTCCTTCTCTGTCTTCCCCCTTGCACACCCACACTTTCCCTTCAGACCAGAGTTGATCCCCACTATGCTATCCCGACCCGCAGTTGTGGTGATGGGCGGAGCTTTCAACCCTCTTCACGCAGGCCATGTACGCTGTGTGGAGGAGGCTGCACGGACTGCTGAGGAGACGCTTGGGTATAGTGTAGTGGCGAAGGGGATAGCCTTGGCACCTGACGGCTATGTGAAGCAGAAGATGGCACGCAGTGGTGGTCTGCACCTCCCTGCCGTCGAGCGGATTGCTGTGGCGGCAACGTTCCTTGAGGCTGTGGGCAGCGACATTGTGCGCCCAACACGCTGCTACGGGAGCGCTTTTGAGTATGGCAAGCACTTTGTTGCTGAGGTGCCTGCGTGTCATGGTGCGACGATCCTCATCGTGCAAGGAGGCGACCGTGGTGCAGGTCGCTGGCGTAGACCTCAGAAGCCCGGCACAGCGACGCTTTGCCTCTGCCGTGGCGAGGCCCAGGCTGCGTCCCTACGTGCAGAGCGTGCACGTGACGAGGCAAGAGGCCTTGCGCAGCCAGGGTTTCATATGATAGCAGCAGAGGGCGACCTGCAAAGCAGTACCGCTGTGCGTGCTGTGATGGCAAGGTGCGGAGAGGGCTGTGCTGCATCTGCGTGTGACTCTGGGGGTGCGTGCGCACATCACAACGAGCTTCTCGAGGCTGGCATCCCAAATCAGGTCTGCGTGATGTTGCTTGGGAAGAGGGAGGGGGCGCTATGAATGTTGCAGCTTGTGGCGTACTGTTGCGTCCCAGAGGAACTGTCTTTTTTTTTTGTCAATTGAAGAAAGGGGTGCATGTGTGCACCCCTTATCTATCAAGTGCTTTGTCTATTCTGGAAAGTACATGAATCTGAGTCAATTGCTTCGTGGGATGACTATTTTATTCCACCGTGCTTCATATTTCAATGTATCGCTCAAGTGACAGTATGCTTGACCAGGTGTCTTTGAGGTACGCATGTGTGCCCGTGGCACAACACATATTTTATCTTCCAATGTGCTTTTCCCAAACTTATATTCTTCTCTTCAACCTCCTGTACTGCAGGAGCTCTTCCCTGTACAAGGCAGTATTGCTCGCCATCAAATATGTTTCTGGACTACATCTAACCCCGATAGTGGACAGGGAACAAAGAGCAACGGCACAAAAGAAAAGGAAACGAACCACCGACCACCCCAGTGTTCACCACCCACCCTTCATCCCACTCCACTTTTGTTCAAATACGCTTTCCCTCACCCTCTCGCCTCCACCACACTCCTACACCACGTACCCGCAGGGATGCGGCTACGTGGGTTGAGGCGATGCAGGTGGGTTTGGGGAACGCATTGACGAAGCGTGGCCTGACCCTCTCAGCTCCTTCAACTGTCCACCCAACAGAACATTAAATTACATCACACCAGCACAGCTCTTGAAACAATGATGGATGTGACCTTTGTGCTGGAAGAGTCAGGCGTGACTGCGACAGTGGAGGTGCCGTGCGAGGCGGACGTTGCAGCGGCAAAGGAGGTTGCGTGCACGGCGCTTGCTGTCTCGCCTGCGTCTGTCGAGATGCGCATCGGCACGCAGGTGCTGGAGGGGACGTGCCGTCTGCAGGACACTGCGTTTGATGCAGGGGTGCAGGTTGTGCTTGCCTGTCCTCGCTTTCCCGACATCAAGTGTCCTGCTGAGTACACTGCATCACATGCGAGAGACTTATCACTGTCGCGTTGTGGAACGCTCTGCGTCTATAGTGACTGGAGTTATGGTGACTGGAGTGGGCATGTTGGCGGCTTCGACACAGAAACCTTTGACACTGTCTTCTCGTTTGACGTGGACAACAGAGTGTGCGGTGGGCCTGCCGTCTCACAGTGCAAGACACGCGTGCAGTGTGGCGACCGACAGGGTTGCCTTCTCGAGGTTGCACTTCCGGGTGGGGAGGTGCTCCGCAAAGTCGACGGCATCCCACGGTCAGTGTTCTCCCGTGGTGGTGTTGTTGTCTCGAAGGGAAAAGACGGCGTCTCTGTGTATGATGAAGACCTGACGTTGCTCCGCACTCTCTCGCACGGAGGGTGTGAAGACATGGTAGTGTCGGACTGTGGTGGGTGGGTGATCACCTACTCCGATATCGAGAGGAAAGCACGTCTGTGGGATGTGAACACAGGTGTTGCTGTGGCATGTGTGCCTGCGGAGGCGTGGTGTCTCGTGGCGCTCTCACGGTCTGCCTCTGTCTTTGCTGTGGGGGACAACACCGTGCACCTCTATGATTGGAGTGGTGCGGCTCTTCGCAGTGCCGATGTGGGTGAGGATGTCAATGAGATGCACTTCACACCATGTGGGAAGTACCTTGTGTTAAGGCTTATAGACGTGCTGCACCAGTATGATGTGGCGACCATGTCCTGTGTGCATGTGATACAAAGTTCAGTTGAGTCTTTTGCGATATCGCCGTGTTCACGTGTTGTTGTGGCTGTGGAACGAGATCGCGTCGTTAGGACAAGACATCTATACCCACACAACAGTGAGTGTTGTGTGACTAGGGGAGGGGAGGGGAGGGAGGGTGGTGATGAATATACCCCATAAACTTTTCTGTTTTTTCGCCTGAGCTGGACGTTATGCAGAGACGCTGCAACTTGACAAACGCACAGCATCTGAGGTAGCTGCACTGCCTGACATCCTCATCCTGTTCCTTCTTCACCACTAGCCAAACAACAATACGATCATATCATCATGTATTTATTGTGCACAATCGTGGCAAAGAAAATCAATCCGACGACTCCAGGAAATTTTTATTCCATACCACGATCTTTAGCAAACCACAGTGACTGTGTGTTTGTATGGTGTCTTCGAATTACTTGCTTTGTCGGAGTTTGTCGAAACACGTATTTAACCGACCAACCTTCGTCTTCCGCAGTTTCAACTTTTTTTTGGTATCACTCTTGTGAGACAGTTTCCATGGATAGACACGAAGAGGGGCAGCACACAGGTGGTTCCGTGCCATGTTTTTCCACAGAACCGACACGTGGGGCGTGTCTCCCGAACAACAAAAAAGCAAATGAATAAAAAATGTTGAAAGTAAAAAGTAAAAAGGAAGAACAAAACAATGTGATTTACAACAGGGACTATAAAATGCTTTTCCCCTTGTGGGCATGTGGGAAAGATCATTCCGGAGTGCGTCAAACACTGCTGCTTCGATAGAAGGCATTACGTCAAGAGCAGCGCGGACGTAAATGTGGATACTGAAGTACCGTGCAATTCCACACAGCAGATGCTGTGCGACAACGAACGCCACAAAGACAATAGCAACAACCACGAACGCATTTTGAACCTGCACATATTTTCCACAATCGTTACAGAGAAATAATGGCAAGAAACGTTATAAGATGAACCAAGCCTCTCGTACTTCGTCACCTTGAGCACCCTCATGAGACCATTCAGACCCTCACTGTCCGTTCATATTATTCTCCACCTCAGAAATTACACCCCGCTCAAAACAGCGACCCATCCCTCGTCTCCTCTTTCCACGTGTCCACCCTCTCAGCTCCGTCAACTGTCCACCCAACAGAACATTAAATTACATCACACCAACACAGCTCTTGAAACAATGGATGTGACCTTTGTGCTGGAAGAGTCAGGCGTGACTGCGACAGTGGAGGTGCCGTGCGAGGCGGACGTTGCAGCGGCAAAGGAGGTTGCGTGCACGGCGCTTGCTGTCTCGCCTGCGTCTGTCGAGATGCGCATCGGCACGCAGGTGCTGGAGGGGACGTGCCGTCTGCAGGACACTGCGTTTGATGCAGGGGTGCAGGTTGTGCTTGCCCGCCGCTTTGCCGACATCAAGTGTCCTGCTGAGTACACTGCAGCGCGTGCGAGAGACTTGTCGCTGTCGCGTTGTGGAACACTCTGCGTTTATAATTCTAAGTCGCATGTTGGCGGCTTCGACACAGAAACCTTCGACACTATCTTCTCGTTTGAAGTGGGCAATGTCGTGTTCGGTCCGCCTGCCATCTCGCAGTGCAAGACACGCTGCTACCTGGCGTGTTGGAACGAAGGACTTCTCGAGCTTGCGCTTCCGGGTGGGGAGGTGCTCCGCAAAGTCGACGGCACCTCGTACTCAGTGTTTACGTGTGGCTGTGCAGTATTCTCAAAGGTCCGAGATGGCGTCTGTGTGTATGATGAAGACCTGACGTTGCTCCGCTCTCTCTCGCACGGAGGGTGTGAAGACATGGTAGTGTCGGACTGTGGTGGGTGGGTGATCACCTCCTCCAGCAAGGAGAACAACGCACATCTGTGGGATGTGAACACAGGTGAAGCTGTGGCATGTGTGCCTGCGAAGGGTAGGCGGTGCAGAGTGGCGCTTTCACGGTCTGCCTCTGTCTTTGCTGTGGGGGGTTGGGTGGCGGAGGGAGTAGATACCATGCGCATCTTTGATTGGAGTGGTGCGGCTCTTCGCAGTGTTGATGTAGATGGGCATGTCGAGGGCATGCAGTTCACCCCGTGTGGGAAGTACCTTGTGGTGAGTGATTTTGGCCTGCACCGTGCACAACGCCTGCTTCAGTATGATGTGTCGACCATGTCCTGTGTGCATGTGATGGACAGCGAAATCCTAGGTGTGTCCTTTGCGATATCGCCGTGTTCACACATTCTTGTGTTCATGCAAGAAGATGGCGTCATTATGACAAGGCATCATCTGTACCCACACAACAGTGAGTGATGTGTGACCAGGCATGTGTGCACAACACATCTTTTATTCAATGTCCTGTTCCCAAACTTATTTTCTTCTCTTCCACCCTCCTGTACTGCAGGAGCTCTTCCCTGTACAAGGCAGTGTTGCTTACCATCAAATATGTTTCTGCACTACATCTAACCCCGATAGTGAACAGCAACGGCACAAAAAAGCAAGGATATCTCTAAATCCGACCCTTTTTGGCCAAATTCCGAAATCCAAATCCAAAAAATTCCCTGTTTTTTTGATACAGTTTTTGGGCTGTTTTTTGACTTTTTTGCGGGAAAAAATTTTTTTTTCCCCCACAAAACTTTTTCGACACGTTGACAGGGCTCTTGCCAATCACCCCCTTTTGGGGTGATTTGGGGTCCCGAGCTTTCCCCCCGTAAAAGCGGTCGCTGCGAGCGCGTCGCGCGCGCGACTCCCTGCCAGTGCAGGGAGGTGAGGCTTCTTCCCTCTGATGCACAAAATCGTAGAAGGCTGGTGGGGAGAGTGAATCACGATCCATCGTGGGTGTCAGCCTTATCAGTAACCTCAGTACATTTATGTAAGAAAAGGTAGTCAAGGCACCCAAAGGTTCCTGGCGAAGCCACGGTGCGCAACATTTCTAAAAAATGTTGACATAAAATGGCACTGTCGTTGGTAATTAGCATCAGGAAAATGCCCGCGCGGGAAATCGGCGCCTGAACAAGATAAAACAATAAGCTCGCGTTTCTTTTATCGAACAGATTTTATTCTCCGCCCCGTACCCAAAACGTAAACACCACTTTGAATCAGAAAAAATATTTTCCTCTCCTTTTTTCTTCCACACGCGCTGGTTTTTGTATTTCGCTAATTTTTATCAAAAAGCTTTTCAAAAAGCTCAATCAAAAAGCCCTTGTTTCGAGTGCGAAACGTTTCTCCATGTATTGCACGGGAAACAATATGACAAACAGGTGCAGGGTGGTTCCGTGCTTATCATAGAACCTGGCACCTTGTGTGTCTCCCAAAAACCAAAAAAGCGTTGTGTGTGTAGTTTTGAAGGAAGGAAAAATAAAATCAATACATTATTGCCATCAATTTTGATTCCATATTTTGCTAAAGCGAAAGCTTCTGGCGAAGCCACGGTACGCAACATTTGAGATCTCCTCCGTCTTCCAACCCTCATAATTGAATGCGATTGACACGTCTTCTCCTTCTTCTTGTGCACAACCTCAAATGTCTCCGATGCTGGACGTTTGACTGCAACTGACGCGAACATCTGCACCCACAACAACTACAGCAACTGTCTGCAACCAATTTTTTTCTCGAAAATCCGAGATTTTTATTTTCCCCCCCCTCACTTTTTTCACTTATTTGATCGCGTTGATCGATCGCATCCCACAGGCGAAACTCTCTGGGGGTGGGGTGGGGTGGGGTAGAATGTACCTGAAATTGCTGTAGGGAAAAACAGGGAATTTTTTTCAGGGAATTTTTTTATTTTCCTGAAATCCATATCCAAATCCACAATTAGAAAAATCCCTGCAAAAAAGAGAAAAAAAAAAAAAAGAATCACCGACCACCCCAGTGTTCATCACCCACCCTTCCTCTTACGCCACTTTCGTTCAAACACGCTCTCCTTCCCCCTCACCCTCTCGCCTCCGCCACACTCCTATACCACGTACCCGTAGGGATGCGGCTACGTGGGTTGAGGCGATGCAGGTGGGTTTGGGGAACGCATTGACGGAGCGTGGCCTGACCCTGGCACGGTTGCTTTGATGGTGGTGATGATGGGTGGGGGCAGTTCACCCCGTGTGGAGTACCTTGTGGTGAGTATAGTGTTTTGTGTGTGTGAGGTGTTATGACTCCGAAGACGAAGAAGCTGATGTAGAACTGCACCAGTATTGTACGATTTGTCGTTTGCGATATCGTCGTGTTCGCGCGTGTTGTGTTTTGTACCGTCCCCGTGGTTCCACATTGTGACGAGAAATACAGTCAGAGAAGTATGACTGCTTTCAGGGGTTCTTCGAGCAGGTGTCCTCACAGCAAACAAAGTGGAAACAACGGGTTATGAGGATGCGGAGTTTGCGATGGTATTTGTTTTTGCTTTCCCCCTTGTGGGCATGTGGGAAAGATCATTCCGGAGTGCGTCAAACACTGCTGCTTCGATAGAAGGCATTGCGTCAAGAGCGCGGATGCAAGCGTGTATACTGAAGTACCGTGCAATTCCACACAGCAGATACTGTGCGATAACGAACGACACAAAAACAACCACGAACGCACTTTAAGCCTCTCGTACTTCGTCACCTTGAGCACCCTCATGGGACCATTCAGACCCTCACTGTTCGTTCGTATTATTCTCCACCTCAGAAATTACACCCCGCTCAAAACAGCGCCAACAGAACATTAAATTACACCACACCAACACAGCTCTTGAAACAATGATGGATGTGACCTTTGTGCTGGAAGAGTCAGGCGTGACTGCGACAGTGGAGGTGCCGTGCGAGGGGAAAGTTGCAGCGGCAAAGGAGGTTGCGTGCACGGCGCTTGCTGTCTCGCCTGCGTCTGTCGAGATGCGCATCGGCACGCAGGTGCTGGAGGGGACGTGCCGTCTGCAGGACACTGCGTTTGATGCAGGGGTGCAGGTTGTGCTTGCCCGCCGCTTTGCCGACATCAAGTGTCCTGCTGAGTACAGTAACAGAGGGAACTTCTGTCAGTTGTCACTCTCGCGTTGTGGGTCGCTGTGTGTCTCTTGCGTGCGTGAGCATGTTCGTGGCTTCAACACAGAGACCTTCGAGACTGACTTCGAATTCACAATGAGCCAAAATGTGGTTGGTGCGCCTGCCATCTCGCAGTGCAAGACACGCTGCTACATGGCGTTTTGGGATTACCTTCTCGAGGTTGCGCTTCCGGGTGGGGAGGTGGTCCGCAAAGTCGACGGCACCTCGCAGTCAGTGTTCGCGTCTGGTGGTGTTGTTGTCTCGAAGGGCACAGACGGCGTCTCTGTGTATGATGAAGACCTGACGTTGCTCCGCTCTCTCTCGCACGAAGGGTGCACTGGTATTGCAGTGTCGGACTGTGGTGGGTGGGTGGTCACCTCCTCCAGGAAGGAGGAGAACGTACGTCTGTGGGATGTGAACACAGGTGAAGCTGTGGCATGTGTGCCTGTGGATGGGTGCTGTGTTGCGCTTTCACGATCCGCCTCTGTCTTTGCTGTGGTGTGCTCTGACAAAGTGCAGCTCTATGACTGGAGTGGTGCGGCTCTTGGCAGCTTTGAAGAGGAGCAGTATGCAATCGTTGGCATGCTGTTCACTCCGTGTGGGAAGTACCTTGTGGCTGAGTTTGAGTTTGAGGATGATTCTTATTTAGGCTACAATGCTGAACTGCGCCAGTATGATGTGGCGACCATGTCCTGTGTGCGTGTGATACAAGACGTATGCGGATTTTCGTTTGCGATATCGCCGTGTTCACGTGTGGTCTTATGTGAAACAACACAAGATGAAACGCTTATCACAAGACATCTGTACCCCTACTGAGCGATGCAGTCCACCCTGTGTGGGAAGTACCTCCTCGCTGTCGCTGAGTACTGCGGTGTGTTGCTATCGTGCGTTGCATCAGTATTTGCGTTGCACCCTCGACCTACTAGCCTGTGAGGGAATTCATTTTTAGTAAACACGTAGTATTCGACAAAATGCTCGAGACCCTCGTGAAAAGTCGCGCGTCTGCGTATCCCGCTCCCCGCTTGTTTTCCCCCTCTTTTCCCCCCTGTGCTCCACGACACTTTCTGTACTTCAGGCAAACACAACCATATCGTAAATCAACAAACAACACCACGCTGGATGATAGGGTGATTTGGTAGATTTACATGATAGGTCACATGATAGAATTTTATCATGTGAACCGGTAAATCCCATCATGTGAACCATCATGTGAACCGGGAAATCTAACATGTGAACTATCATGTGAAGTCGGAAATCTAACAAGTAAAGTATCATGTGAGCCAGTGAATCCTATCATGTGCCCTATCATGTACCCTATCATGTACCCTATCATGTGAACCAGTGAATCCTATCATGTGCCCTATCATGTGATCCTATCATGTGATCGTATCATGTGACCCTATCATGTGACCCTATCATGTGAACCTAGTGCCTCCCAGGGAAAGGGACTCTCGAATTTTTTTTTTGCCCCAAAATAGGGCTAATTTCGACGAATTGAGGCCATTTAAAGCAAAATTTGGCACTTTTGAGCATCTAGGGGGGTCTAAAACGTGGTTTTGAGTTTCCCAGGGTCCTCAACCTGTCTAAGTTAGGCCTTAACTTAGACAATTTTTTTTTTTTTGAAAAACGCTTTGTCTAAGTTAGACAAAACCTGGGTTTTGGGTTTTTGGGTGGTTTGAAAGAGAAGAAGCTTTACTGAAAACAAAAAAAAAAAATGAGTTCCCTCAAGACTCCCTCAGTCCTCACCTGCGCGGACCCCATTGTACCCACCCACACAAGCCACCTCCTCAGACTAACTACAATTGAACAAACTCATCCGCAAAAATGCCTGCCACTGCCAAGACCTCCAAAGCACAGCCCACCATCGTGTCCATGTTCAAGAAGGGAGCTGTTGCGGCACCTGTGGTACGTGTGGTGGAACCCAACAAAGGGGATACGCACTACGACCTGTGGTCTTCAGGCAAGTACAAGTCCATCCCCGATGGTCCGACACCCCGGCTCGCTTCCCTTCACCTTTTTCTTGTGGCGGAGGGGACGGTGAGGGGGTTTAAAAACCACCAGAACGACACCAACAAGGTGCTCAAACTCTGGTTGAAGGAGTTTGATCGCGCCAAACTGGCGGACGACGACAGGGAGGGGAGCAAGCGGAAGACGATCCTGACGATCGTTGCGGAGGCGCATGAGTTCGCCATGAACGAAGCAGAGAAGGGGGGAGACAGCGATGCCTCTGCCGTGTCTGTGCAGAGCCAGGTGTCGCAAGGCAAGAAGGTGAAGAAACGTGTGGTGATGATGGCTCCACAGGTGAGTGCTGTTAAGTACGTGGATTCAACGTCCGAAGAAGAGGAGGAGGAGCAATGTGTGCCAGTGAGACGCAACGCAGCATCCGAGCAACCCGAGGCAGCAATGGAAATCGATGATGTCGACGAGTACTCTTCTGACGGCGATGTTGTCTTCTTAGGTCCCACGCACTCCAACACGAACAATCCCAACCTCACGAACACCACGACCGCACCAGCGAACACCGACTCCACCAACACGCTGAAACGTAAGCGCGAAGCGCAGGAGAAAGGTTGTATGGGTCTGCGGGAGAGCACGGTGCAGGGCCATTTGAACCGTTTTTCCCCCTGGTTGGTGGTGGGTGAAGACAAGTTCAAGTGCTTGTATTGTGGTGCTTTCTCTCATGCAAAGACCAAGCTCGCCAGAGACCTCCCTGCGCATGCAGGCGACCCCAAACACCAACGTCTCGTGAAGGCTGCCGCTCTGCAGGCTTCCAATGGAACCGTGCTTCACACGTTGCACGCCAACAGCGACAAAGAAGTCGAGTTCAACCAAAAAATGCTGAAAATATGCATTGAGGTTATTGTTTTCCTCGCGCGCAAAGGTGTAGGGCACTCTAACTTGGAGGAGTTTCTGAGTTTTTTCGCAGACAAGCTGGAGTGCACCGACATGGAGGCATACCTCAGACAACAAATACGCTATCTCAGCTGCGGTGCAGTCTTAGAGATCATGTCCTGCATCACGGAGGTGTTGACAGAAGACCTCCTCAAGCAGGTCAAAGCCTCCCGTTTCTGGGGCCTGTCGGGGGATTGCTCACGCGACGTCAGCAAGAAGGAGCAACTCGTCTTCGTCGTGCGATACATGGTCGGTGCCACCCCCGTCGAGAAGCTCATCATGATGGGTGAGCTGAAGGACCAGACGGGGGCTGGTTACGCGTCGTTGCTGACGAAGTGGATAGACCAGCTCGGGCTCGACTACGGGAAGATGAGTGGATGCTCGTTTGATGGCGCATCGGCAATGCGTTCCTCGAACAAGGGCTGCCAACAACAAATCCGTGCAGACATAAACCCAGGCGCCCTCTTCACCTGGTGCTACGCACACTCCCTCGCACTCTGTGGCCCAGAAGCAGCGGCAGAGGGGAAATCGCCGGAGATTACCCGGTTCTTCGACGGCCTGCGGTGGGTGTGGGTTTTTTTTTCGGGATCCAAGATTAAGCTCGACACCCTGGAGGAGATGCTGGAGGAACTTCGCGACTTGTGTGAGTACTGTGACATCCTCATCGCAAAGCCGGGTGACACCCGGTGGCTCACCAACGGCAGGTGTTGCAGCACCGTCCGCAAGGAGTACCCCGCCGTGCACAGCGCCCTGTGCAAGCTTGGAGAGGCCGGCGACGTGGAAGCACCGTTCATCGCGCAGCACATCAAAGAGCCCGGTTTTTTTGCAACGTTGTCCTTCATGACGGTGGTCCTGGACGAGTTGAACGTGCTGTCGACGTCGCTCCAGAGCAGGAACACAAACCTGCTCACCGTTTGCAGCCACATCGACAAATGTGTTGCGTCATTGTCGTTGCTTGAAACCAACCCGAACATGTTCCCGTTCTACCCAGAATGGGTACCGAGGTATAATCAATGCCACGGTACAAAACTTTCCCGTCGGAACTTTGCGATTCATCACGACACGGTCTGCAAGCCATACCTCAAGGAGCTGCTGAAGTGCCTCAGTGAACGATTCGTGAACATGGACATTGTGAGATGCTTCTCAGTATTCGACATCCGCAACCTCCCTGCTAACGCGGACGGGCTGGCGATCTACGGCAACACCGAGGTGAAGAAGCTCATCGAGGAATTTACTGAGCTGCATACACTCGAGTACAAAAAGTACGATGTTGTGGGCGAGAAGACGCGTGGGAGACCAGAGTACTCCAAGACGGAGCATACTGTGATATCGCGCACTCAAACAACGCCGTTACTGAGCGTGGACACGACGCCGTTCGTTGAGGAGTCGCCAGAACTGAACAGTCTGGAGACAAAGAAAGCTGTAGCTGTGAAAGAATGGAGGATCCTGGTGGACGTTTTGTCGAAGAGAACTACAACAAAGGACACTTCGGACCTGATCGCAACATTCTTGACAAGTTCCGCAGGAGACGCCTACCCCATTATGAGGGATCTTGTTTTGCTTGGGTTGTCAATCCCCGTCACATCAGTTGAAGACGAGCGCTGCTTCAACGGCATGAAGTACGTCAAGAATAGCTACAGAAACAAACTGCTGGATTCAAGTCTGCTATGCATTCTTATGTGCAAACAGGCAGAGACAAATGAGAATAAATTTACGCCTGACCAAATCCAAAGGATTTTTGAAGCCTTTAAAAGAAAGAAGGTTAGAGTTTCTGTGTGATGCTTATCAGGTTGGGGGGACAATGGGGTTAGGGGTACGGGTGGGGCGAAGGGGTGGGGTGGGGTGTGATTGTTCATTTGTCGAACTCTTCTATTGAAATGAAAAGACCACTTAACGAGTTTCGAAAAAGCAACACAAAAAAAAAAGCCCCCAATTTTTAGCTTTGTACAGGACCTTTTCGCGCGGAGCGCGAAAATTTTTTTTTAGCCTTTTTTTTTAACTTAGACAAATCTGTGGCCAGACTTTGTCTACGGTTGAGGACCCTGGAGTTTCCAAAAAAAAAAAAAAAAAATCCCCTAAATACAATACGGTTGTGCAGATAAGCGTGATACAAAGGGGAAAAAAGCGGTGTTGCGCTATTTTTTGCCCAAAATCGGGTGTGGTAGTGTACTGACTGATCAAACTGGTAGCAGATTTCCTTAGCGAATTCCTTCACATTATTTTTTTGGTCAACCACGTGGTCGATTGGTCGCCGGGGCGTTGCGTACCAACTAAACGAAATACGAACGAGATTTTGCTTGTGATTGTTGTTATTATTATTTTTCATGCTCATCATCTTCGTCTGGTGGAAATTTTACGTGTCGCATTCCCACCTGTGTGGGTCAGCATGTATGGACACCTTGTCAAAAAATCGAATGGGGGGAAGATTAAAAACTCTTGATAAGCAGAGCTCGGTTTGTTGTTAAAGACATCTTCTACCATGCATTGAGGAGGGTAAGACAGTGTTCGCAGTTTCTACTTGATAGCATTACAACATTTAACTTCTCCACGGGGGTCTTGGGCCGTTCATTCGGTTATACCTTGACTACCGGAAGATATTCTTGAGGCCTTTTTGGTCTCTAGAATATCCGGTCTTCCCGAACGGAGGCACACTTTGTGTGTTACTACGACCTGGCAATTTCCAGCAGTAGGTTAAGTAATCTTTCTTGTAAATTGTTGGATCATTATCTCCTCAGTGTATGGTGGATGACTTATTTGACAACAAACCGATGTGTTTGTCAAGTGGACTGCCTGGTCACTTTTCAGTGCTGGTGGTAATTTTTGCGGTGAACTTGATATGATGTACCCTAACATGTGGCCTATCATGTGCCCTATCATGTGGCCATAGGGCACATGATAGGGCACATGATAGGGTACATGATAGGGTACATGATAGGGTACATGATAGGGCACATGATAGGATTCCCCGGTTCACATGATAGGTCACATGATAGGATTGATAGGGTCACATGATAGGCACATGTTAGGGTACATGATAGGGTACATGATAGGGCACATGATAGGGCACATGATAGGTCACATGATAGGGTACATGTTAGGGTACATGATAGGGCACATGTTAGGATCCTAACATGTGCCCTATCATGTCACCCTATCATGTGACCCCTATCATCCAGCGTGGTGAACCTTTACTTCCCCCCCCCCCCCCCCCCCCTAGGCATACTTGTCCCCCCATTACACGGCGGGGTCCACACACCCGAGGGTCCGTAAATTTTACGGACCCTCATTACGGACCCTCAAGTGCGGACCCGGGTCCGTAATTACGGACCCTAGGGTACGTAATTACGTGGTCTAAGGTGGGAAATCACTGTTTGGATGTGTGACTGCTGGTCGAAAAGCCCTGGGAGCAAACCGAGTGGTACACAGGTACCACATGATAGACCATGATCATGTGGGCCTATCCCAAGTTACATACCGAAAAAAGTCGTGAGCTCGGTTAGTTGTCAAAGACGTCTTCCACCATGCACTGAGGAGATAATGATCCAACAATTTACAAGAAAGATTACTTAACCTACTGCTGGAGTTGCCAGGTCGTAGTAACACACAAAGTGTGCCTCCGTTCGGGAAGACCGGATATTCTAGAGACCAAAAAGGCCTCAAGAATATCTTCCGGTAGTCAAGGTATAACCGAGTGAACGGCCCAAGACCCCCGTGGAGAAGTTAAATGTTGTAATGCTATCAAGTAGAAACTGCGAACACTGTCTTACCCTCCTCAATACATGGTGGAATATGTCTTTGACAACAAACCGAGCTCAAGAGTTTTTAAACTTCCCCCTGAGGGAATGCGAGACGCAAAATTTACCGGACCCTAGGGTACGTAATCACGTGGTCTAAGGTGGGAAATCATTGTTTGGATGTGTGATATCTGGTCGGAAAAGCCCTGGGATGGTGGTTACGATGCAAACTGGGAGTGGGGTGTAAAGGAGAATGGTGGGGGAAAATAAAGTTGGGCGGGTAGGGGTCGCATTTTGTGGAGTTCAAACAGTTTTTCATTACCCTCCTCACTTTTTTTTGTGGGTCTTTATATGAGTCTTAAAATCAACTTTGGAGGCACACTTTTTCCAACAGATTCGACAACGATTCGGTTGGTTGTAGTGCTTAAGGTGTTTTTTTTCCATGTGCTGGGCGAGACCATTCGCCTTCACCTTGCTTGGACACATTGGACATTTACGCATACAAACACAAATGATCTTTTCCCTGTGAGAATCGATGTGCGCAGATAGCCCCACCTCCCTGACATCCACCCCACAAAACTCACACTCAACTAACACCTCGTCGTCTGACTCATCCGAACTGAAGCTCTCTTCATCCTCCTCTTCTTCATCCTCCTCTTCTTCATCCTCCTCTTCTTCACCCCCGATCTCCTCTCCCTCCTCCTCGCACTCCTCGTCATCTTCCCCCTCCCCCTCCCACTCTTGGCGAGCTTCAGCTAGCAGCAACTCTTCGCGAGCTTTGTCAGGAACAAACGAATGAAATGTGAAGTTGGGTATTTTTTCGCTGCACAGGCACACATAGCCTATCCCCTCCCCCTCCAGAAAACTAAACAGCACGTAACGTCCGGTGATGTGGGCGAACCCAGGACGTATTTCCGTGAGCTGAGTCAAGAGCCTGTGCACAGCGAGACGGTTCTTGGCAGTAGCGCTGAGGCACTTGCACATAATCACCTTTTTTTTCCCCTCCAATCCCACGGCGTCCAATGTCGCCTTTTCCCACCTGCATGCCTGCGTGCGGGCTCTCTGCTCCGCCATAGCCATTGTGACCTCATAGGTCTGTGGGCTCGTCACATTGGGGGCGAGACGCTTCCTCTTCCCGTTCTCGGCCTCCTCCCGCTCATCGGATGCTTCGAGAGGGATGGCATCGGAGAAATGCCACCAGTGGTTGATGGAGTGGCAGAAGGCGTTTTTTGTACTACCTCTTCTGACCAGCTCCATGAGGACCAGGAAAATGTGGCCTGCCACCCTCGCCCTGAGGAACGGGTCGACGGCAGCTCCCTCCTTCAGCACGTGATAACGCCATGGCACATCCTGGTACCTGTACTGAATGAGTTCAGTAACACACACGTACAGCCATTTCCACTGGCCAGACAGGTCCCTGCTCTCCCCCATTGCGCGCGCCACTGTCCGAAGCTGATCCCCGATGGCGTTCTGCGAAATATCGCACCGGAGATGCGCGCACACAGACGACAGCACCAGCCTTGTCGGTCTGTCGATGAGGGCGTTCAATTTTTGAACAAGACCCTTCGTGTCGTGGAGGGCGGGGCTCACAAAACGGCACCGAGGCGCAACAGAAGCAAGTCGTGAGGGAAAACCGGCATCCGCCATTTGCTGCACAGTCAGATGTGGGCAGTTGTGAATGTTCAGCGACCACTCGTCCTCAGGGATAGCACATGTGCAACATCTATGCGATGTGGGACCGCAGCCCTTAATTTTGGACCAGCGGTCCAGATGATCTGGGCACATCTTTCCCACGACGACGCTGGCCAGCCTGCACGGTTGTCCGCTCGGAGGCTCGGCTTGGCAGGTGGCCCCACCCAGCTGCTCGAGCTGATTCTGCAGGGTGTAGTGCTCATACGCCTTGAACCATTTTTTTTTTAGGTCAACCACAGTTAGACCTGGGGAGAAGAATCCTGTCTGAAGATTCAACAGGGCGAGGGACAAGCGAACACGGGCATTCCTCGTGCGGAGGGAATTCCTCGGCGTATACCCGTCGGTGTAGAGCAAGCCCACTAGGGGCAGGGTACCTCCCAAAAGCCATTCACATGCCTCGCGGACCATCCACACAAATGCCCCGACCAAACCAAGCGCCAGCCGGGCCCTCGTGGTTTCCTTCTCCTCACGCTCCAATTTTCGCACCCTTTTCGTCGATAACCCCATCCGATACCCTGTGCGCTCGAAATGCAACCTGCCCACCTTCGCGAGTTGTGCCTGCGAAAGGCCAAGCTCAAGCCTGAACAAACGAAGCGTTTCCCCAACATCCATAACAGCATCCTCAACATCAGTATTGCGTGCACGGCGTGGCATTGACCCAAAAGTAAAATAAAAACGAAACAAAACAAAACAAAACGAAAGAAAAATAAAAGGTAAGAAAGTGAAAGTCCTGAAGTAGAGATGATGATGTGTGGGAAGGGAGGAGCGATGAAAATAGATACAGCAAGGCCAAAAGTATGGGGTGTGGAGAGAGGGTACTTTTATGAGTATGATCAATGATAAAAAAAAAGGGGGGGTGACACCATGCATGTTTAACCAATCTCATTCTGGCTGATTGTAATTGGCTCGCTTACGGGGTGTACGTCTTCGTCACCACCGGGCCCCTCCTCTGCAGTACCCTCCGCTGCAGTACCCCCAAGCAAAGAGTCCACCTGCGAGACGACATCAGGTGACATCAAGGTTTCCATGGAGAAGTCGCAAGTTATTGAGACGTCAACAGGGGGCAGCAAAGCAACCCGCACCTCGAAGAAGACCCCCATCCACGGTACGCATTTTGGTGCCACAGAAGAGTCCCACGACCTTGGGAGGGAGTAATGCTTGATGTACTCCCCAGGAGGGCAGCTGGACTCTTCACCGAAGTCCCTCTGCAGCTTCAGGGTAACATCCCTGTCGCTTACCTTTACCGAGCAGGTTTTAAAAACCCCCTCGACAGCCACACAGTGCATCATGTTGGTCGTGTTCTTTGTTTTTGCCAGGTTTGGAAACGTGTATGCAGGTGCGGCAGGGGTTGCGCCCGTTGTTCTTCTTCTCTTTGTATCCTGGGTTTTGGGTGTTCTGGGCGTTGTCGGTGTTTTCTGTGTTCTGGGCGTTGTCGGTGTTTTGGGTGTCATTGGTGTTGCAACCTCCTCATCCTCCTCCTCCTCCTCCTCCTCGTCCTCCTCGTCACTGTCGTCAGCTTCTTTGCCAAGCTCTTGGTAGATGCTGAGCATGCTACACTGCTTGTATTTGGGCAGCAAGCCCTGCATCATGAGGTCATACACAGGGTGGCGGGTGTTGTTCTCATTCTCCCAAGCCCTGATCACACTGTCACGGAGTACGAGGCCAGCGTAGCTCGTCACACATTTTTTGTCCTGGCGCTTAGTGTAGGAGTACACATTCGGTTTCGCGTGCTTGGGGTCGTTCACGAGTCTGGCGTCCACTTTCTCGAGCTTGTTCAGCTTGCTGTTCTTCTGCTTCTTCCCAAAAAGCGTGGCAATGGCGGTGGTGGTGTTCGGGGTGTTCGTGTGGATACGTTTCCCCGTAACCTTCATCAACAACTTCCGGATTCTCGGCCCTTCCAGAACACACCCCGTCTTGCCGGAGTCCTCCTCCTCTTTATCCGTTGCTTTCCTCACCCAACAGCAGAGGAAGTCGTGGAAGTATTCTGCGTCTAAATCAGAAGAAGCACCACGAGAGCGTTTTCCAGGCATGGTCAGGAAGAATTAACAAAGGAATTCTGTTGGGAGGTAGAAAGATGCTGATATTGAAGGGCCTGAAAAACAATTTGCAAAAATCCCCCCTCCTTTTTTTTTTGTTTTGTTTTGTTCTTGAAAATGAAACAAACAAAAGGAGGGGGGTTTTTGCAATTTGTTTCAGGCCCTTCAATATCAGCAGCTTTTCTACCTCCCAACAGAGTTCCTTTAGTAAGTCTTCCTGACCATGTGCACACCTGGAAAACGCGCTCGTGATAGTGCTTCTTCTTTAGACACCGAATACTTCCACGACTTCCTCTGCTGCTGGGTGAGGAAATCAACGGATAAAGAGGAGGAGGACGGTGTGTTCTGGAAGGGCCGAGATTCCGGAAGTTGTCGATGAAGGTTACGGGGAAACGTATCCCCACGAACACCCCGAACACCAGCGCCGCCATGGCCATCCTTTTTGGGAAGAAGCAGAAGAACAACAAACAGAATAAGCTCGACAAAGTGGACGCGAAACTCGTGAACAACCCTAAGCATGAGAAACCAAATGTGTACGTACTCCTTCACTAAGCGGCAGGGCGGAAAATATAAGACGAGCTACGTTGGCGTCACACTCAGCAACACTGTGATCAGGGCTTGGGAGAATGAGAACGCCCGCAACGGTGTGTATCAGATCATGATGCAGGGCTTGCTGCCCAAGTACAGGCAGTGCAGCATGCTGAGCATCTACGAAGAGCTTGGCAATGAAGCTGACGACAGTGACGAGGAGGAGGAGGTTGCAACAGCAATGACACCCAAAACCCTTGCCGCACCTGCATACACAAGTTTCCAAACCTGGCAAAAACAAAGAACACCACAAACATGCTGCACTGTGTGGCTGTGGAGGGGTTTTTTAAAAGTGAAGTTCTTCCTTTAAAACCTGCTCGGTAAAGGTAAGCGACAGGGATGTTACCCTGAAGCTGCAGAGGGACTTCGGTGAAGAGTCCAGCTGCCCTCCTGGGGAGTACATCAAGCATTACTCCCTCCCAAGGTCGTGGGACTCTTCTGTGGCACCAAAATGAGATTGGTTAAACATGCATGGTGTCACCCCCTCATCATTGATGAGGACTTTCACTTTCTTACCTTTTATTTTCCTTTTTTTTTTTTTTGTACTCAGGTAGCTACGTAGCCTTCAGGGAGGCAATCGTGTGCTAATACAGAAAGTATCAGTCAAGGCTGTCCTTACAGACGCATGCCAAAGCGGCCGCCACATGGGTGTGGACTTTAGATTGAAGTTTCATCATTGTACTAGCCCAGGGAGGGTTCCCGGCTACCGGCGAGGTCTCTTCCAATCCGTTCCCTAGTTTCCTAGGGGGGCCTCCTTGGCTTCACTGGCTAGGGCTCTGCAGGTCCCTCCACACATGTTGTGTGCCTGCCTTCAGCACCCAGGGTAGCATACCCAGCACCTTTTACCCTCAGGTCAGACCTTCATAGAGTTTCAGGAGGAGTGCCACAAAAGGGCCCCCGGATGCAATTTAACGTCCAGCCCAGGACGTGGAGGCAACTGGGGGGATCGAACCCCCGACCCTTGGTTTACAAGACCAATTTCCGTGGAATCGGATGTAAATAACAAAGTGTTTTTTATGTGGGTGGTGTCAATCATGACGTCAATTCGCGTACACAAAAGTGTGCAGTGGCCAGAAGACAAGCTTGAATATATTATTTTCATCATGTTCTTAGGTGGCGGCTCTCCGATTCAGGCACCCCTACCGTAATAGGCACACCTTCACCGTGCCCGTCCCCAGGCCAAAGCCGAACGGGGTCCGCCATAGGGTCTTGAGAGCGCCGACTTTGGGTACGTTAATCCCTTACCATACCTACTCATCGACGGAGCTGTGCGTTATGGGTAAGGAGTGCTCTTAGAGCCCACCTCGGGGTCGCTCATGTATCCCCCCCAAAGGTATTGTCCCACGGGCGGTCGCAGGGCTCTAGTTCATCCCCCCATACGTCCCTGGCACAAGGCCTTCGCGCGGTCAAAGGAATCCCATCATAGAGCCCCCCCCTACCTACTAGGAACATACCTCCACGACTGGATGCAGTTTTAGGTCATACCCAGTTCCTTTTGTTTCGTTTTTTTTTTTTTTTTTTTTTTTTTTTTTTTTTTGGGTCAATGCCACGCCGTGCACGCAATACTGATGTTGAGGATGCTGTTATCCCCCCCAAAATTTGCCGTGGTAGGTCTTAAAATAGCCCAAAAAATCCAAAGAAACCCCCAGAAATACATGTTCGAGAAAAGATTGTGAGGTCAAATTTTGAGGCAAAATACGGTTATTTTGGTGTACCCAGTGCACTATAGTACAAGACGAATTTTGATCAAAATAAATATTTTTCCCCCCCAACAAATTTTTTTGTCGGCCCAAAAAAAAAAAAAAAATTTTTTTTTTTTTTGAGTCCGAAAAGCACCCAGCCCACGTAATTTCGTACCCTAGGGTCCGTAATTACGTACCCTAGGGTCCGTAATTACGGACCCTAGGGTACGTAATTACGGACCCTAGGGTACGAAATTACGTACCCTAGGGTCCGTAATTACGTACCCTAGGGTACGTAATGACACTCCGTAAAGAGGGACCCTCCTAACATGCCGTTTTACGGACCCTCGGGGTGTGCGGACCCCGCCGTGTATGGGGAGGGGTAAAATATGGGGAAAATATGGGGGAAATATGGGGGATTTTCCCCCCCATATTCCCCCATATTTTCCCCATATTTCCCCCATATTTTTTATGGGGGAATAGATGTACTGGTGTACTGGTGTACTGCTTCTGTACGTTACTTACCTACCCACCCGACGTTTCTCTGACGCATGAGGATTACATGGTTGTAAGTCCCTATAAGAAGGGCAAACCTGCTGATGTTTTGGTATGGGCAGAAAGAAGGGTACCATTATGAGTTCCTCTCAGACTCCCCTGTTTTGCCACCGGTGTCAGGCATCAGCAGGCCTAACCGCCCAGATGGTTTCAACACAAAGCTTCACGACATCGGGCCTTCCGGTGCCATCGATAAGGCCCTCGACACAGACGGGTTAGCATTGCCCCTGCGTTTGACCTGTAGCCCACTTACTAGTACACTAGTACACTAGTACACTAGTACACTAGTACACTAGTACACTAGTACACTAGTACACTAGTACACTAGTACACTAGTACACTAGTACACTAGTACACTAGTACACTAGTACACTAGTACACTAGTACACTAGTACACTAGTACACTAGTACACTAGTACACTAGTACACTAGTACACTAGTACACTAGTACACTAGTACACTAGTACACTAGTACACTAGTACACTAGTACACTAGTACACTTTTGTGCACCACAGTGCACTATAGTACACAAGGAAAACAATAGGAAAACACCCCCATATTCCCCCATAATCCCCCATATTCCCCCATATTCCTGCTGTATTCCTGCTGTATTCCCCCCATATTTCCCCCATATTTGCCACGAAAGTGTAGGGTACCAAAATATGGGGGAATAGGGCCTCCCCATATTGGGGGGACAAGTATGCCTAGGGGAGGGTCACTGCACGTTAAATCTCTCGATAAATGCGATTTTTCCGATTTTGATCCTCAGAACCGCAGAAGTCCCCGAAAACTATACCAAACCACCTAGGGGACCCAAAAAACGCACCAGCGCCCCAGTTTTGACACAGAAACACTCAGATAATGCCTGAAATGCAATTTTAAAAGAGTGCCTACAGAACTTGTACCTGCCCACCCCCGTAGATAGAGCAACTCACACATCCATCACGCCTCAGTGTGAGCCAGGGGCCAGAAAAGCCCCCAAAGCCACATATTTTCACCCCAGAACCTATCCCGAGGGGTACCCAGGCTGTTTCGGGGTGTTTAGAGGGACTTGGTGGAACTTAGAACCATGTTTCAAAAAGGGTACAAGTACTGTGCCAAGGGTTTGCCCTCTCAAGGGACCAAGTACTGGTACCCTTTTGAAACATGGTTCTAAGTTCCACCAAGTCCCTCTAAACACCCCGAAACAGCCTGGGTACCCCTCGGGATAGGTTCTGGGGTGAAAATATGTGGCTTTGGGGGCTTTTCTGGCCCCTGGCTCACACTGAGGCGTGATGGATGTGTGAGTTGCTCTATCTACAGGGGGGGTGGGCAGGTACAAGTTGGTGGTCACTTTTAAAAAACGCAAAAAAGTCGCTCAGAAGTGGTTAAAAGTGCCCAAAACCGGGCGGAATTCGGTTTTTGGGGTCCAAATGGGCCTATGGTGTGGTTTTTTTGACCTCAGGGGGTATTTTTTGATTTATTGCCTACTTCACGTTTTTTGACGGCTTCAGATACCTTAGGGTGGGAAAACCCTTGGCACAGTACTTGTACCCTTTTTGAAACATGGTTCTAAGTTCCACCAAGTCCCTCTAAACACCCCGAAACAGCCTGGGTACCCCTCGGGATAGGTTCTGGGGTGAAAATATGTGGCTTTGGGGGCTTTTCTGGCCCCTGGCCCACACTGAGGCGTGATGAATGTGTGATTTGCTCTATCTACGGGGGTGGGCAGGTACAAGTTCTGTAGGCATTTTTTAAAAATTGCATTTCAGGCATTATCTGAGTGTTTCTGTGTCAAAACTGGGGCGCTGGTGCGTTTTTTGGGTCCCCTAGGTGGTTTGGTATAGTTTTCGGGGACTTCTGCGGTTCTGAGGATCAAAATCGGAAAAATCGCATTTATCGAGTACAGTGACCCTCCCCTAACCCCCCCCCCCTCCCCGTTTATAGTCTTTTGAGCAACAAGCAAAGAGTAACTAGTCTCTCGAGCATTTTCACGCTAACGACCACACCACGCTTTACTTCTCTTTTTCACTTTTGCTTTGTTAAAACCCTCTTCTGTTGGTGGAAACGACAGACACAATGGAGCCATCACAAACACACAAAACAAAGCAACCCACCTCATCACTCAGCATAAGAAGAGAAAACAATGGATGTGACCTTTGTGCTGGAAGAGTCAGGCGTGACTGCGACAGTGGAGGTGCCGTGCGAGGCGACGGTTGCAGCGGCAAAGGAGGTTGCGTGCACGGCGCTTGCTGTCTCGCCTGCGTCTGTCGAGATGCGCATCGGCACGCAGGTGCTGGAGGGGACGTGCCGTCTGCAGGACACTGCGTTTGATGCAGGGGTGCAGGTTGTGCTTGCCCGCCGCTTTGCCGACATCAAGTGTCCTGCTGAGTACACTGCAACGCATACGGGAGACTTATCACTGTCGCGTTGTGGAACGCTCTGCGTCTATTGTAGCAGGGCTGGGCATGTTGGTGGCTTCGACACAGAAACCCTCGACACTGTCTTCTCGTTTGAAGTGGACAATGATGTGTACGGTCCGCCCGCCATCTCGCAGTGCAAGACACGCTGCTACCTGGCGTATGGGGATCACCTTCTCGAGGTTGCACTTCCGGGTGGGGAGGTGGTCCGCAAAGTCGACGGCACCTCGCACTTTGTGTTCGCGTGTGGTGGTGTTGTTGCCTCGAAGGGCACAGACGGCGTCTCTGTGTATGACGAAGACCTGACGTTGCTCCGCTCTCTCTCGCACGAAGGGTGTGCGAAAGCGGCAGTGTCGGACTGTGGTGGGTGGGTGATCACCTCCTCCAACAAGGAGAAGAATGCGCGTCTGTGGGATGTGAACACAGGTGTTGCTGTGGCATGTGTGCCTATGCATGGGTGGGTGTACGAAGGAGTCGCGCTTTCACGGTCTGCCTCTGTCTTTGCTGTGGGGGGTTCGAACACCGTGCAGCTGTTTGATTGGAGTGGTGCGGCTCTTCGCAGTGTTGATGTGGATGGGGATGTCGAGGGCATGCAGTTCACACCATGTGGGAAGTACCTTGTGGTGGGGATACCTGTTGAGGAATCTGATGATGACGACAGACAATGGCCTGTTTACAATGTATACCTGCACCAGTATGATGTGGCGACCATGTCCTGTGTGCGTGTGATACCGCAAAGCTCTTTCCCCGACTCCATTTCCTTTGCGATATCACCGTGTTCACGTGTTGTTGCGGTTACGCAAGATGGCGTCATTGCGACAAAGCATCTGTACCCACACAACAGTGAGTGATGTGTGACCAGGGGAGGGGAACTTCCAGGGCAAGGCATTGTATCTCGAGTCACTTATTGTTTCACTTTCTCTTTGTACGAGTATGCAATACGTCTGGAAATGAAAGACGCGCTCGGCGATTGTCATGAGTTTTATCGTTTTCCCCTTCCCCCCTTTTGCTCCACCTCTCCACCGTACTTCAGGACGCGGGTTTTCGGGACTTTTGGGGTTTGAAAAAAAAAAAGGATGGATGCGATAAACAAATAACAAACAACGAATAAATAAAGAAGGGGGGTATTTCATTTCTTTTCGCCTGAGCTGGACGTTATGCACAGACGCTGCAACTTGCCAAACGCACAGTATCTGAGGTAGCTGCACTGCCTGACATCCTCATCCTGTTCCTTCTTCACCACTTAGCCAAACAATACAATCATCATGTATTTTTTGTGCACAATCGTGGCAAAGAAAATCAATCCGACGACTCCAGGAAATAATTATTCCAGACTGTAAGGTGTCTTCAAATTGCTCGCTTTGTCAGAGTTTGTTGAAACACGAATTTACCCACCAACCTTCTTATTTGTCGTCATGGCGAAGTGACACCACCAACCATCACATCAAACACAACAGAGCCCTTAACAATATGATGGATGTGACCTTTGTGCTGGAAGAGTCAGGCGTGACTGCGACAGTGGAGGTGCCGTGCGAGGCGAAGGTTGCAGCGGCAAAGGAGGTTGCGTGCACGGCGCTTGCTGTCTCGCCTGCGTCTGTCGAGATGCGCATCGGCACGCAGGTGCTGGAGGGGACGTGCCGTCTGCAGGACACTGCGTTTGGTGCAGGGGTGCAGGTTGTGCTTGCCCGCCGCTTTGCCAACATCAAGTGTCCTGCTGAGTACACTGACAAGGTGCCAACTGGACAACGCGAGCTGGAAATGAATATCCATTACTCGTCGCTGTCTCCTTGTGGAGCACTCTGCCTCTTTGTACTAAATACAGCCAGTTTCGACTTGTCGACTCGTTTTTGCTATATCACCGGCCGCGATACAGAAACCTTCAGCCCTGCCTTCATGTTCGAAGTAGACTTTGAGGTGTGCAGTGCGCCTGCCATCTCACGGTGCCAGACACGCTGCTACCTGATGAGTAGACATTGTCTTCTCGAGGTTGCGCTTCCGGGTGGGGAGGTGCTCCGCAAAGTCGACGGCACCTCGTACGCAGTGTTCGCGCGTGGTGGTGCTGTTTTCTCCAGAGGCGGGGGCGGCGTCTCTGTGTATGACGAAGACCTGACGTTGCTCCGCTCTCTCTCCCACGAAGGGTGTATGAGCTCGTGGGCAGTGTCGGACTGTGGTGGGTGGGTGATCACCTACGCCCGCAGTGGGAAGGCACGTCTGTGGGATGTGAACACAGGTGAAGCTGTCACACGTATACATGCACGCAGCTTTGGAGTGGCGCTTTCGCGGTCTGCCTCTGTCTTTGCTGTCGTGCACTCTGACAAAGTTCAGCTCTATGACTGGAGTGGTGCGGCTCTTGGCAGCTTTGAGAAGGAGTCGGGTAATTATGGTGACTATTTTTCTCTCCTGCAGTTCACTCCGTGTGGGAAGTATCTCGTAGTACAGTTGATGGACATGGTTGCCAAAAAGTTTTTACTGCGCCAGTACGATGTGGTTACCATGTCCTGTGTGCGTGTGATACCGGACTCCGACAACTGCAGTGAGTTTACGATATCGCCGTGTTCACGTGTGGTACTATTTACGAACACCCAACGAGACACTATTGTGACGAGACATCTGTACCCCTACTGAGTGATGTTTTGCGAGAGGTTGTGTTTGTGCAGCTTCTCGCAGGCAGTCCACCCCAGAAGTACCATCTGTAGGGGGGGGCGTGGGGGACTCGAAACTGTTTTTCCACTCTGGGTACCTGTGGGTCCAGGGTGTACGATCTAGTGTATATGGGATAATACAGGGATTGTACATAAATTGTAGATCTACTATATCCCTGTGTATATGTGTGTAGGTGTATGCATTTGACTTTCACTCTTTTTTTTTGTTAAATCGTTCTTGTTTTGTTTGGTCTTTTTTTAGTGCCTGCGTCCGCCGATGAACGGTGAGGCGTTTGCACTTTCAACTTCTCTTTTTTTTTGTTTATCACGAATATTATTTTGTCATTTGTTAATTGCATATTACACCCACTACAGATGTCTACAGATGTATATTAAAAAAATTTTCCCCCGGAAAAAAACGCTCGTTTCTTTTACTTTATACTACGTGCTTCCCCACAAAATAAGTTGCATGTCTCCAGGTTCAGTTCGTCACAGTGGATGGACACTTTGCCATTTCCTCTTTCTTTTTTGTTAAAAAGGTGGCAAACAGAGATGTTTTTAAACAGAACCAAAATATTCATTTTTTTTTCTCCCCCTCTCTTGGTAAGTGTAACTTCCAACACCTTTTCCTTCCCTCTCTTCAACCAGAGCAAATCAGAGAGAAACCGACCAATTTCTCTTCACAACCCTTGGCCAATTCCTCACCCTCTTTCCCTAGTCCCTTATGCTAGGGGTATGACGCCAATATTTGCACAGTTGAAAACTCTCCCTCCCTGCCCCTTCTTCCCCCTCCCCGGACCGCGTTCATTGCTGCATTTTGATGCTTTCCTTGTGTTCTACAAGGCTTGATCCTTCCATTTGATGCCCACCCTTCCCTCCTTTTTTTCAAGGTGACTAAGGACGAGAGGCTTAGGATCATGTTTTAAATTTTTCTCTTATTTTTTGACACAGGAGGCCTGGGTTCACCTTCTCCAAACTCATTGAGTGCTATTGGGTGTTTGAAACAGTTAATAGCGTGAAAAGTGTGCAATACGTGCGCATCAGCCCTCGAAATTTTTTGGTGTTCGGGGACATGACACTGGTGACATATCGTAGGAGATCTTTTAGTATGCGCGAAGACGATTCTTGTGCTCCTCATTCTCCCCACACTATGTCAATACAACAGGTTAGACCGTTTGGTCTGGGAGGGTCTGGGGTTTCTTCTTTCTCTCAGTTCAAAAAAAAAATCTTGAACAATTTCGAGAGCAGTTTTATTTATTTTTTCAAAAAAAAAAAGTGGAGTTCATCCTCGGGTGTCTACACTAATACAACCAAGTTTTCAAAAAAAGAAAAAAGAAGAAGACGTTAGGAATAGTTTTCATCGTCAGAAGAACCCACCCTATTCAAACCCAAACCTTTGTATTGTAGTGTGATCTGGGGTGAGGAAGCGTTCCAACTTTTCAACCTCTTCCCCAATTTACCTTTCGCGCTTTGTTACCCTCCCCCGTTTTAGAATCAACAGAGAGTGTACGTTAAGATTTTGGGGTGAAAAAATTGCGCAAGAAGTGCGAATCACCATAGCTATTACTTGGGGGTAAACTTATTCGGTGGCCATTTTACAATAAGAAAAACAAAAAATGTAGAAAAAACAGACAATGGCAAAACAAAGAGATTTTGACAAAAGGGACAATAAAATGTATAGTTTTAAAAGTTTCTGCTTTCATTTTTTCATACTCCTGGTCGTGATGTACTACTTTCCTGCAGTCAACGCAGGGAAAGAAGAATCAACGATGTGACACAGCATACGGGCAGAACCGACACATTTGTGTGTCTCAACCAAATCAATTCTACTCCCACATCCTTCCACGTCTACCAACATACCACATCACAGTGCGTTAAACACAAAGGATCCTGATACAGAAAACAATGGATGTGACCTTTGTGCTGGAAGAGTCAGGCGTGACTGCGACAGTGGAGGTGCCGTGCGAGGCGAAGGTTGCAGCGGCAAAGGAGGTTGCGTGCACGGCGCTTGCTGTCTCGCCTGCGTCTGTCGAGATGCGCATCGGCACGCAGGTGCTGGAGGGGACGTGCCGTCTGCAGGACACTGCTTTTGATGCAGGGGTGCAGGTTGTGCTTGCCCGCCGCTTTGCCGAGATCAAGTGTCCTGCTGAGTACACTGCAACGCATACGGGAGACTTGTCGCTGTCGCGTTGTGGAACGCTCTGCGTCTATGGTGACTGGACTGGGCATGTTGGTGGCTTCGACACAGAAACCTTCGACACTGTCTTCTCGTTTGAAGTGGGCACTAAAGTGCGCGGTGCGCTTGCGATCTCGCAGTGCAAGACACGATGCTACCTGGCGCGTGAGGAGTCCTTTCTCGAGGTTGCGCTTCCGGGTGGGGAGGTGCTCCGCAAAGTCGACGGCACCTCGTACTCAGTGTTTGCGTGTGGCAGTGTTGTTGTCTCCCACGGCAAAGACGGGGTCTCTGTGTATGACGAAGACCTGACGTTGCTCCGCTCTCTCTCCCACGAAGGGTGTGCGAAAGGGGCACTGTCGGACTGTGGTGGGTGGGTGATCACCTACTCCGAGAAGGAGAAGAACGTACATCTGTGGGATGTGAACACAGGTGAAGCTGTGGCATGTGTGCCTGCGAAGGGTAGGCGGTGTAGAGTGGCGCTTTCACGGTCTGCCTCTGTCTTTGCTGTGCTGGAGGAAGACACCGTGCACCTCTATGATTGGAGTGGTGCGGCTCTTCGCAGTGTTCGTGCGGGTGGGGATGTGGGGGACGTCAATGCTGTGCAGTTCACCCCGTGTGGGAAGTACTTTGTGGTAAAGAACTTTTATTTTGAACATGACAACATGGGCTGGTTTGGTACGCATTAGTGACCTGCACCAGTACGATGTGGCGACCATGTCCTGTGTGTGTACGATACCGCAACTCTCTGGCGAGTCGTTTGCGATATCGCCGTGTTCACGTGTTGTTGTGTCTTTGCAACCAGATGGCAACATTGTAACGAGACATCTGTACCCACACAACAGTGAGTGATGTGTGACCAAGGGAGGGGAGGGAGGGAGGGTGGTGATGATTTCCCCCCAGGGTACCAGCAAAACAACCCAAGACCCAAGAACCCCCTTTTGCCTTGTTGCAGGAACACGTATTTAACCCACCAACCTTCTTATTTGTCGTTGCGAAGTGACACCACCAACCATCACATCAAACACAACAGACCCCTTAACAATATGATGGATGTGACCTTTGTGCTGGAAGAGTCAGGCGTGACTGCGACAGTGGAGGTGCCGTGCGAGGCGGACGTTGCAGCGGCAAAGGAGGTTGCGTGCACGGCGCTTGCTGTCTCGCCTGCGTCTGTCGAGATGCGCATCGGCACGCAGGTGCTGGAGGGGACGTGCCGTCTGCAGGACACTGCGTTTGATGCAGGGGTGCAGGTTGTGCTTGCCTGTCCTCGCTTTGCCGACATCAAGTGTCCTGCTGAGTACACTGCACCGAATACGGGAGACTTGTCACTGTCGCGTTGTGGAACGCTCTGCGTCTATGGTGACTGGACTGGGCATGTTGGCGGCTTCGACACAGAAACCTTTGACACTGTCTTCTCGTTTGAAGTGGACAACGAAGTGCGCGGTGGGCCTGCCATCTCGCAGTGCAAGACACGGTGCTACGTGCCATGTAAGGAAGGTCTTCTCGAGGTTGCACTTCCGGGTGGGGAGGTGCTCCGCAAAGTGACTGACGACATTCCACAGTCAGTGTTCGCGTGTGGCAGTGTTGTTGTGTCCCGACGCACAGACGGCGTCTCTGTGTATGACGAAGACCTGACGTTGCTCCGCTCTCTCTCGCACGAAGCTTGCTGGGACGCGGCACTGTCGGACTGTGGTGGGTGGGTGGTCACCTGCTCCAGCAAGAAGAACGTACATCTGTGGGATGTGAACACAGGAGAAGCTGTGGCATGTGTGCCTGCCGGGTGGTGCTATGGTGTGGCGCTTTCACGATCTGCCTCTGTCTTTGCTGTGGGGAGTTTTAAGGCCGTGCAGCTCTTTGATTGGAGCGGTGCGGCTCTTCGCAGTGTTGACGTGAGTAGGAGTGCCAAGGGCATGCAGTTCACCCCGTGCGGGAAGTACCTTGTGGTCAGGATTATAGACGTGCTGCACCAGTATGATGTGGCAACCATGTCCTGTGTGCATGTGATACCGCAAATTAAAGTTGAGTTCTTTGCGATATCGCCATGTTCACGTGTTGTTATGATTATGCAACGAGGTGGTGTTATTGTCACACGGCATCTGTACCCACACAACAGTGAGTGATGTGTGACCAGGGGAAGGGAGGGAGGGTGGTGATGAATCTAACCCAGGGTACCAGCAAAACAACCCAAGACCCTCAAAACACCCCCAAGAAACCCTTTTTAGCTTTCCCCCCGAATGCGAAGAAGAATGCAAAGAAAACTCTTCGCACGCCATCTATGTCTAGGGGGATCAGCCGCGGGTCCACCCACGGTGTTCTGGTCACGCACCAAAAGGTACACTGCCATGTATCTCGAGTCGCTTCTTTTTGCACTTTCTTTTGTGGACACCAGCGCTGTTGATGCTGCGCGATAACGAATGTGATCAAGGTGACGAGAGGCTGAGGGTCATCTTATAAACTTTTCTTTCTTTTCGCCAGTTATTCCATACCACGATCTTTAACAAACCACAGTGACTGTGTGTTTGTAAGGTATCTTCAAATTGCTCGCTTTGTCAGAGTTTCATACATTGAAATCCCCTGGAGTCGCGGAGACTCTCCACTGGTGTTTTCGAGAGTTTTAGCGATTAAAAAAAAAGAAAAAAAAATCGCGATTAATCGCGAATTTGTGAAAAACTCTCGAAAACTCTCCAATTTAAAAAAAAAACTCTCCAAAACTCTCCAATACTCCCCGATTTAAAAAAAAATACTCTCGAAAACTCTCCAATTTATAAAATAAAAATTTGCGATTAATCGCGAATTTATGAAAAAATCTCGAAAACTGGGCCATCTATGAACGGGGAGAGATTTTTTCACAAGCTCTCACTACGTTCCGAGGCCTGCGGCGGGAAGCCTCGACCCGTTTTCACCCTTTTCTTGTTCCTTATCCCCATATTTTTTTATATTTTTAAAATAGCCCTGCTTACATGTGGTGGTATGCTCCCCTGCTGGTATGGTGTACCATTTTTCGCCCAGAGTAATTTAAGCGTGATTATATCTTAAACAGGTGTGGATAATTCCCAAGCGCGGAATTAACCCGTCGCATTTGTGATCGACCTGTGGGCTCGTTTGCTCATGTCCGCCACCACTGTGCCGCCTAAAGCCGCGAGGCTTATCACCCCTCTGTCGTGGTGGGTGCATTTTGCGAATCAATCGGTAGGTGTAATGTGAGTACGTAGACTGAACGTGTGCCCAGGTAGGCACAGGTCAGATGCGGATAGCACCAGGTGTGCACAGTTGTGTTTGGGGTAAAATGCTACAAAAAATCGCGATTTTACTCCCGGGGATTAATCGCGAATTTTGTCGCGATTAATCGCGAAAACTCTCCGTAAAAAAAAAAAAAAACACTCTCGAAAACTCTCGAAACCAAAAAAACACTCACGGGGAGTTCGTTTTTTTTGATTTTTTGCCAAACTCCCCGTGACTCCCCGGGATTTCAATGTATGGAGTTTGTTGAAACACGTATTTAACCGACCACCTTCTTATTTGTCATGGCGAAGTGACACCACCAACCATCACATCAAACACAACAGACCCCTTAACAATATGATGGATGTGACCTTTGTGCTGGAAGAGTCAGGCGTGACTGCGACAGTGGAGGTGCCGTGCGAGGCGGACGTTGCAGCGGCAAAGGAGGTTGCGTGCACGGCGCTTGCTGTCTCGCCTGCGTCTGTCGAGATGCGCATCGGCACGCAGGTGCTGGAGGGGACGTGCCGTCTGCAGGACACTGCGTTTGATGCAGGGGTGCAGGTTGTGCTTGCCCGCCGCTTTGCCGACATCAAGTGTCCTGCTGAGTATAACGTGCAGGAGGGAGTGAAGCACTTGTCGCTGTCGCGTTGTGGAACGCTCTGTCTCTCTTGTGATGAAAAGCATGCTATTAGTGGCTTCGACACAGAAACCTTCGACACTACCTTCGCTTTTAGTGTAAGTCAGCTTCGTTTCCACGCTTCCCCTGCTATCTCGCAGTGCAAGACACGCTGCTACCTGGCGTGCAGGGAAGGTATGCACGAGGTTGCGCTTCCGGGTGGGGAGGTGCTCCGCAAAGTCGACGGCTCCTCGTACTCAGTGTTCGCGTGTGGCGGTGTTGTTGTCTCCCGAGGCACAGACGGCGTCTCTGTGTATGACGAAGACCTGACGTTGCTCCGCTCTCTCTCGCATGAAGGGTGCAGGGAGGTGGCAGTGTCGGACTGTGGTGGGTGGGTGGTCACCTCATCCTTACTTGAAGAGAAGAAGGCACGTCTGTGGGATGTGAACACAGGAGAAGCTGTGGCATGTGTGCCCGTGGCAGGGGGCAATGTGGCGCTTTCACGGTCTGCCTCTGTCTTTGCTGTAGAGGGCTCTGACAAAGTGCACCTCTATGATTGGAGTGGTGTGGCTATGGGCAGCTTTGCACAGGACTCAGGCACTTACTTCTGCGGCATGCAGTTCACCCCGTGTGGGAAGTACCTTGTGATTAACAGTCTGGATGTTGCACAGGGCGGTGACTGGTCCCTGCTTCAGTATGATCTGTCGAGCATGTCCTGCGTACGTGAGATACCGAACACCAAAGGTTCGCCCTTTGCGATATCGCCATGTTCGCGTGTGGTTGTGTTTGTAAACCAGTCTGGCAACACTATACTAACAAGACACCTGCACCCCTACTAGGGTCTGAGGTGCGTCCCTCTTTCTTGCCTAATAGCTTCTTCATTCGTGCAAAGGCGAAATGTCAAAGATGAAACATCATCAAGGAGCTTTCCTCCCCTAAACACCCTGGCGCGATCGTGCGATGAATGTTAAGTTTCTATTTTTCTTACTTTTCCATGAGGATCCAATCTGTTAAACGGAAACACAAACCGGGTGACAATCGGTTGTATACCTTCCCCGTTCACACAGTACGGGCAGGTCATGAGGTTTCTTTTCACATCTCCTGTGTGTTTGCCGCAGGGTATCTTCAAATTGCTTGCTTTGTCAGAGTTTGTTGAAAAACGTATTTAACCCACCAACCTTCTTATTTGTCGTTGCGAAGTGACACCACCAACCATCACATCAAACACAACAGACCCCTTAACAATATGATGGATGTGACCTTTGTGCTGGAAGAGTCAGGCGTGACTGCGACAGTGGAGGTGCCGTGCGAGGCGGACGTTGCAGCGGCAAAGGAGGTTGCGTGCACGGCGCTTGCTGTCTCGCCTGCGTCTGTCGAGATGCGCATCGGCACGCAGGTGCTGGAGGGGACGTGCCGTCTGCAGGACACTGCGTTTGATGCAGGGGTGCAGGTTGTGCTTGCCCGCCGCTTTGCTGACATCAAGTGTCCTGCTAAACACAGTGTGCCGGACAACTTGTGCAACTTCTCGTTGTCTCCTTGTGGAACGCTCTGTCTCTATTTCCACTTGGAACGTTCCAATCCCAGTGGTGGTATCGGTATTACCGGTGTCGGCTTTGACACAGAAACCTTCGAGACTGCCTTCAAGTTTGAAGTCGAATTTGGTGGGCTCGGTCCAGCTGCCATCTCACGGTGCAAGACATGCTGTTACATGGCGTTCAGGCGTTGTCTTGCTAAGGTTGCGCTTCCGGGTGGGGAGGTGCTCCGCAAAGTCGACGGCACCTTGCACTCAGTGTTCGCGTGTGATGGTGTTGTTGTCTCCCAAGGTGAAGACGGGGTCTCTGTGTATGACGAAGACCTGACGTTGCTCCGCTCTCTCTCGCACGAAGGGTGTGCGAAAGCGGCAGTGTCGGACTGTGGTGGGTGGGTGATCTCCTCCTCCCTCAGTGAGAACAACGCACGTCTGTGGGATGTGAACACAGGAGAAGCTGTGGCATGTGTGCCTGCGGATGGGAGGGGAGTGGCGCTTTCACAGTCTGCCTCTGTCTTTGCTGTGGTGTGCTCTGAAAAAGTTCAGCTCTACGACTGGAGTGGTGCGGCTCTTGGCAGCTTTCAAATGCAGGTGTCTCGCGTCTTTGCCGTGCAGTTCACTCCGTGTGGGAAGTACGTCGTTGTTGGGTTTGTGAGTGGTGACTTTGTTCTGGATTCTGAAGAGTGCACCCTGCACCAGTATGATGTGGCGACCATGTCCTGTGTGCATGTGATACCAAATGCCGGCCAAGCTACGTTTGCGATATCGCCGTGTTCACGTGTGGTTTTGTTTGAGTCAGGAGAAAGTGACAACCTTGTGTCACGGCATCTGTACCCCTACTTGAGTGATGTTACGTGGGATGAAAACAGAGAAGAGTAACCCTCATGAGCACAACAGCGTGCAGCTCTATGATAGTAGCAGTGCGGCTCTTTGCAGCTTTGATGAAGCATGGGCATGTCTGGGCGTGCAGTCCACCCTGTGTGGGAAGTACCTCCTCGCTGTCGCTGAGTACTGCGGTGTGTTGCGATCGTGCGTTGCATCAGTATTTACGTTGCACCCTCGACCTACTAGCCTGGGGAATCATTTTGAGACATTTTCATGATAACGACCACACTACCCTTTACCTCTCTTTTTCACTTTTTCCTTGTTCCAACCCTCTTTTGTTATGGAAACTGCAGATGTAACTAAAACATCGCAAAACAAAACAAAACAACCCACACCTCAAGAAGAACCTTAAGAAGAGAAAACAATGGATGTGACCTTTGTGCTGGAAGAGTCAGGCGTGACTGCGACAGTGGAGGTGCCGTGCGAGGCGGACGTTGCAGCGGCAAAGGAGGTTGCGTGCACGGCGCTTGCTGTCTCGCCTGCGTCTGTCGAGATGCGCATCGGCACGCAGGTGCTGGAGGGGACGTGCCGTCTGCAGGACACTGCGTTTGATGCAGGGGTGCAGGTTGTGCTTGCCCGCCGCTTTGCCGACATCATGTGTCCTGCTGAGTACAGTGTTGAGCCGCAAGCGACGTCGTTGTCGCTGTCGCGTTGTGGAACGCTCTGCGTCTATTGTAGCAGGAATGGGCATGTTGGCGGCTTCGACACAGAAACCTTCGACACTGTCTTCTCGTTTGAAGTGGGCACTAAAGTGCACGGTGCGCTTGCGATCTCGCAGTGCAAGACACGCTGCTACCTGGCGTGTGAGGAGTCCTTTCTCGAGGTTGCGCTTCCGGGCGGGGAGGTGCTCCGCAAAGTCGACGGCCCCTCGTACTCAGTGTTTGCGTGTGGCGATGTTGTTGTCTCCCAAGGCAAAGACGGCGTCTCTGTGTATGACGAAGACCTGACGTTGCTCCGCTCTCTCTCGCACAAGGGGTGCGGCCAGTGGTGCGGGTGCGTGGCAGTATCGGACTGTGGTGGGTGTGTGATCACCTCCTCCTGGATCACTGAGAAGAACGCACGTCTGTGGGATGTGAACACAGGTGAAGTTGTTGCATGTGTGCCTGCGGATGGGTCGTGCGTGGCGCTTTCACGGTCTGCCTCTGTCTTTGCTGTGGTGGGGGAAAATAAAGTGCTGAACCTCTACGACTGGAGCGGTGCGGCTCTTGGCAGCTTTGAACAGGAGAATCTTTCCTTTCTTTGCATAAAATTCACACCATGTGGGAAGTATCTCGTAGTACGGTTGGCGGTGGATCATCGACAACATTCACTGCACCAGTATGACGTGGCGACCATGTCCTGTGTGCGTGTGTTCTCCGACGTCGTTGTTGCCTCTTCATTTGTGATCTCTCCGTGTTCACGTGTGGTTGTGTTCCAGGCAGCAGGAGGTGACGCAGGAAGTGACGTCCTTGTGACACAACATCTGTACCCCTACTGAGTGACGCAGTCCACCCTGTGTGGGAAGTACCTCCTCGCTGTCGCTGAGTACTGCGGTGTGTTGCTATCGTGCGTTGCATCAGTATTTGCGTTGCACCCTCGACCTACTAGCCTGTGGGGGAATCATTTTGAGACATTTTCACGCTAACGACCACACCACCCTTTACCTCTCTTTTTCACTTTTGCTTTGTTATGACCCTCTTCTGTTGGTGGAAACTACCGACACAACGAAACCATCACAAACACACAAAACAAAACAACCCACACCTCATCTCCTCCCAACAGAGGTGGAACAAGAAGAAGACAAAACAATGGATGTGACCTTTGTGCTGGAAGAGTCAGGCGTGACTGCGACAGTGGAGGTGCCGTGCGAGGCGGACGTTGCAGCGTGGTAAAGAACTTTTATGTTGAACATGACAACAGGGCTGGTTTGGTATGCATTAGTGACCTGCACCAGTACGATGTGGCGACCATGTCCTGTGTGTATGTGATACCGCAACTCTCTGGCGAGTCATTTGCGATATCGCCGTGTTCACGTGTTGTTGTGGCTATGCAACGAGGTGGCGTCATTGTAACACGGCATCTGTACCCACACAACAGTGAGTGATGTGTGACCAGGGGAAGGGAGGGAGGGTGGTGATGAATCTAACCCAGGGTACCAGCAAAACAACCCAAGACCCTCAAAACACCCCCAAGAAACCCCTTTTAGCTTTCCCCCCGAATGCGAAGAAGAATGCAAAGAAAACTCTTCGCACGCCATCTATGTCTAGGGGGATCAGCCGCGGGTCCACCCACGGTGTTCTGGTCACGCACCAAAAGGTACACTGCCAGGGCAAGGCATTGTCTCTCGAGTCACTTTTTTTTTGCACTTTCTCTTTTTCGCCTGAGCTGGACGTTATGCACAGATGCTGCAACTTGACAAACGCACAGCATCTGAGGTAGCTGCACTGCCTGACATCCTCATCCTGTTCCTTCTACACCACTTAGCCAAACAACAATACGATCATGTCATCATGTATTTATTATGCACAATCGTGGCAAAGAAAATCACTCCAGGAAATTATTATTCCATACCACGATCTTTAGCAAACCACAGTGACTGTGTGTTTGTAAGGTGTCTTTAAATTGCTTGCTTTGTCAGAGTTTGTTGAAACACGTATTCAACCCACCAACCTTCTTATTTGTCATTGCGAAGTGACACCACCAACCATCACATCAAACACAACAGACCCCTTAACAATATGATGGATGTGACCTTTGTGCTGGAAGAGTCAGGCGTGACTGCGACAGTGGAGGTGCCGTGCGAGGCGAAGGTTGCAGCGGCAAAGGAGGTTGCGTGCACGGCGCTTGCTGTTTCGCCTGCTTCTGTCGAGATGCGCATCGGCACGCAGGTGCTGGAGGGGACGTGCCGTCTGCAGGACACTGCGTTTGATGCAGGGGTGCAGGTTGTGCTTGCCCGCCGCTTTGCCGACATCAAGTGTCCTGCTGAGTACACTGCAACTCATGTGGGAGACTTGTCACTGTCGCGTTGTGGAACGCTCTGCGTCTATTGCAGCAGGAATGGGCATGTTGGCGGCTTCGACACAGAAACCTTCGACACTGTCTTCTCGTTTGAAGTGGACAATGAAGTGCGCGGAGGGCCTGCCATCTCGCAGTGCAAGACACGGTGCTACGTGCCATGTAGAGACTACCTTCTCGAGGTTGCACTTCCGGGCGGGGAGGTGGTCCGCAAAGTCGACGGCCGCTCGTACGCAGTATTCGTCTGCGGCAGTGCTGTTGTCTCGAAGGGCAAAGACGGCGTCTCTGTGTATGACGAAGACCTGACGTTGCTCCGCTCTCTCTCGCACGGAACGTGTTGGGACATGGCACTGTCGGACTGTGGTGGGTGGGTGATCACCTCCTCCAGCAAGGAGAAGAACGTACGTCTGTGGGATGTGAACACAGGTGTTGCTGTGGCATGTGTGCCTTCGGGGTTGTTCGAAACAGTGGCGCTTTCACGGTCTGCCTCTGTCTTTGCTGTGGGGATGCGCAACGTGCGCCTCTATGATTGGAGTGGTGCGGCTCTTCGCAGTGTCGATGTGGATGGGCATGTCGAGGGCATGCAGTTCACCCCATGTGGGAAGTACCTTGTGGTTGGGGATATAGAAGGGCTGCACCAGTATGATGTGGCGACAATGTCCTGTGTGCATGTGATGCCGGAAAGGTTTGTTGTGTCCTTTGCGATGTCGCCATGTTCACGTGTTGTTGTGGCTATGCAAAAAGATGGCGACATTATGACATGGCATCTTTACCCACACAACAGTGAGTGATGTGTGACCAGGGGAGGGGAGGGAGGGTGGTGATGAAATACGAGCATTGAAAAAACAGTGAAAACAAGCTCAGTGAAAAATATACCCCAGGGTCCCAGAAAAAGCCCAAGACCCTCAAAACACCCCCCAAGAAACTCCACTTTCAGTCCTGTTGCTGCTTTTCTCTTGTTTGCCTGCCACAGGTCGCCCACCTCACACGCTGGCCATACGGCGCTCTCGTGTGGGTGACACATCGCTATGCTTAGTCACGTCAAGTTAGTGTCATTCCTTTCGTCACGTCACAACGAGAACCACCACAAACATGCAACACAGAACAACACCTCTCCCCCACCCACCTCATCACTCCCCCCGTTTGTGGTGGAGTAAACGTGCTGATTTGCACCTTCTCACGAAGCAACGCAAAGCAATGGATGTGACCTTTGTGCTGGAAGAGTCAGGCGTGACTGCGACAGTGGAGGTGCCGTGCGAGGCGGACGTTGCAGCGGCAAAGGAGGTTGCGTGCACGGCGCTTGCTGTCTCGCCTGCGTCTGTCGAGATGCGCATCGGCACGCAGGTGCTGGAGGGGACGTGCCGTCTGCAGGACACTGCGTTTGATGCAGGGGTGCAGATCGTGCTTGCCCGCCCTCGCTTTGCTGACATCAAGTGTCCTGCTGAATACACTGCAACACATGTGGGCTTGTCGCTGTCGCGTTGTGGAACGCTCTGCATCCATGGTGACGGCTTCAGTAGGCATGTTGGCGGCTTCGACACAGAAACCTTCGACACTTTCTGCTCATTTGAAGTGGGTACTAAAGTGGTCGGTCCGCCCGCCATCTCACAGTGCAAGACACGCTGCTACGTGCCATGCAGGGGCTGCCTTCTCGAGGTTGCACTTCCGGGTGGGGAGGTGGTCCGCAAAGTCGACGGCTATTCAGAGAGAGTGTTCTCCCGTGGCAGTGTTGTTGTCTCGCAGGGCAAAGACGGCGTCTCTGTGTATGACGAAGACCTGACGTTGCTCCGCTCTCTCTCGCACGAAAGGGGATGGAGCGCGGCACTGTCGGACTGTGGTGGGTGGGTGATCACCTCCAACAAGGAGGAGAACGTACGTCTGTGGGATGTGAACACAGGTGTTGTTGTGGCATGTGTGCCTGCGGGTATGTGGTGTACTGTGGCGCTTTCACGGTCTGCCTCGGTCTTTGCTGTGGAGAGCGACAACATGGTGCGCCTGTGTGATTGGAGTGGTGCGGCTCTTCGCAGTGTTGATGTGGTTGAGGCTGTCCAGGGCATGCAGTTCACACCATGTGGGAAGTACCTTGTGGTTGGGGGTATAGACGTGCTGCACCAGTATGATGTGGCGACCATGTCCTGTGTGCATGTGATACAAATCTCAGTTGTGTCCTTTGCGATGTCGCCATGTTCAGGTGTTGTTTTGGCTATGCAAAAAGATGGTGTCATTGCGACAAGGCATCTGTACCCACACAACAGTGAGTGATGTGTGACCAGGGGAGAACTGGGAACACCCTAGGTCCCAGCAAAAAAGCCCCAGACCCTCAAACCACCCCCCAAGAAACTCCCCTTTCAGCTCCGTTGCTGCTTTTTTCTTGTTTGCCTGCCACAGGTCGCCCACCAGACACGCTGCCCATGCGGCGCTCTCGTGTGGGTGACACAACGCTTGCTAAGTGTCGTTGCTTTCGTAACGTCACAACGAGAAGCAACACAAACGCGCGATAACGATTGTGCTCAAGGTGACGAAGTACGAGGGGCTTAGGTTCGTCTTACAACTTTTCTTTCCTCTTTTTCTCTGTAATGATTGTGGAAAAGATGTGCAGGTTCAAAATGCATTGCCAGTGGTTCGTATGCATTACTGTCATCGTAAAAAGGTTCGGCGTTTTCAGGATTTTCCACAAGTTCGACCTTTTTTATGGTCGAACATTTTTACGATTACGGAAAATGCCATCGTGTTTGTGTTGACGCCCTCATGACTCCATTCAGACCCTCACTGTCCGTTCATATTATTCTCCACCTCAGAAATTACACCCCGCTCAAAACAGCGACCCCCATCCCTCGTCTCCTCTTTTCACGTGTCCACTTGAAATAATGATGGATGTGACCTTTGTGCTGGAAGAGTCAGGCGTGACTGCGACAGTGGAGGTGCCGTGCGAGGCGAACGTTGCAGCGGCAAAGGAGGTTGCGTGCACGGCGCTTGCTGTCTCGCCTGCGTCTGTCGAGATGCGCATCGGCACGCAGGTGCTGGAGGGGACGTGCCGTCTGCAGGACACTGCGTTTGATGCAGGGGTGCAGATCGTGCTTGCCCGCCCTCGCTTTGCCGACATCAAGTGTCCTGCTGAGTACACTGCAACTCATGTGGGAGGCTTGTCACTGTCGCGTTGTGGAACACTCTGCATCTATGTTTATGACAGGAACGTTAGTGGCTTCGACACAGAAACCTTCGACACTGCCTTCTCGTTTGACGTGGACACTAAAATGGTCGGTCCGCCTGCCATCTCGCAGTGCAAGACACGCTGCTACCTGGCGTGTTGGGACCACCTTCTCGCGGTTGCACTTCCGGGTGGGGAGGTGGTCCGCAAAGTAGACGGCTTCTCACAGACAGTGTTCTCCTGTGGTAGTGTTGTTGTCTCGCAGGGCAAAGACGGCGTCTCTGTGTATGACGAAGACCTGACGTTGCTCCGCTCTCTCTCACACGAAAGGCGATGGAGCGCGGCACTGTCGGACTGTGGTGGGTGGGTGATCACCTCCTCCAACAAGGAGAACAACGTACGTCTGTGGGATGTGAACACAGTTGTTGCTGTGGCATGTGTGCCTGCGGAGATATGGTGCAGAGTGGCGCTTTCACGGTCTGCCTCTGTCTTTGCTGTGGGGGAGGAAGACACCGTGCACCTCTATGATTGGAGTGGTGCGGCTCTTCGCAGTGTTGATGTGGGTGAGCGTGTCATGCGCATGCAGTTCACCCCGTGCGGGAAGTACCTTGTGGTCAGGGGTTTACGCCTGCACCAGTATGATGTGGCGACCATGTCCTGTGTGCATGTGATACCGCAAAGTTCAGTTGGGCACTTTGCGATATCGCCGTGTTCACGTGTTGTTATGATTATGCAACCAGATGGCGTCATTGTGACAAAGCATCTGTACCCACACAACAGTGAATGATTGTGTGACCAAGCATGCCGTCATCATCACTCTTTTCATCAATCCTTTATTCAATGTGCTTTTGCCAAACTTATTTTCTTCTCTTCCACCCTCCTGTACTGCAGGAGCTCTTCCCTGTACAAGGCAGTGTTGCTCACCATCAAATATGTTTCTGCACTACATCTAACCCCGATAGTGGACAGGGAACAGCAACGGCACAAAAAGAGAAGTAGCAACGCCTACATGTTTGAACTTTTCTTGATTTTCATTACACATCTATGTGTTTTTGAAGCCACACACTATTCCAATCATTTCGGTTTGCATTATTTCCTTACACACCGCTTCGTTATCCAAAAAGAAAAGAAAAAACGAATACCCCACTCACCCCCGTGTTTACCACCCACCCTTCCTCCCACGCCACTTTCGTTCAAACACGCTCTCCTTCCCCCTTACCCTCTCGCCTCCGCCACACACTCACACCACGTACCAACAGCACACCCCTCCCTCCCTTTCCGCCCTCAACATGCTGCCTAACTAGAACGGCAAGACTGCACATCTCTCTTTGCCCACCCCACGTCACCCCTCCTCCCCACCTCCCCCTTGTAGCAAGATGGAAGACCTGCAGGAGCGTCTTCTGGTGCGAAGTCGTGATGAGGAGAAGTGCGAGGCTGTGCTGCGGAAGAGCATTCGCGAGGACGGTTTGTGGTGCCACGTGGTGATGTGCCGGGTGCTCGCCCGCAGGGATGCGGCTACGTGGGTTGAGGCGATGCAGGTGGGTTTGGGGAACGCATTGACGAAGCGTGGCCTGACCCTGGCGGATACGGTGAACTGCATTGCGACCGCTTTGATGGTGGTGATGATGGGTGGGGAGGTGGACTGCGCTGTCGTGCCTGCCATCTCGCTGACAGGCACGCCCGGTGTGTGCGTCGCAGAGAAGCGCCTAGCATACCTCTTCTGTGCAGTCTCCATACCCCCAGGCGACGAACGCCTTCTCCTCCTTGCCAATCAAATCCTTAAGGACCTCGGCAGCCCAGACCCGCTCATCATCCTCGCAGCGCTCTCCGCCTCCGCAAAGCTGATATGCGAGGAAACGTTTACGGTGCTGATCCAGGCGGTGTGGTCGCTGTCACAACACAAACATCATTTGGTGCGCAGGAAGGCGACGACCACGTTGCTCGGGTTTTACCGTGGTGCGGGAGGAAAGCACGTTTTAAGCATTGTCTTCAAGAAGCCTTCAGAAGTGTTTATTTCCACTTTGGCAGCAGTTTCTGTCAACAATTTTCTTGCTTCGTTTGCGTTGTGCCGTGCGTTGGTCGAGGGTGCGAAGGTACGCATGGTGGGTGACGAATCAGACGTCGACGGCGACATCTGTGTCCTGACGCCTCTCGAGCTGGAAGCCATGTTGATACGTGTCCTTGCGATCGCTGAGGAGATGTTGCAGCACCACGGCATCTTCTCCGAGGCTACCAAGCCGACTGTGTTCATGCAGATCGAGGTGGTGCGGTGCGTAGGTCTTCTGGCACGTCTTGCGCCTCCCACGGTGCTTGCAGATCACGTAGACACTGTGTTCTCGCTGCTTGGCGGGCTTGTCCGTCGTGCGCGTGGCCGTCTCATTCCTGCTGCTTTCGACACCCCTGTCCAGCAAAGTACTGCGAAGCTCTTCCCGCCCTCCGACACCTCCTCCGCGACCACGTCCCCTGCGCACAGTGAGAAGCCACGTCGTGCCAGCTCCCCTACGACCTTCTCTGCGCTTGGCCTGCGCCTTACCGATATGAAGGAGCGTGTGAAGGGCGCCGTCAGCACCATCGTCGCAAGCAGCCCCCCTGCCTCGCCGCACACCTTCACAGCGATGGACGAACCGCAACACAACGGACGCAACACCATGCACAGCCACGGCGTTGGTGTGCCCGCCACGTCGTCTGCCTTTGAGGGCTTCGGGGGTGGTGGGGAGGAGGAAGGACCCACGAAGGGCTTCTTCTCTGGGTTGGTGTCGTTTGCACGCTCGGAGGACAAGAAGAAGGTGGAGGTCGAGAGCGGCGCGACGCTGCCATCACGGACGGACATGGAGGCTGCTGCCGTGGTGTTGCAGGTTGTGAAGACGTTGGCAACCGCGTCGCCGTTGCTGCTGCAGGTATTAAAAGAGGCCAGGAGCGATGGCGAGGTCGACACTGCGTGTTTGAGCGCCCCTCCTTCGCAGCAGGGCTTTCTCAACAAAGTGCTGCGGGGCACGAAGGAGGCTGCGCCTACAGGGACAACGCAGGCACGCACGTCGGCAGCGCATATTCTCAAGACGTGCAGTGATGTGGTGGGCTTCCTTCAACCCTTCTTCCCGTCTGAAAGTGCGGAAACCGACGAAGCCTGTCAGTGGAAGGAGTCCCAGGGGAACCTCTCAGAGGCGCGGTACCTAGGTTTCAGCAATGCGCGTCGGGTGCGTGGTGATGTGTTTTACACTGCGCTGCGGCTGACGGCGTTCCTCTCGTTGGTCGACCAGAAGGAGGGGATGGCGCAGCAGGCGCTCGTGGTGCGGGCGCTGTCTTCGGTAGACGCGACACTCTTCCTTGCAGGGGTTGACACAATGTGCAGCCTTGCACGGACGGACAACGTCAAGCCGGTGACGAAGATGCTGTTGAAGTACGCATCGTCGCCGCCTGAGGGGATACGCAACTTCTCGATCCGTGATGCGCTGCGCACGGCGGTGATCACACGGCTCCACCTTGTGGCGTGGGATGTGGTGCGGCCGTCCTCTCGGGTGCTGTTCTTGTACACAACGTTGGCCATCCTGCGGCAGTTCCAAGACATGCTCGCGGCAGCGGAGCTGGCGTTGCGTGGTGCTGGGGCGGTGTCGGCGTCGCGCTTTGCGGCGGGGTTCCATCAGAACTTTCTTGGGTGGCTGCACAGCGAGCTCTGCCTCGTCGAAGGGGAGACGATTCTGGGCCACCACGACCTGGAGCTGACGTACGACGACAGCGACAGCGAGGGTGCCTCTACACCTGCCGCACGCGCCGCGAAGATCCACTCTCGACACAGCTTCCGCGACTCTGTGTGCGACATCATGCTCGAAGTCGTCAACGGCGGCCTCTCCACAGTCCAACGTCTCACCACACGTCAGGTCCCCGGCTTCAACGACCCCTCTCTCGCACCTCCCGACGCACTGCGCCCTGCAGTTTGGGTGCTCGGAGAGTTTGGCCTCTGGCATGGGTCGGCCAACCTCAACACTCTGTTTGATGCGCTGCTCGACAGGCTTTATGTCGCAACAACGGACAGCCCTGTATCAGTCTCTGGTGCGTTGCTAGCCTTGGCGAAGCTGTTTATTATGTACACCCACCTTCGGCTGTCGGGGCAGCCTGTTATGTTGAATGGCAGTGTCGCGGGGGAGCTGCAGAAGGACACAGGGTTGCGGAAGGATGTGCTGGCTGCGTATGTTGTGTGTCTGCAGAGGAAGTGTGTGGCGAGGGATTTGGTGGTGGCAGGTGCGGCGCAGATGTCTTTGGGGTTGACGCAGATGTCGTCGTCTGCGTTAGAGATGAAGTCGCGTGGCGAAGGGTCTGACGTGGCGGCAGGGCTGTTCGAGGAGCTGGCCCTGCCGTACGCGACCACGGTGCAGGCAGACGTCGACAAGCGGCTTGGGTTCCTCGACTCCTTTGTGTCCTCGCTGGCCGCAGAGCGTGAAGCGCTGGGCTTCACCATGAAGGCATACCAAACACCTGCCGAGCGTGCCGCCGTAGTGGACGCTGCCGCACAACGCGAACTACAAGCTGAGCTGCAAACCCTTGCCGAGGCCGACGTGCTCAATGAGGTTGCCATGGAGGGCGAAGAGCTGTCCCTCAACAAGCCTGCAGTCAGAGGCCCCTGGGGGCGTGGTGGCTACGAAGCGATGGACACTGCGCAGGAGGTGGGCACGGAGCTAGACTCTCCTGCGCTAGCTCCCAGCGTGCCTGTGGCAGAGCGTGCGGCTAAGAGGAAGAAGTCCAAGCGCAAGAAGGCGTACGCATGGCTGGACTCTGCTATGGACGCAGCAGACAGCAACAGGCACGTGGCGCAGAAGGCAGAAGAGTCGCCTGCAGAAGAAGCGTTGTCAGTGGACCCGGTGGGCCTGCAGGGGGAAAGCATGGGGACCTATTGGGGGTCCAAGGCACAGCCTAAACCGCATCTGTGGGGTATGCTTTGTTTTCTGTCTTTGGTATTTGTGTACAGTTACCCCATTAGCAGCGTCAAAGAACTGACCTGACGTCCTCCTTGCTACCCGAAAACTTTTTTTTTTTTTGAGTATGACTCTTGGCAAACCACCACACACACACAGGCAAACCTCAGGAAGACCGCTCTGACAGTGCCTGGCTCACGCAAGACACACCTGGGCCACAAGCAGAACATGTCGAGAACGAGGGTCTGCGGCCTCTGCTAGGGTAATTAAAGGTTGAAGGCGCTTGGAGGCAAAGGTGTACCAAGCAGCGGTCTCTGGAGGCAAACCCGCTGGGGTTGCTACGATGCACACCTAAAGGTGCAGTGTTGACCCCTTTTGACTGAGATGCGTTTTAGTACGTTTTCAACTACTCTTTTTTCGTCTTTTTCTTTGACATAGGGAACGTAGTTGTGTGGGGTAAAGGGGGAAAGGGATGGGGCATATTGGGTCTTGCCCGAATGGGTGTCTTCAAGTCTGCCTAGGAGTGGGGGGGTAGGGAATCGAATTGCTTTCGGGTTGGAATGTGCCCTCCGATTTTTTGAAAGAAGGTCAGAGAGGGGAAGGGAAGGGATGGGAGGGGGTGGGAGGGTGTGGGGAGAAGAGGGTGTGATGTCGTACAGAACCTAAAAAAACGAAATAAAAAAAGCAACGGAAGAAAAGAAAAAGAAGTACCAACATTATCAGAACAGAACAGAACAGAACAAAACAAAAATATGCACAGTGGGAAAAGCGCACACTCAAAATGTGGTGTGTGCGAGACCCACGGCAAATGCATGTCATACAGTGTATTTTTTGGGCCGGTTGGGGGGGGTCAGTGACCCCCCCCAAATTTTCTCCGGAAATTTGGGCCGGTGGGGGGGGTCAGTTTTTTCAGCTGGGTTTGAGGTGTTTCCTCGGCGTGGTGTAAAAAGCTATACATTTACACCGTACCCAAAAAATTTTTCGCCTGCGGCGCCATTTTTTTTTGTTTTTTTTTGCTCCGCAAAAAAAATAATATACCGTTCACTATGTTCCCTGGTCGTGCTGAAAAAAAAAAATTGGGCAAAAAAACAAACTGACCCCCCCCAAACTTAAAATCTGGATTCCTGGATAAGACACTGATGTCATATGCAAAAAAAAAAAAGTCAATTTTACTATAAAAAAAGGTGCTCCAAAAGAGGGGGTATTCGGGTTGTGGGAACAGTTTTTCTTTCTTTTTCAGATATAAACCACGAAAAGTGGAGAACTGAATGGGTTGAGGGTCCACCCACAGTGCACAATGCACCAAGCACACTGTCACGAGAGGGCTTTTGTATTTCAAGTCAACTCTATATGGACTCGTCCGGAAACCCCTCTGGTAAGATTCATCCTTTTGGGTATTTTTGGGTTTTTTTGATGATGCCCCCCATTACTCTGATATGAAAATAGGTTTTTTGGGGGGTCTGAGGCTATATTTTCGCTTTTTTAATCAGATTTTCAGCCTTTTATTGTCGTTCTTCTGGATCTCTTCTCTCTTTCTTAATCCTGCCATGCCGCCTTGACAAGGTTTCATTGACCTCTGTCAAATCTACTGGATCAATGCCAGGGACTTTTGCTTTGCGGGTCACCTTGGATGTGGAGACTCCATAGTAAATACAGGTTCCCTCCGTGTCAGAGTACACGCTAGCTGAAATGACACGACCGTTGCTCGGGTAGCAGTACACAGACGAAAAGAGATTGATGGAAAGAAGGGTGCACTGATACGTATGAGTACGAGGGAATGAGATAACAAAGGCCTCTGTGTGGGGAAGCTCGCGCAGGGCACCGACAATGACCCCTACGGTAAGGATCTCCTGACAACAAGAATCATCAGAGAGAGGGTTCGAAACGACACCAAGTGTGCGTCGCACCCATTCTTACCGTGTTTCTCGACAAAAAAGTGAACTTCACTGCTGTCATTGCCACGTTTTTTTCTTCCAAAAAATACGTAAAAAAATATAAGTAAAAAGGGGGGGAGGGGAAATAAACAAAAATAAATGCCCAAAATATGCCCTCTGGGGTGGTAGGTGTATGGTGGGTATCAAAAAATTGGGTTGTTTGGGTGTTTTGAGCAGAAAAACCTCAAAAAACCCCAAAAGGATGAATCTTACCAGGAGGGTTTCCGGACGGACCCAATATTGAAAAAACCTTTTTTCCTTTTTACTCACTATCAGAGGTCTCCTCAATGCAAGAAATGAATGCCCACAACGATCTGAGCGGCCCTCTCCCTCCGGGCCGTTTCCCGTTTTCCCTCTCCTCTCCTCGCTCTCACTATAGATGAGTTTTTTTTCATCAATTTTTTCGTCTTTTTTATTCTCTTTTTCTTCAAAGCAAAGTGAACAACGCTTCGAGGCTTAAGGTCTCTCTCTGGTGACTAAGCACGAGAGGCTTAGGTTCATCAACTTTTCTTAACTTTTCTCTTAGCAGAGATGTGACGCGAACATGTAAATCACTCTTCACTATTTTCCCCCCCAAGATTTATTTCCCCACCCATCTACAATTATGAAATGAGAGGAGTGCCAGCAAATCAACGAGCAATTTTTTGCAGGTTAGGTTCACCCCCTCGGAAAGGCTCCTTTTTTTTCATAAAAGCTGCTCGACTACAGACCCTTCCTACCCCATCGCCATTTGGTAGGTGATATGCAACAAAGATTTATTTTTTCATTACGTCTCTTCCAGTTGCCCCCGACGGAAAGCTCGGACCACTTTTTTTTCAAAAAAAAAAAAAAATATTTTGTTTCCATTATTTTGCCCCCAGTTCAGGGAGGTGGGCGTACCTTTCCCGTGGCTACCACGTTCTCTCGATTGGGTGAGGGTACGCAGTATGTACAGCTATCTAGCCTGTGTTAGTTTGTTTTTATGTCTCCCAAACATACGCGTTTAACCCTTTCTTGTGTGTTTGGTGGAGGAGACAAAAAAAGAGAGATGAGTGCACGTGAGACTTATTCATCTTGGAACTGTTCTTGTGTGTTTGTCAGTCTGTGTATGGCGAGACTGTTGCGCTTTCAAAATTTCTCTTTTCCAAAACCCAGTGCCCCCATCAGGAGGGGATGCCAAAAAAAAAAACAAAAAGGTCAGGTCTTCACATTTGTCTCTCAATTTTTTTGGAGCTGTTAGTATGTTCAGTCACATCCACGTCACGTCTTGGGATCGAAGGGGTCTCTCTGTCTCCCAATACGTCACATTCGGAGCTGATATCAGAGCACATAGTACTGTACGGTACAGAAGTTGCCTCAAAAACTGATAGTGGAACATTTTCACACTTTTCCTGCACCACAAACACAACCCTTAATAGAGGCCTTTTGTTTTGTTTTGTTTGTACAATGATTGAAACCATGCTGCTGATGCTGCACGCAGGTGCGCTGCTTCCGATGCCGACGTGGACGGACAACCTTGTCCTGCAGAGCACCGACGACAGCGGCACTGCTGCGTCTGTGTACGGGGCTGGCTGCAGCGCTGGCGAGGTGGTGACGCTGAGTGCGGCAGGCCTGCCTACTGTGCAGGCCAAGGCCGATGCGGAGGGCGACTGGACCATGTCCGTACCGCATGCGTCCGGGGGCACGTACACGGTGACGCTCTCTGGCTGTGGCAGCAACAGCACAGTGCGCAACGTGCGCTTCGGCGACGTGTTCATCTGCAGCGGGCAGTCCAACATGGTGCTCCCCGTGTCTGCAGTCGACAACGCGTCTGGCATTGCTGCTGACGCCAGCGCACTCCCGCTGTTCCTCTGGCGGATCAACAGCAGCATCGTGCCTGACCTTGTCAACAAGACGTACCCCCAAAAGCAGTACGCTGTCCAGTTCGACTGGAACCCAGTAGCAACAGACGTGGTGATGGACTTCAGTGCTATCTGTCTTCTCGCCGCCATTGAGGTCGCGAAGCAAAAGCCCGGCCGTCCCCTGGGCCTCATCCAAAGTGCAGTTGGCGGCAGCCCTGTTCAGTCGTGGTGTCCCGACGAAGCGCTTGCGGCGTGCAACGTGGCGAACCCCATGCCGATCCAGAGCAAGCAGAACAGCACGCAGTACTCCTACAACTACGGCGGCACGCTGTTCAACCAGATCCTCTCGCCGCTGGTGGGCACCTCGGTGCGGTCCGTGATGTGGTACCAGGGCGAGGCGAACATGAACGAGGGCTACCACCTGACGCGGGGCAACTACCGCTGTCTCTTCATGAACATGATCAGCTCGTGGCGTCGTGCCTTCAAGCAGGCCTTTCCCTTCAACCTGGTGCAGCTGCACGCATGCGACAGCGGCAACACGGGGCAGTGCTATGCAGACTTCTGCAACTACGGCGACATCCGCATGGCGCAGGACGACGTCCAGCGCACCCTCCCCGACATCGGGCTTGCAGTCTCCTACGACCAGGGCTCGTCCACAATCCACTCCAAACACAAGACACTCGTTGGACAGCGCCTTGGCTGGAAGGTGCTTGAGACTGCCTATCCGAAGAGCGCCGTCAATGCGGACGGCCCGGTGCTTCAGTCCGCATGCGTGTCGCAGCTGCCGACATTGAGTGGTGCAAGCCACATTGCTCAGGTGCGTCTGCGGCTGGACAACAACAAGAAGATTAGTCTGGTCCCTTCGACGGAGTGTTTGGTGCAGTCGCCGACGTGTTGCAATGTGACGCAGGCGGGGCTGGAGGGTGTTGCGTACGGCATTGCGCAGGTGTCGACGGGGTCCGTCTGGACAGGCGACACGTGGCACTCCGCCACAATCCAGCCCGACGGCACAGACCTGCTCCTCAACATCGACCTTGGTGCGTCCTACGACACGAACAACCCAATCTGGGAAGTGCGCTACGCCCACGGCGCCTTCCCCTCCTGTGCAGTCGTCAACGATATGGGCATCCCAATAAAGCCGTTCGGGCCTCTCGCAGTCTCGCCCCTCTGTGCGGAGTAGATGTGCACAGTGTTGCAACGTTGATATGTTGTGAGTTTTCTTCGCTCTCTTTTTCTTGTTTTTGATGTGGTTGTGTACAGAAGGCTTTCTCCAAGCATTCTTTTTATTAGGTGACTTAGCACGCCAGGTTTGGGTTCATCGTAACGTTTCTTTTTGTTGGAGTTTGGTCTGTTCAAGCTTTCCCTTATTCCCCCCTCCCCTGACCCCAGTGTGCTTACGTGGTTATCGTGTTCATGTCTTAGGGCCCTCCGATCATCGGTAGGTTGCCCTCCAGGCAATGTTGATATATAAAAAAAGGTGCAGGAACCACCCCCTGTTTTTTACTCTCCCGACACACAGTTCGTGACCAGTCCGTCTCATGACGCTATCGCAAGGGGCTCCTGTTCAATCCTGGCACATCCCAGCCTGCGGTAGACTTGTAGACTTGTACGTGTGTAACTTGTTACTCAAAGAAGAGTCTTGCTGAGACTGTGCTCGAGGTGGTATCGCTTACCGGCAACGGGTTGTTGAATAGCAAAGGGTACGTACACATCACACACGCCATGACAGGCCATACACAAACAATGCGTGTCCTTACTCTAATGGCAGTGCTGCTGCTGCATGCCCTGTGTGTGAGCGCCGAAGACTCTCGTATGATTGCCTTCTTGGGGAACTGGCAGGACTGCCCGACAGACAAACAGCTGGAGCACTACACTCACATCATGATCTCGTTCGCTGTGACGTACACATGGGCTGCGTCAAAGAACAACTGCGATGCTGCGTGCAACATCGGTTCGCCTGTGCCTGTGTGCGCAAACCAGGCAAAGCCAGACCTGGTGACGAAGTGGCGTGCGGCAGGGAAAAAGGTGATTGTGTCCTTCGGTGGAGCTGGGATGGGCGGGTCCTGGGCAGGCGACGTGAACGACTGCTGGGACTACTGCTTCGGGAAGGAGGCACACGTGGTGTCGCAGCTGAAGTCGATTGTGACAGCACAGAACTTTGACGGTGTGGACATCGACTACGAGTACTACTACGAGAACGGCGGGTCACGTGGCTTCACACGTGGTGCAGAGGCGCAGAAGTTTCTGAAGGACGTGACCGTCGGGTTGAAGCAGGAACTTCCTGCTGGCAGCCTTGTGACCCATGCCCCCATGGAGTCGGACCTGAAGTCTAGCACTGCATACTTCACTGTGATGAAAGAGATGGCTGCGTCTGTTGACTTCGTGCTGCCTCAGTACTACAACGCAGACACGCGCCCTGCAACTGACGGGCTTGCTGGTGCTGGTGGACGTCCGTCTGCGGGTGCACACTTCAAGACGCTTGTGGACGATGTGTTCAGCGGAGATGCAACACGCGTGGTGTTTGGGTTCTGCATTGCAGACTGCTCGGCGACGGGGTCCAATGCAGATGCGGCTGCTGGTGTGAGTGTGATGAACGAGCTGAAGGCTCAGCATGCGTGCAACGGTGGAGCTTTCTTCTGGGTTGTGAAGGATGACGTGAACGGCGCATGGTCCACCACTGTTGGTGCTGTTGTTGAAGGTACACGAGGCTGCAGCAATCTCGCTCCAGGTACAACAGTTGCCCCACCGACAGCTGCACCACCTACACCCGCACCTGCACCTGTGGTGGTGCCGGCACCAACGACGGGGGACTCTCGTATGATTGCCTTCTTGGGGAACTGGCAGGACTGCCCGACAGACAAGCAGCTGGAGCACTACACTCACATCATGATCTCGTTCGCTGTGACGTACACATGGGCTGCGTCAAAGAACAACTGCGATGCTGCGTGCAACATCGGTTCGCCTGTGCCTGTGTGCGCAAACCAGGCAAAGCCAGACCTGGTGACGAAGTGGCGTGCGGCAGGGAAAAAGGTGATTGTGTCCTTCGGTGGAGCTGGGATGGGCGGGTCCTGGGCAGGCGACGTGAACGACTGCTGGGACTACTGCTTCGGGAAGGAGGCACACGTGGTGTCGCAGCTGAAGTCGATTGTGACAGCACAGAACTTTGACGGTGTGGACATCGACTACGAGTACTACTACGAGAACGGCGGGTCACGTGGCTTCACACGTGGTGCAGAGGCGCAGAAGTTTCTGAAGGACGTGACCGTCGGGTTGAAGCAGGAACTTCCTGCTGGCAGCCTTGTGACCCATGCCCCCATGGAGTCGGACCTGAAGTCTAGCACTGCATACTTCACTGTGATGAAAGAGATGGCTGCGTCTGTTGACTTCGTGCTGCCTCAGTACTACAACGCAGACACGCGCCCTGCAACTGACGGGCTTGTTGGTGCTGGTGGACGTCCGTCTGCTGGTGCACACTTCAAGACGCTTGTGGACGATGTGTTCAGCGGAGATGCAACACGCGTGGTGTTTGGGTTCTGCATTGCAGACTGCTCGGCGACGGGGTCCAATGCAGATGCTGCTGCTGGTGTGAGTGTGATGAACGAGCTGAAGGCTCAGCATGCGTGCAACGGTGGAGCATTCTTCTGGGTTGTGAAGGATGACGTGAACGGCGCATGGTCCACCACTGTTGGTGCTGTTGTTGAAGGTACACGAGGCTGCAGCAATCTCGCTCCAGGTACAACAGTTGCCCCACCGACAGCTGCACCACCTACACCCGCACCTGCACCTGTGGTGGTGCCGGCACCAACGACGGGGGACTCTCGTATGATTGCCTTCTTGGGGAACTGGCAGGACTGCCCGACAGACAAACAGCTGGAGCACTACACTCACATCATGATCTCGTTCGCTGTGACGTACACATGGGCTGCGTCAAAGAACAACTGCGATGCTGCGTGCAACATCGGTTCGCCTGTGCCTGTGTGCGCAAACCAGGCAAAGCCAGACCTGGTGACGAAGTGGCGTGCGGCAGGGAAGAAGGTGATTGTGTCCTTCGGTGGAGCTGGGATGGGCGGGTCCTGGGCAGGCGACGTGAACGACTGCTGGGACTACTGCTTCGGGAAGGAGGCACACGTGGTGTCGCAGCTGAAGTCGATTGTGACAGCACAGAACTTTGACGGTGTGGACATCGACTACGAGTATTACTACGAGAACGGCGGGTCACGTGGCTTCACACGTGGTGCAGAGGCGCAGAAGTTTCTGAAGGACGTGACCGTCGGGTTGAAGCAGGAACTTCCTGCTGGCAGCCTTGTGACCCATGCCCCCATGGAGTCGGACCTGAAGTCTAGCACTGCATACTTCACTGTGATGAAAGAGATGGCTGCGTCTGTTGACTTCGTGCTGCCTCAGTACTACAACGCAGACACACGCCCTGCAACTGACGGGCTTGTTGGTGCTGGTGGACGTCCGTCTGCTGGTGCACACTTCAAGACGCTTGTGGACGATGTGTTCAGCGGAGATGCAACACGCGTGGTGTTTGGGTTCTGCATTGCAGACTGCTCGGCGACGGGGTCCAATGCAGATGCTGCTGCTGGTGTGAGTGTGATGAACGAGCTGAAGGCTCAGCATGCGTGCAACGGTGGAGCTTTCTTCTGGGTTGTGAAGGATGACGTGAACGGCGCATGGTCCACCACTGTTGGTGCTGTTGTTGAAGGTACACGAGGCTGCAGCAGCAACCTTCAAACACTTGCCCCGACGATGGCACCTGTCACCACAGCACCAATGACCACAGCACCGTTGACGTCAGCACCAGATACGACATCTCCGTTGACGATGGCTCCAGCGACCACAGCGCCAGACACGATTGCGCCAGTAACTTCAGCACCTGACACAATGGCGCCACCCACAGTAGCACCCACGGGGCTTCCCCTGATGCAAACATTTGCCCCATCGACATCGGCACCCGACACAACTGCTCCCGCAACCATGGCTCCGATGACGACTGCGCCCGTTACCGTTGCTCCTGACACTTCTGCACCTGCAACGACAGCACCGATGACTGCCGTACCCACAGCACTTCCTTCAATGCAAACATTTGCCCCATCCACGTCGGCACCCGACACAACTGCTCCCGCAACCACAGCACCGATGACTGCTGCACCCCTGACATCTGCGCCTGTAACAATGGCCCCGATGACGACTGCGCCCGTTACCGTTGCTCCTGACACTTCTGCACCTGCAACAACAGCACCAATGACTGCCACACCCACAGCACTTCCTTCAATGCAAACGTTTGCTCCATCCACGTCGGCACCCGACACAACTACACCCACCACAGCACCGATGACTGCTGCACCCCTGACATCTGCGCCTGTAACAACAGCACCGATGACTGCCACACCCACAGGGCTTCCGCCAATGCAAACATTTGCTCCATCCACATCGGCACCCGACACAACTACACCCACCACAGCACCGATGACTGCTGCACCCCTGACATCTGCGCCTGTCACAACAGCACCGATGACGGCCACACCCACAGGGCTTCCGCCAATGCAAACATTTGCTCCATCCACGTCGGCTCCTGACACAACTGCACCCACCACAGCACCGATGACTGCTGCACCCACGGCACTTCCCCCAATGCAAACGTTTGCCCCATCCACGAACTCACCACCGACATCGGCACCGGACACTTCTGCACCTGCAACCACAGCACCGATGACGGCCACACCCACGGCACTTCCGCCAATGCAAACATTTGCTCCATCCACTTCGGCTCCTGACACAACTGCACCCGACACCGCAGCACCCACAGCACTGCCGCCGATGCAAACGTATGCACCGGACACGACTGCGCCTAGCAACACGACAGCACCTGACACCACGGCACCCACGGGGACACCCACCACCACGCCTGTGGATGTGACGGACGTTCCTCTGCGTGGTGCTGCTAAGACACCTGCACCCGACTCTGACGGAGACAGCAGCATGTGGTGGCTGCCGGTCCTCATCGGCGCTATTGCCCTTGTGCTGTGTGGTGGTATGGCTGCCTTCGTTATGCAGCGCAAACGTGCACAGGGCACTGTCCAGCTGTCGGACATCCTTATGGCCGATGAGGAAGAGCTTCACAACTCAAATGAGTTTTCTTCGGCTTCAGTGTGATTTGGTGGAAAGAGTGTGTAGTTGTAGAGGTGAAAGGAAAATAACCAAACTGGACGTTCATTCTGTCAGTTCCCCCCCTCAAAAAAAAAGTCAACAAAGACAACAATATGAACAAAGAAACCAAGCCCATGCCTTTAACTAGGCTGTCCGAGCATATCCCTCTTAGATAACTTCCACAACCCTATATGGCTATAATATTGTCCCCCATCACCCCCAGCTCTGTACGACGTAGTACTCTCGTGTCAGACAAGTGGAAATGACATGAAATAACATGGTGACAAGCAACGACTTGATCATTGATAAGTGGTTGTTTTGTCATTTATTTACTTGTCATTTCAGGCACGTGACATGTCATGACATGAGACATACGGCGTCGTGCGGTTGTGGGGTTGTGTGCGTTCACAGCAGGGTTTTTGTGTTCAACTTTGCTGCATTTTTTTCATTTTTTATTTCGATGTGTGGACAAGAAGTCCATCCATCTTTCAAGTCTTTGTTTTTTTTTGAAGGCGATCGAGCAAATGTTCACCTTTGCTTGAGTCCGCAGAAACGCTTGTCCCGAAATTTGGTGGAGTTTTGGTGATTTAAACTAAACTCCAAAATTTCAGGCAGGTGGAAAACCTTCTATTTTTTCAAAAAGACTTTTTTTTTTTGAACATGCACATGAACGGGAGTTCACAGTGTTTTTCACAACAGCCAAAAGGTCGTATGGGCGCCGTCATGGTCAAGAGGCAATGAACCTTCCCTCATCCCGCTCCCGTGTGTCTTGGTGTGCAATGAATGCACTCTGCGCCTGCCTTTTTTGTCTATCAAAAGCCCACACCTCTTTGCTCTGTGTCGCCTGCAGTAGATAAGGTACCTTTCACCATATATGTGGTGTTCTTTTTCCACCTGGTCACAATTCCTTTTTTCACCTATTTTTTTCCCCTCCAACTTTTCAAAAAAAAAAAAAAAAAAAAAAAAAAAAAACTCCCCTCCCCTTTCCGCGGAATTTTGTTATCGAGTGTTTTTTCCCCCCACCCCGGTGCACCGGTCATGCACCAAGGTACACTGTCACTGAGAAGGCTTTTGTATTTCAAGTCAAAATATATTTTTTGTTTTTCTTTTTATGATTGCGACAAAAGCGAGCCCTTCAGATGCCTGAGCGGATCGGTAACGACTCTGGCATGGGGGGTGGAACGTGGCAGAACGCAGTTCGTTCTTTCTTTTCAAAAAGTTTGGGGTACATTTAGTGCACCCTGTTATACCTTCTATTCAGTAGAACAGATAGTATATGAAATAATTTCTTTCTTTTTTTATGGCTAACTTAGTAACCAGCAAAACAAGAAGCTTAAGGTACCTCTTCTGCGTTCGTTATCTCAGACAAACGAGAGGGGCGTGATGCTTTACAGTATGTGAGCACAGGAAGAACGCCATTTTAATCTAGGTGATTCCGTGCTGGCCACTGACACCATGCGTTTCCGTCCCTTTTCCTTTTCCCCTGGGGGAACTCTCATTTCCTTGAACGTCCCCAATTTTGATTGAATCAACTGTCAGGTGAAAAAAAACATCAAGATTTTTTTGATGCTTTTTTAGCCTAATAAAATAGGACAAAAAAAGTACTTTGTGGGTATACAAAAACAAAATGGGGGATTTTTTTTTTTTAAATTGTTCATTTTTTTCTATGTCCTTGTACTTTCTTCTGTTCTTTGGAAAGTATATTGGAACCTAATATTTCTATGAAACGTGGAGTGCTCGGATACGTATCTTCGTGCACACCTTTCAAAAAAGCACAATTTCAGAGCGACTCTAAAAAGAGGAAGCATCTACCTATCAGTGGTGATTTTTTTGGCGACTAATAGTTCTTTTTTTTTGAAACCTTGGTTGTATTAGTGTAGCCACCCTAGACATACTGTGCAGACGAACTTTTGGTTTTTTTTTGTCGACGAACCAAAAGTTTGTCGTTTTGTTCATCAATGTTCAACTAACGACGAACATCGATAAACCAACTTTTTAAGTACCCTCCCACATGAAGAACCAATGGGAATTGGCTAGAGTCCACTATTACAACCTATTGTTAAAAAGGTGGCGAAGCACGAGAGGCTTAGGATCATCTCAAAAAAAACTTTTTTTATATTTTGCGAATGTTTAGTCCCTTTTTTTTCCCCCCTGGAAGAATATGTCACGCTCTACTCTACAATTTTCTTTTTTTTTTAAATCTATTTCACACGTCCCCAGGGAGGGGGCGTTTGCACCAACTATCAACTTCACTTAACCCTTTTCTCTGTGATTTATTCTTGATGTGTAATGTGCACGAGAGAGGTACATTCATCTTCAGTGTATTATTCTGTTCTTGTTCTTGAGACTTGATGATACAGGCCCAAAGCAAAAAAAAACGTTGTGGATATTTGGATACAGCCACAACAAAAAAAATGGGCTTCGAAAGAGAAAAGATGGCAGACATGGAAAAGGGGCAAAGTAGGGCACAGCTAAGAGTGAGTGGAAGGCATCTCTCTTCGGACAGCAAAATGGCAGGAAGCTGTCTGAGAGCGGGCGCAGTGATTTTTTATTTTTTCAAAAAAAAAAAAGTGTCATCGTTTAAGAATCCAGGATTGGGGCGTCTCACGAAGCTCCATAAAAAAAACCAGAATTTTTCAAAAAAAAAGTGGAGTGAGAGAGCACTGAGGATTGTAGGTTTCTGGGTGTTTGGGGGGAAAAAATACTTCAAGAGTCTGGTGCGGCTTTATGCCAAAACAAGGTGTTTCCCCCCCCCTTTTTTCCCCTACTCAGTGTCATTAGAAACTCGAATAATACAGCTGTTTATAATCGCCTGATACCGACTGTTTTCTTCCCCCCCCTTCAAATCACATTGCGCTAATTCAGACACTGTTTTGGCTGCGTTCAACGAAAATCATATTCCCCTTTCCTAGTCGAGGTTATCAAGATCAAGTGGCGACCGTAAAAGTCGGGATTTTTGAACTTTTTTTGTATTCCTTTTGAGGTCCAAAAAAGGGGGAGTTCTCGCAGCTAATATTTGTCCGAAGTTTTGGTTTGTCTAAACATAAGTAGGGTTGTGTGGTAGCTATTTGCCCCAAAAAAGCTGTTTTTTTTTTATTTTTATTTTTTCATCTTTCACCTTTTGCTCGTCTTACTAGGAGTTTAACCTCCTTGTAGTTCGTTCTTGTTCCTGATACACAAAGTTTTTTTCCCCGCAAACCCACAACCTTCAAGGCTTGTGTATTACCATTGAAAGTCGCTCATTAGTGTTTTTCCTTTTTATTGCGTTCACAAAAACTTTTTTCTCTTCTTCTTCTTGCATAAGTAAATACTCACAAATTAAAATATCTTTTTTTCGTTGCGTATTCGGAGTGCCTCCGTCCCACAGACGTTTGCATTTACAACTTCCTCTTTTTTTTTTTTTTAGTCAATCAAAGCATTTTGCACCCTTTTCACAAGACTACTAAGCACGAGAGGGAGAGGCCTCCACACCTTATACCCCCATATGGTGTGATAGGAACCCAAATTCCCCGTATTTCTCCCGTTCTTCTTCTACCGTAGGGTGGTGTAAGAATTTTGGTTTGGCAACACGTTTTTTGCCTCAAACCATGAAATTCCGATACCACCCCCCCCCCCCCGAATTCCCCGTACCTTCTCCCTGGTTTGACCACCCACCCACCCTACTCTTTTTGCTCCCTTTTTTTGCCCCTTTTTGATCCTTTTTTCTTCCCCAGACACCCTTTGCGCAGTTAACCGAACAAGCTTTAATATCGACAGGATATTTCTCTGTACACTGTCGACGCAGGCCATTAGTCGAGCTCCCCCCCTCAACACTTCACCTACAGCTCTCAGGGGGATTGGCGTGAGAGCTTCGGTAGAGGATAACAACTCTACACATTTTTTGTGTTATTGCAACGGGACCACAGATACCCCATCTGCATCCGTTACGCATGGTGAAAGGAGAAGCTGTCGATCAGATATCGACAACACTCGAGGCTGTGGGGGGTCGACAAAGTGTGTTTTGGGGATAGCAATTTTTTCGTTTTTTTTTTTACAAAGATCAAATAAAAGCTCTCCCCTCACCTCTCCCTTTTGTCACTTCTGCCCCAAATATTCGCTTCCCACCACCTCCACCACCCAGGGTACCCCCACTTCTGTGGGTGCAAAAAAGGGTTTTCAAAAAGTATATCATGTCAGATCAGGGGCCCGCTGTAGGGAATCAGCACACCGAGGTGAACGAGACACCACGCGACTACGTGTTATCCTCCACACCAGAGGGCAGCTTCGCAACACCGAGTGAGAGTGTTGTCACCGTTTCGTCATCCTCCTCCTCCTCCTCCCCACACTCCCACACCTCCGTTGCGAAGGTCGCTCTGGTCGATTACTTCCGACGTGATGCGGCAAAGTTTAAGGCGCTGCTCGCACTTCTTGCCGCATTCACCTTTGCGTACATCAATGTGTCTTCTCCGACGCCCTTCCTTTCGGACAGCATGAAGGATAAGGGTATCTCGGAGGTGTGGGTGGGTGTGGTATACGCGGCACATCCGTTAGGGATGGTGGCAAGCCAGTTTGCAGCAGAGAGAGTGGAGAAGAGGGTCGGGAACAGCGTGATGCTGTCGGTAGGGTTTCTCTTTGCGGGGACCTGTACTGCGGTGACGGCCTTTGCGTTTGATATCACAGAGCGGAAAACGTCGCTTCTTCTCGTCCTAATCCTGCTCCGTCTTGCTACCGGTCTTGGCCAAGGTCTTGCGGACACATCTATCTTCAATTACTACCAAATCCTCTTCCCCGAAGTGCTCGGTCAGGTCATGGGTGTGTCGGAAGGCATGATCGGGCTAGGCATCGCCACCGGCCCGCTGCTCGGGGGTGTGCTGTACGATGCCTCGGGGTGGTCACTGCCGTTCCTCGCTGTGGCGGGGCCGTTTTTTGTGATAGCGTTTGCTGCGCCTTATTTTGTACGTCCTGTGGAGCAGCGGTGCGTTGGTGAGACGACTGCGCTGCTTGAAGGCGGTAGTTGCGGTGGGGGGACACCAAGAAGTGGGAGCATCGTGCAGCCGGAGGAGAAGGACAGCCCGGCACGGTCGCAGGCGATGACATACATCGTGGCGCTTGGCATCACCGTGAACTGCATCGGCTACGGCGCCATCGGGCCGCTTCTTTCACAGCACCTGGACGACCACTTCTCGCTCTCCAAGACGCTCATCGGTGTGATCATGGGCGGCAGTGGGGTGGTGTACTGGCTGTGTGGCACCTTTGTGGGCAACGCATGCGACAGACGTGCCCACCGTGGTAACCATTCAGGCTCGCTCTTCCTCTGGGGCTTCGTGGTCATGACTGTGGGCTACCTTCTGATCGGCCCTGTGCCGCTGCCTCATGTGTTGGACTCAGCGGTGACAAGCAAAGGTGTCGAGCTGAGTCTTGTCGTCGTAGGGCTTAACGTCGCCTCAGTGTCGATGTCCTTTGCGCTCATCTGTGGCATGTCGATCATGACCGTGCGTGCGAAGAACACATCCCTCGCGTCGGCGTACTTCAACGGTTCGCTCAACCTTGGATACGGAATCGGCCCCATTGCAATCTCAGCAGTGGCGCAAGGTTGGGGGTTCAGGACGGCAATGACAACGTGTGCTGGGCTTGGGGTGGGGTACATGCTAGTTGCCTTCATCCTGTTGAATTATGTATACGACATGAGGCAGTGAGGAGCAGGGTGTTTTGAGGTGGAGTGTCCAACGCTGTGTCGTGGTTGTTCTTCGTTGGGGTGGGGTGTGTCGGTCAAATGGAAATAGTGGTTATCTTTTAAAATATGGCTAAGGCCCGAGGCTCGGCTTCGAACTTCTTTGTCTGGTTCTGTTCAAGTTTTCTTTTGTGTTAATTTCCCTATTGTGCTGTGTTAAAATTAAAAGTGCGTCTGATCTGTGGAGGTGAGGAAGCGTTCCAGCTTTTCAATCCCCCATTTTTTTTGTTCACGATTTTTTCTATCCCGTTTTTAATCAACAGAGTGTTAAGTAAGATTTTTTGGATTATTTTCTCTGACATCACATGATCTAACAACGACTGTGGAAGGCTCTATGAGCACTAGTCCACATCTTCGAGGCCTTTTGCGCTGTCCAACTTTACCCATTTTTTGTCTGTTTCCCTTCCCTGATAGCTGTGCAGGCCTCATGTTGTCGTACGGCATCAGGGAGGTAAAAGGACGTTGTGGGGGTGGGCTTCGGGAAGACTTCCATCTAGCTTTGGGGGTTGAGGCTGCCGGATGTGACCCTTTTTTGCATACATGTGTCCGTCCTCCTCAAGGATATGGGGTGGAGAAGATCCAGCCGTGGTGTTTACGGTGCTGATGTGGCATGTGTTGATGCCATCCACAGCAAAGTGACCACTCTTTTTGTGAGGTCTGTGCGTATCCTAGTCAGGGTGAGTGTCGAAGCCTGCTGGTAAGGTCTGTCTTTGGACAGATGCTGGTCGATGCAGCAAAGACGTGGCATCAGAGGTTGCTTAAAAAGGGCTCGTCCATCGGGTTGTCTACACTCAAGTTTTAAGAAATATAAAATGGGCGGTGTTCTCGTGGAGAGATTGTTGCTGTCTTTTGGGTGTTGTGTTTTTCTTTGCCGGTTTTGGTGTGGCTGAAGGGGGGTGCTATTTTCTGCTATTTTCTGCTATTTTCTGCTATTTTCTGCTATTTTGGGGGTCTGGATTTTTTTTATTTTTTGGCCGTGGTTTGGGCTTTTGCTAAAGGGAGGGGAAATGAGGGACTCCTGACCCCAGCCAGTCCCCAAAACACTTACCAAAGATGCAGGACAACGTTTTTTTCGAGCAAAAAAGCGTAAAAAATAAGAGCAATTTTAGCAAAAAAAAAATGTATTTTGTCCCGATATAGACCAGGTGCTGTACTGTGTACTGTGTACTGTGTACTGTGTACTGTGTACTGTGTACTGTGTACTGTGTACTGTGTACTGTGTACTGTGTACTGTGTACTGTGTACTGTGTACTGTGTACTGTGTACTGTGTACTGTGTACTGTGTACTGTGTACTGTGTACTGTGTACTGTGTACTGTGTACTGTGTACTGTGTACTGTGTACTGTGTACTGTGTACTGTGTACTGTGTACTGTGTACTGTGTACTGTGTACTGTGTACTGTGTACTGTGTACTGTGTACTGTGTACTGTGTACTGTGTACTGTGTACTGTGTACTGTGTACTGTGTACTGTGTACTGTGTACTGTGTACTGTGTACTGTGTACTGTGTACTGTGTACTGTGTACTGTGTACTGTGTACTGTGTACCTTATGATCCGTTTGTGGAGTGGGAGGGGGTTTCCGGGTTTGCGGGCTGGCCAAGTTTCCTTCCCTCGTCCATCGTGAGCCACACCACCACCCAGCCACCAAACTCAAAAAAAACCCCCCAAAGTGCTATTTTCTGCTATTTTGGGGTCGTCAGCCACACCAGGTTTATTTTTTTTTATCACATTTGCGTTTTTTCGTTTAGATTTTTTGGTCAATCGCTGTTTCAACATTATTCAACCCCTTTTTGATAACAACCATTTTTGTGCCCCTGGTTCATTACCTGTGCAAACATTCTTAAAACTGACTTCAAGACAGGATTTTTGTTTCATCATGGACCCATCACATCCTACCCTTTTGCATGAGCTCGAACGAGCTGCGTTTTAGTACGCTTTTTAACTACTCTTTTGTCTTTTTCATCTTCCACGCACGTTCCACACTATTATTCCTATACAAGATGTGCGTAGAGGAGAACATTCTCACAAATCAGAAAAGTTTTTTTTATATTTTTCTTCTCAACTTTTCTTTCTTCTTCCCCTCTATCAGTCTCTGCTTACAGAAGTGTCCCAACCATCCTGAATAATACAACCTGAGGTCGCCACGACAGCCAACTGCTACTCTACTTACTTTGGTTTGTTTTGTTTTTGTCTTCAACTCAATCTTTGCTAAGACAGAGAGATGTATTCAAGTTAGCACATTTTCCTATTTTTTCCCTAGTCAATTAGGGATGGCAAAGCGAAACCCAAACCTTTGCATATTTTGTTGCACACGGTTTTCCACCGTGTGCCAAGGCATGCGACCCATTTAAATGCCTAAAACAAAGTGCGAGGGGTGGAAATTGTTTTCTTTGTCGAGTTACAGAGCCGTGGAGCTGGAGGCTCATGACCAAAATACCTACAACACAGACACTGACACAGACACCTCAAAATGGAACTGGTTATCCAAGGCTTTGGCAAGCAGTGCATGATCGAGGTGGGTGAGGATGACACAACAGCGACCATGCGGCAGAAGGTGGCGTCTGCAACAGGGTTGTGCGAAGACAGCTTTCATATGGGCTTCGGAGGGAAGGACGAAGGAGAGGACATCACACAACTTAGTGATGGGGATTCGGTTGTGTTGACGAAAACACCTAAATACGAAGCCCTGGAAGCGCTGCATGCGTTGGGTGAGACGGACCTCACCGAAGAAAGGTTGCAGGAGGTCGAGGATCCTAAGGTGGCGATCTTGCTCCTGCAGGCAGAGGTTGCGACTGTCATCCCGGACGAATTTTTGGGTGGGACTTCGTTAACGAGACTTGATCTCAGCGCTGTGTCGGCTGTGACGGAAATTAGAGACTACTTTCTTTCCGAATGCCAGTCGTTGACAAGCGTCGACCTCTCTGGGTTGGAAACTGTCACGCGTATTGGCAACGGCTTTATGCTGTACTGCCCCAGTTTAACAGAACTAAATTTGTCACCGTTGCACAATGTTACGCAGATTGGTGACAGCTTTATTGCCTGCTGCGAAGGCTTCAGAGAGATAGACCTGTCGCCGCTGAGCAACGTAACGCAGATCGGTTGTCAGTTTCTTTCCCACTGCGACGGCTTAACAGCACTAGACGTGTCGCCGTTGGCCAACATTACGCAGATCGGCAGTAGTTTTCTTTCCCACTGCACAAACTTAAAAGAAGTGGATCTGTCGCCCCTCAGCAGGGTAACGCAGATAGGTGACCACGTTTTTGTTGATTGCGCACGTTTGGAAGTAATAAAGTTGTCATCGCTAAGCAGGGTGACACATATGGGGAAAGGCTTTGCTGAGCACTGCCCTTCGTTGACGCGAGTCGACCTCCACGGCTGCAGCAGTGTTGTGCGAGACGCTGTGCGGAATACCTCCTGAAGGTGCTGCCAGAACGTTTGGTGTGAACAGTACAGCCAGAGAAGACAGAACTCAAGCCTGCTCTTTCATGTGTAGTCGAAGCTGTCACGTCACATCCATCAAAACAAAAGATGTGTACACTGGCTTTGGGGTGGGGCAGCAGGGGTGGGGCTTTGGGGGGGTTTTTACGACAGATGACAGTCTGATATTCAAGAAGATGAGAACAACATGTTCACGTTTTTTTTGTGTCTGCCACCTCACCTACCCACCTCAACCCGAGAAAAAAAAGCACCTCTCTCTCTCTATGAAAAAGCACCTGTCTGTGTGAGGATTTCCCGCTACCCCAACACCTCCACACCCTCCACGCTCTACCCCTCATCAGGACACACACCACATGGGGTGATGGACGGCAACAAACATACCAGCTCGTCTGCTCCGAAGTGGGCAGGACACATCTGTATGTGCTGGGAGGACTGCGGTGGGTGTCTTGTGGTGGCGTGCTGCTATCCGTACGGGCTGGCGAAGGCGAAGTCGAACTTCGACCACACAAGCCTGCTGCTGAACCTGCTGTTTGCGTGCTGCAGTCCTTGCTACGCGGCTGTTGTGTACCGCAATGAGGTGCGCGTCGGGTACGGCATAGGTGGGCGGTGGTGGCAGGACCTGCTCGAGGGCATGCTGTGCCCGTGCTGCAGTGCGTGCCAGGTGTCACGCGAGGTCAGCAAGCGTGGCACTGTCGTCACTGACCCCATGTTCGCGTTGGTGTGAGGTGCTGGGGGATGCTTGAAGGTGTTTTTCTTAAGTAAGAAAAGATGGGTCTCTGCTGGATGTTTTGAGGTGTTTGTCTATGAACATCGCTTGAAGTAGGGGTGGCTGAGGGATAGATCATTGTTAATTTGTTTTCATGGATGGCTGGCATCGTGCGTGGGTCAGTCGGAGGTGCCTGCATTAACTTTATTTTCATGTGTGTTGTTTCCACAACACCGGTGGGGGGGTTTTGTTTCCTTATTCTGACAAAGGCAAAAACGATGTGTTTCTGATTCTTTTTTGTTTTGCATTTGATTCATTATTACCCACCCCCCACCCCACCCAACCACCCATAACTCCTTTCCAGATGTTTTTTGCGGGATCAGGGTCTACGAGAGAGGGAGGGTATCACACACCGTATCGAAGCAGACGCAGAAGCAAACTCACACCTCCGCAGTAGCAGCAATGTCTTCCGACGAGTTGACCATCGACCCTGAGAAGCAGCACGACAGCTTCTACAGGTACAAGGTATGTTCCATGATGTCACCCTCTTTTTTTTTTGTCTATTTTCCAGTGTTCTTTTCACCAATTTTTTAGACCGTCACCTAAATTTCCCTCACTTCTGCGCCAAGCAAAGTGTTCGCCACCTATTGGATTTCAACGAACAACACCCATTGACTCATACAGAGCAGTTGGATACTATTGTTTGAGATGTGCACGAGACATTCATCTTACAACTTTCTTTGTTTTTAATGCTCACCACTCATTCTCTTCAGATGCCTGCCCTCATCACGAAGGTTGAAGGCAAAGGCAACGGCATCAAGACTGTGCTCCCCAACATCGCTGAGATTGCGCAGAAGTATCTGAACCGCAACCCAGACTACCCGTTCAAATACTTTGGCACAGACCTGGGTGCACAGACGAAGGTCACGACAGGCAAGTACATCATCACAGGGGAACACGAGCAGGCCGCACTGCAGAAGTCGCTGTTCGACTACATTACCAAGTTTGTACTGTGCAAGGGGTGCAGGAACCCTGAGACGAACACGTTTGTGGACGAGAAGAAGAGGGCGAAGATCCGTTGCGAGGCGTGCGGCAAGGACTCCTCGCTGGACATGGGGGAGAAGATCATGAACCTGATCGTTCGCAACGAGAAGCCGCTGCCGCCCTGCGTGGACGAGTCTCAGAAGAAGGCGAAGAAGTCACGCAAGAGCAGCACAGAAGACAAATTCATCGAGGGCGACGCGTCCTCCATCGAGACGCAGGCCGCTGCCCTGGACGCATACCTCGCCGCCACACCCGCACCGCTTCCTATGGACCTAGGCTTCAAGCTTGCGGCGCTCAAGACGGACCTTGGCCTGAAGAAGAAGGATGTGGCAAAGGTGTTCTCGCGCACAGTCTTCTTTGCTAGCGACAGCTTCGCACAGCGCATCACGGTGTACAGAACGAACCTCAAGAAGGTCATCTCAGACAGCACAGAGAAGTACCTCCTCTGTGCTGCCGAGCAGCTTGCCCTCGACGGGGACGAGGTGGGAGAGGTGTTCCCACAGGCAGTGGCGCTGATGCTGGAGGTCGACGCCGTCACACCAGTTGGCGTCCTAGAGTGGCACGCAAAGCTGGACAAGACGTACCCTGAACGCTCTGCAGCGGCACACGCCCTGTGCGATGACCTGGTCAAAGGGCTCAAGTAAGCAACCAAACATAATATTATTATTATAGACACTCCACGACCTAGCTGTGCAGTGAAAATCAGCATTATTTTTTTTTTGGTGAACCTTTTTCTTTTCTTTTCTTTTGTGCCTTTTTTGTCCCCGTCTGAGGCTGTGTTGTTCCTTGGCTAGCCCCACCCGAGCGTGGAAAGGGCGCACACAGCGTCATCGGATCATAAGAGAAGCGCGTGAGTGAACGTGTACTGTTATTAGGTGCTATTTTATTATTGTGGTCTTGCCAATATTCACAAACACGGAGTATCCCCCAGGTTGTGGTGCTGTTGTGCTTGCAACCCTGGGAGACTCTTCCGTGCACGTCTGTGGGTACTTAGCGTTCCGCACTTTCAAGAGTTCAGATGTGCATGAGAGCAGCATTTTCAAGTTTTCTTTTATGTTTTGTTTGAAGGTGACTTCGCGAGAGGCTTAGGGTCATCTTTAAACTTTTTTTTTTCAAAGAGAAAAAAGGGCAAATTCAATGTTTTGAGTGTTTTTATCGTATCCTGTTTGGTGCACCCCCGTGGCCTGCCTGAGCGAGCCTGCAAGAGCGAGTGCCCGAACCTTTGACGCATAAAAAACGTTGTCGTTCACAGCGACCTCAGATTATTTGTAATGCCCCAAAAAGTAATAACAACGTCAAAGAAAAAAAATGAATAAAAGAAGTGCAATACGACATTGAGTGCAGGTGACTGTCGACGAAAAAAAAGCAAAAAAGAAATACGAAAACCTTTCTCCATACCGTAAACGCAAAATACATGGACCGTAATAATTGTGGGAACACTTTTTCGATTTTTCCGAGAGTCGGAATATACATTTTTACAGTACATATATTGTAGTCGGCTCAGCTGAGTGTAGCTCTTTGAGCTGAAGCATCTCTCATTCAGGGGTCTTGTGGAACGTTTCGATAGCACTGCTTTGCCCCCCTCTTCCTCACAACCCACATAAAAGGAAACCACACCACACATTAGCGAAGGAGAAAACCATGTCGAAGCGACACGCAGACAGCACACTGGACGACAACGCACCAAAGAGGGAAACGATTTCCGCAGAAGCAGTCTTGGTAGCAGGTGCCAGATACGGCGATGCGGCTGCCGTGCGGGCAGGACTTGAGAAGCTCATCCCAGACACAGACAACAGAACAGTGGTCTTCGATGCTGTGCACGAGGCATGCAGAGGGAACCACCACGAATGCCTCGCACTGCTTCTTCCGTCTGTTGAGACAACACAGATGGGCTTTGGGATCCTGCTGAGTGAGTGTGTCCATGCAGACCACACTGCGTGCACGGAGGTCCTCCTGCAGCATTGGAAGTCAGTCTGCAGCAACGTGGCGCATGTCCCACTCGAGTCGAATAACACTAATGGTTGTCCAGCCCTGTGGTCGGACCCTGCAGTGTGTCAGGTGCTCATTGATGCAGGGGCTGATATCGAGACAAAGGACCACTTGGGACGTTCGCCTCTGCTCTTGGCTTGCCGTTCAGGAGCACTCGACGTTGTGAAGCTGTTAGTCAAGGCAGGTGCGAGGGTGCGTGCCACAGACAAAGACGGAGACACGTGTCTTATCTTTGCGTTGTATCACGGTCATATCGAGACTGTGCGCTATCTTGTGGGCTTGCCGGATGTGGACGTGAATCACGCGAATAATTACTGGCTCAATACTGCGTTGCATTGGGCAATAGAACGGAAAAACGAAGATGTGGTGCGGGTGCTCATTGATGCAGGGGCAGATATTGAAGCAGAAAGCAGAAGCGGGCGCCCTCTGTACTTGGCCAGTGGACTAGGGGTGCTTGCAATTGTGGACCTGTTGGTCAGAGCTGGTGCAGGGGTGAGTAGAGAGAGTGTGGTTGCATGTCTGATGGCTGCGTCGTCTGCTGGAGAAAGGTTTCAGACAGAAGTTGTGTTTTCTCTTCTGTGTTTGCCGGAGGTGGATGTGAATCATGTAAATGACGAAGGCAAAACTGCGTTGCATTTGGCAGTGGAACACAGACACGCAGATGTAGTGCAGGTGCTCATTGATGCAGGGGCAGACATTGAGGCAACGGACCGTGCTGGGTGCTCGCCTCTTCTCTTGGCTTCGTCGCCTCTAGGGAGCGCAAAGATTGTGAAGCAGTTGGTTGAAGCCGGTGCGGGAGTGCATGCAGTTGACCCGAAAGGAAACACATGTCTTCTGCTTGCGGCGCTTCGCGGCCACACCGACACTGTGCGCTATCTTGCAGGTTTGCCGGAGGTGAATTTGAATCACGCAGATAACAAGGGCTACACTGCGTTGCATTTGGCAGTGAAACAGAAACATGCAGAAGTGATGCAGGTGCTCCTTGATGCAGGGGCAGACAACACAACAGCAAGAAGCCCCCGGGGCAGACGCCGACGCACGACTCGGAAGGGGTGGACGACACTTTTATTGTGATTTATGAAGTATTTTCAGGTGCTAGTGTGCGGCAGACTACAGAGACACATGTCTCATGCTTGCAGCGTGTTATGCACGCGGTGCTCATGGCTGCAGCAGGGGGCAGAGCACAACAACAAGAAGCTGTAAACCGTACATTTTGTAGGAACTGCCGCCACTTCGAGAGGCCAGTCGCATTCATCATAATGCAGCGAGTGGAGTAAGAACGTCGATTGGAAAAGAGTCTTTTGTTGTTTTGCAAATGAGTTCTTTTTGCAAAACGCGGGTTGAAAAAGGTACCTCCCTAACCTTCAGACAATACGGAGCAAGGATTGCAGCTGAGTACAGCACCCTGCTTGTTGTCATTTGGTACTAATAAAAAAAGTATAATGGAGCACACTAATATGTGGCTACACTAATACAACCAAGTTTTCAAAAAAAGACTTCCACCCCTCTTGTGTCGCTATTGTGCACGGTTTTGTGTCCTCACATCGAGAAGTGTTCAGGCACATTCTCACCGATCACCACTCATTTTCAGAACGACGGGGGGGTGCTCCCCGCTAATCTCCCTCCCTCCCATCTTTTTAAGACTTTCTCTCTCCCTTTGCGTGTTATAAGCTTTCACACAATCAACGTCAAATTGCTGCGTAAGACGCCACACGCAGCCACCTCGTCATGCCACCACCACCGCCACCACCGCCACCCGCCAGCTCTCAGGCTGGAAGGCGAACGAAGCTTCCGAAACGTCGGCATGCAGGCAGTAGGGTGGGTGTGGATGCACAGCAGCACCATAGCTCGCCTGTACGCACGCTGGCGCGTGTGCAGGTGAGCCCCAACTACATACCACAGGAGCAACGCAGCCGCACCGGGCGCGACGTCACGAAGTGTGTGCTAGCTGCAGAGCGCGCTGTGTCGCAACGCGAGCGCTCCTGGAGTGCGGGGGGGCGGACCCGCAACGTGCCGGAGGATGTACAGGACGCACGGCGGCGTTCGGACAGTGTAGGGCGGCGCAACACGTATGACAGGCAGCGGCGGCAGACAGCAGCGACAGCAGCACGACGCAGGGAGCTTGCACACTGGGCGACAACACCTGTGCGGGGGGGTTCACCCGACCGCTCCCCCAGAGGGGTGGGGATGAGCGGTGTGGACGACTACCTTCTCAGCGAGCTGCGCCTTGGCGACACCTCACCACGTGTGCGGCACTGCCAGGAGCGCTGCTTCAGCCGTGCGACTACAGCAGACATCGACGCGAGCAGCAGGGTGCGCGGGTCCTCGCCCGCACGCAGTACGGGAACACGCGACACAACGTTCACCCCAAGCCACCAGAGCACACCTCGCGACTGTGCACGTGTGTCCATCTCGCCGAAGCGCGCAAAGCGGCCTTTCCCGCTGTCTCCTCCGCTCGCAGGCTACTTCAAGCACAGCCCCACGAGCCCACAGGTGCTTCCTTTCAAGAAACGTGTCCTCCCTGACGTAGTCGACCTGCCGCAGTTCCCCCTCTCGCCAGACTCAGGCACAGACGCGCCGGAAGCGCCACCCTGCACGCCTCGAAGTTGCTGAGGAGTCGTGGAGCTGAAGGCTGCCAACACGCATCGCCAGCAACGGTGCTCGGACTCTTCTTGTCGCGCCTTTTCTTACTGCAGAACTGATGGTGCCAATTTCACTTTGCTTTTGTGTATATTTTTTTGTAAACTACAATTGAACGTTTCTGTTTAGAAACGCGGGGAAGGGGGTGGGTTGGTGGGCTACGTCGCGCGAGGGTGAATTCACATCGCACTACACGTTTCACGCTCAATATTCCGTCCTCGGAATTAAGTGATTCGCAGTGGTTCACCAGCGCGAGTGTGTCCAATGCTGAAAGAATCACATGGGATTAAAGGTCTCAACCACGTTACTTTCGCTATCTCTCTTTCACTGCAAAACTATTCTTCTCCACTGTACTTCATAACTTGTTACCCTTCCAGTAAAAAAGGAAGGAGGACACCAATGTCGTATCTAAGTCCATCCACCACCCCTTAACTTTCTCCCATCACGTTTCGACTCCTCTTTTTTTGAGCTTTTTTTACTTCTTTTCCACACTCCTACAGCTCTTCCAGCTACAGCTTCCACAGCTTCCACAGCTTCCACAGCTTCCACAGCTTCCACAGCTTCCACAGCTTCCACAGCTTCCACAGCTTCCACAGCTTCCACAGCTTCCACAGCTTCCACAGCTTCCACAGCTTCCACAGCAGGGGACCATTTTTTTACAGGGGACCATTTTTTTACACATTACAACACACTTGTCCTTTCTTTTTACCCTCCCTCCCCCTTTCCTTTGTTTTATTGTGAGCCTTGTACGCCTCCACGGGGCGGTCCCTGGGCAACGGTAGAGGGTGCAGGCCGGCGAAGCGCAAGGCGTAGTGTGTCTTGTCCTTCTTTGTTTTCGTTTTTTGGTTTTTGCTTTTTTAAAGTCTTTTTTAAAATGAGGAGGAAGGCCCTTTTGGGGGCGTTGTGGGTGGTGCTGCATGTCTGCATCAGCAGCAGCAGCAGGTGCTACACCAACAGCAGCAGCAACAGCAGCAACAGCAGCAACAGCAGCAACAGCAGCAACAGCAGCAACAGCAGCAACAGCAGCAACAGCAGCAACAGCAGCAACAGCAGCAACAGCAGCAACAGCAGCAACAGCAGCAACAGCAGCAACAGCAGCATATGCTACACCAGCTGCAACTGCAGCAGAAGCAACAACGGTAGCAACAAGAGCAGCAACAGCAGCAACAGCAGCAACAGCAGCAACAGCAGCAACAGCAGCAACAGCAGCAACAGCAGCAACAGCAGCAACAGCAGCAACAGCAGCAACAGCAGCAACAGCAGCAACAGCAGCAACAGCAGCATATGCTACACCAGCTGCAACTGCAGCAGAAACAACAACGGTAGCAACAAGAGCAGCAACAGCAGCAACAGCAGCAACAGCAGCAACAGCAGCAACAGCAGCAACAGCAGCAACAGCAGCAACAGCAGCAACAGCAGCAACAGCAGCAACAGCAGCAACAGCAGCAACAGCAGCAACAGCAGCAACAGCAGCAACAGCAGCAACAACATAAGCTGCATCAACAGCAGTAGCAGGAGCACCAACAGCAGGAGCGGCAGCTTCCTATGCTACAACAGCTTCCTCATCAGTGGCAGGAGCCCCATTCCCCCCCTTTTTTACCCCAAAAAGAGGCCTCTTGAGCCCAACAACCCAAGCAGCTGCAGCTTTGATAGCAGCAACAAAAACGTGTGTGGAGGCAACAAAGTAAAGAACTGTTGTCATAACAACCCACACCCCCCTTCCCCCCATGATATCCCCAAAAAGAGGCAATGTATGCCCAACCACATCAGTGGCTGCAACTGTGATAGCAGCAAAAACGAAATCTTCGGAGTCCTGGGTGGGGTCCCAGTATCACCCCTGGTGTGCAGCAGCAGCAGTTCCAAAGGCCTTTACTGCAGCAGTTCCAACAGCAGGCTCTACAGCTTTTTCACCAGCAGTTCCAAAGGCTTCAGCAGCAGCGGTTCCAACAGCAGGTCCAACAGCAGGCACAACAGCAGTTTAAACAGCAGTTCCAACGGCTTCTGCAGCAGCAAGAGCGTTTCCAAAAGCAGTTCCAGCAGCAGTTCCAACAGCAGGCACAACAGCAGTTTCAACTGCAGTTCCAAAGACTTCTGCAGCAGCAGCTCCAACAGCAGGTCCAACAGCAGGCACAACAGCAGTTTCAACAGCAGTTCCAATGGCTTCTGCGGCAGCAGCTCCAACGGCGGGTCCAGCAGCGTCTCCAACAGCAGTTCCAGCAGCAGTTCCAACAGCGTTTCCAAAAGCAGTTCCAGCAACAGGCACAACAGCAGTTTCATCAGCAGTTCCAAGGACTTCTGCGGCAGCAGCTCTAACGGCAGGTCCAACAGCAGTTCCAACAGCAGGCACAACAGCAGTTTAAACAGCAGTTCCAATGGCTTCTGCAGCAGCAGTTCCAACAGCGTTTCCAAAAGCAGTTCCAGCAACAGGCACAACAGCAGTTTCATCAGCAGTTCCAAGGACTTCTGCGGCAGCAGCTCTAACGGCAGGTCCAACAGCAGTTCCAACAGCAGGCTTAACAGCAGTTTTAACAGCAGTTCCAAAGACTTCTGCAGCAGCGGTTCCAACAGCAGGTCCAACAGCGTCTCCAAAAGCAGTTCCAGCAGCAGTTCCAACAGCAGGCACAACAGCAGTTTCAACTGCAGTTCCAAAGACTTCGGCAGCAGCAGCTCCAACAGCAGGTCCAACAGCAGGCTTAGCAGCAGTTTCAACAGCAGTTCCAAAGACTTCTGCAGCAGCGTTTCCAACAGCCGTTCCAGCAGCAGTTCCAACAGCAGGCACAACAGCAGTTTAAACAGCAGTTCCAATGGCTTCTGCGGCAGCAGTTCCAACAGCGTTTCCAAAAGCAGTTCCAGCAACAGGCACAACAGCAGGCACAACAGCAGTTTCATCAGCAGTTCCAAGGACTTCTGCGGCAGCAGCTCTAACGGCAGGTCCAACAGCAGTTCCAACAGCAGGCTTAACAGCAGTTTTAACAGCAGTTCCAAAGACTTCTGCAGCAGCGGTTCCAACAGCGTTTCCAAAAGCAGTTCCAGCAGCAGGCACAACAGCAGTTTAAACAGCAGTTCCAATGGCTTCTGCGGCAGCAGTTCCAACAGCGTTTCCAAAAGCAGTTCCAGCAACAGGCACAACAGCAGGCACAACAGCAGTTTCATCAGCAGTTCCAAGGACTTCCGCGGCAGCAGCTCTAACGGCAGGTCCAACAGCAGTTCCAACAGCAGGCTTAACAGCAGTTTTAACAGCAGTTCCAAAGACTTCTGCAGCAGCGGTTCCAACAGCAGGTCCAACAGCGTCTCCAAAAGCAGTTCCAGCAGCAGTTCCAACAGCAGGCACAACAGCAGTTTCAACTGCAGTTCCATAGACTTCTGCAGCAGCAGTTCCAACAGCAGGTCCAACAGCAGCACCAACATCAACAGCAGACGCAGCAACAACAACTTAGGGGGTGGTGAGCGAGGTATGCTGGTGTTCGGGGTCAGCCTTGAGGGGCGAGAAGGACAGAGTGGCTGTGTGATGATGCGGGTGTGGCAAAAGGGGTGTGTACAGATAGAGTTTTGGTTCGACTGGTGGTGCAACCTCTGGGAGGTCTTCACCTCCTTGCGTCAACCTGACCCCTGCTGGGTAGTCGAGGCACCTGAGTGGGGAGTGTTTGTGTCGTTCGCGGTCCTGGATCTGTGGAAGGACAGACGCGCCCCTACCCTCAGTCATCTCATTTTGTGGCTAGTGGGCAGGAGGACCAGGAGGACGCGACGAGGACACCGGTCCTTGAACTGGACCAAGTCACAGGCGGGCAGGCTCCGTCGGCGCAAGGCGCCCTGCAATCGTCCGCCCTCTCCGGCAGCGCACCCAGTTTTCCGCAGGATCAGGGTCGCCGATGCGTTGAGAGGTGCTTTGCAGTGTGTGGCCATCTGGGTTCTGGTTTTTGTGGGGTCTGAGCTTGGGAGGTCAGCGCCACATGTTTTGGGTTGCGCGCTTTTTCGGGACGCGGAGGTGCTGGGGGTGGGTGTGCTGCGGGGACTGTGCCGCGTTCGGAGAGGATGGCGGTGGCTGGAAGGGGCGAGCGAGCGAGTGCGCCGATGGACCGGAGGGATCCGAGTGGCTGCCAGCTTGGTGAGGGCCAGTGTGATGGGGGTGGGTCAGTTGTCGGTGTGTGCAGCCGAGTGGGTGTGGGTTGCATGGTCCGCAGGTGGTTGTTTGGCGGGTTTTGTGGCACTGGTCGGCGTCGCGCGCCCACTTGGCTGGGTTCTTCTCTTGGAGGTGCGCCGTGTGGCAGCACGCAGGTGGACTCGTAGGATCGGGATGGCATTTGGCATGCTGGTGGTGTCCCTACTGGTCTTGCTGTCGCTGTTGTGGCGAGCGGTGACGCCCTGGGACCTGCGCCCTGCCCCTGCGGATCCGGAGCACCCGATCAGCTTGTCCCCGTTTGCGTTGACCGGTGGGTGCGCAAACGTGAACGCTCCTGCGTATACAGAGCAAGCGGTGTCTGTGGACGCGACTCTGGCGAAGTTTGGAGCTAAACGCATCCCCAACGTGTCCACAAATGATTGTGGTTATGTGGCACTACACCTCTGGGACCACGACACGCAGCCGGACGTGAGGGCAATGCGCAAGCAGCTGTATGACACAGCAGTGGAGGTGTCGAACCGCCTGGTGCAGGTGCTGGGGTCGCAGGAGGCCATGACGGAGTTTGCCAATGGTGTGACCGGCGAGGCCCACCTCAACCACTTGGGGCTTCAGCTCACCGCGACAGCATCCCGCATCAACATCGTGGTGGTGCAGGCGTCGGAAGAGAACCCCCTCGTGCGCATCACCCCTGGTAGCAAAAGAGTCGCCAAGTCGTACGCGGAGAGCTTCCAAGCGAAGCTTCCCACGGTCGTCATCGCTCTCTGTGACTCTCACTTTGAGGCAGTGGAGCTTGTCCCGGTGGTGGGGAAGACCAAGGAGGGGATGGCAGAGAAGATGAGGAAGGAGGCTCGGCAGGCAGTGCTGGACACAGCGCATTTGGATGGCATCATCCCCACCAACACCACCACCACCGCCCCCCTGGCTACCAAGCTGGGGCACATCAATGCGGATCGGGTGTTCTGCCCCTTTGATGGATGCAGAGCGGGAATTTTGTCTTCGAGTGATGCGGTCGGGGGCCTGTCTCGTAAGGGCTTGCTGCAGCATATGCGTCGCCACCAGGCGGATGGAGCGTACATCCCCGACGAGCTGTTGGGCCACTTGGGCATGTCGCGCTGTGCGAACGATCAGTGCGACATGCTATTGCCGCAGAGCAAGGAGGTCTGCAACACCTGTACGGTGCACTTTGGCGAAGAAGGCTTCACCGCTCCGTCTCCCTCCAGTCGAGGAATGCTGACAGATCAGGATGACCTCCCCTCCTTTGAAGTCATGGGGACCACCAGGATCCAGCTGAAGGGCGGGTGCCCAGACAAACACCTGCAGCTGTACAGCGAGCTCTTCCTGAGGGTTCTTATGGACATCCTTGAGTACCAAGACGAGGTGGCATGGAAGCGCCTTGCACTGTTCTTCACTGTGTTGCACCGGACACGGACAGAACGAGGGGGCAAGGACCAGGAGCGACGTTTGACGAGCACCTGGGGGAAGGACTTGGAGGCTTGGAAGGCTGGCCAGTATGTCGCCCTGTGGGAGCAAACGGTAGAGGAGCGGAAGCCAAGGCCCTCTGGGTGGTCGGATGAGGACACTGACGAAGGGAGACGGAAGCGCACCATCGCCAAAGCGAGAGCAGGACTCCCGAGCCAGGCCATGTCTTGCGCTACCAGCGACGGCCTCGCCCCACAGACACCGGCGACGCTGGAAAAGCTTCAGACGAAGCACCCAGCCGCTGCCGACTCCAAGGCCCTGGAGCAGGCGGATTGGCCCCAGCCTCAGGAGGTCCCACCGGTGACAGTGGTGGAGGTGATGAAGGCCCTGCGGAGCATGCCGAAGTCATCGGCGGCGGGTCCCTCGAACGTGACGGGCGCGCACCTTCGTACACTTTGCCTACAGAGGCGGGCTAAGGGCACTTTGGCAGCGCTGGCCGCAGTGTTGACGTCTTTGGCACGAGGAAATGCTCCAGTGGAGGTGGCTGAGTTCTTCGCCGGCGCTAACTTGGTGGCTCTCCGGAAGCCTGCAAAGGGGCCGGGCCTGGAGGAGGACGTGCGTCCGATTGCGGTTGGGGACACTCTCCGCAGACTGGTGGGAAAGATTCTGTCGGCGCGAGTGCGGGTGCCTGCTAGGACGCTTCTTCTTCGAGGGAACCAGGTGGGGGTGGCAACGGCAAGGGGGGCGGCAGTGGCGACTGATGTTATCTCGCAGTACGCCGTGCGCAACCGCGGAAAAGGTAAAGTCATTTTGAAAATTGACTACCGTAACGCGTTCAACTGCGTAGACCGCCTGTCGATGCTAAGAGCGGTCGACGCCAACCTCCCCGAGCTGGCCCCATGGGTGCGATGGTGTTACCTGGAGCCCTCCAGCCTGTTTTATGGTGGGGATACCATAAGGTCACAGCGCGGAGCTCAACAAGGAGATCCCTTGGGCCCGCTTCTCTTCTCCCTGACCATCCACCAGATGGCGCTAGAGCTGAAGGGGCACCCAGGCCTGGATGGGACTTTGTGGTACCTCGATGACGGCTCTCTGCGGGGGTCCCCTAAGGCGGTTTTTGAGGCGTACCAGGTTCTGTGCACTCGTAGTTCCGAACTGGGGTTGGAGGTGAACGCGAACAAGTGTGAGCTCATCTCCACTGGTGGCGTCTCCAAGGAGGATCTCGAGGCCGTGGGGTTCACGTTGAACGAGGGTGGACAGGACGCCATGGGTGAAGGCGGGTTCCGGCTGTTGGATGTGGATGGGTTCGACTTCTTGGGCATCCCCATTGGGTCTGCGGCTTTCTGCGAGGAGTACATGGCCCAGAAGGTGGACGATTCCCGCCGCAACCTGGAAGCCCTTGTGGACCTCGGGGACTCCCAGGCAGCCTTCTACGTACTGAGATACTGCGAAGGCTACTGCCGCATGGTGTTCTACATGCGGGGGATCCCACAGTGCGCGGAGTACCTGACGGCCTTTGACGACCTGATCGACAGGTGCCTGGCTGCGCTTCTGCATGACCCGGATGGGGCGCTGCCGGAGTTGGCAAGGGCGCAGGCGGCGCTTCCTGTGGCGCTTGGGGGGCTGGGTATCCGTCGCACCGTGGACCATCGGACAGCTGCGTCCCTCGCCTCTCAGTCAGGGAACCTGCAACTGTCGCAGGCCTTGGACCCTGCCTTCACCTGGGATGAGGAGAGATGGAACAGCGCGGCTGAGGAGTACAACTCCAGGGTACCGGTGGCGTTTCACGTGGACAGGGCCCAGCCGAAGAAGATCCTGGAGCAGCAGAGTCTGTCATCTGCGGTGATTGACGCCCAGGCAGACAAGTTGATGCAACAGCTCTGCATGCGAGACCGAGCACGGATGAAGTCCCTTCTCCTGCCGCTTTCCGGGACGTACCTCACGGCGACACCCTCAGCAAGGAACCAGATGTCTTCAGCGGATTTTGCGGTTGTGACCCGTTTCCGACTAGGGGTGGCCATCCATGCGGAGGGAACGACTTGCTCGGCATGTCAGGGGGGGCAGAAAAGGGTTGTCATGGACTCCTTTGGCGACCACACCTTTGGCTGCCCCTACTCCAAACACCGCGTCGCCCGCCACAACGCCTTGCGGGATTCGGTGTACCGAGCTGCTCAAGGGGCGGGCTTGGACCCTGCTTTGGAGGAGACCGTGCGAGTGGAGTTGGAGTCGAAGAAGCGGCCAGGCGACGTCTACCTCCCAGTAGGAGTGGCGGAAAATGGACCTCGTTGTTTGGACATCACCCACGTGTGCCCCACCTTGCCTTCCTACAGAACAGGGGCCTCGAAGTTTGTGGGCTGGTCGGCGAAGAACCAGGGCCAGGTCAAACGGGAGAAGCACGAGCGGGATTTGAACAAGATCAATACCAAGTTCTCCCCTATTGTGTTTGAAGCCTTCGGGGGTGCAGGCGACGAGGCGAACCTCTTGATTGCGCAGCTTGGAGGCCTGACGACGGGACAGACGTCGCACCTGACAGGGTCGGCAGAGTTGCGCATCCGGGAGAGCATTGCGGTGGCGTACCAGAAAAAGGTCGCATCTTCCTTTCTGGAGCGGGGTGCTATGTGTGTAGGGATTGCCACCCTGAAGCGGGAGCCGTGTGTGGAGGTAGATGTGGCACCGTCTGCAGAGGACATGGACCGGTTTGGACGCCGCAGTGCAGGGGCCGTGGAACCTCTCTGTGACGATGCGAACCCTGACGACGATATGAGTCGTCCTGCAGACCGAACGGAGGAGCAGCAGGGGAAGCGCAAGAGGGACGTGAAGCCGGACCACGTGGAGCCACCGAGGAAGCGGACCGGGAGGTTCGATTCGGCCACCGTGATTCCGGAAGGGCCTGGTCTCGATGTGGTGCGTGAGTGGGAGTTTTTGCGTGAGTGCCCGGCAGCGCAGAGGCCTCGGGCGACGGAGCAGGCGGCCAAGCTGGGAGCCTCGAAGGTGACTTGGTCGTTTGTGGCGGGGGACTGTGCTTTTGAGGCTTTGCTCTTCGCCACCGGGCGCACGGATTTGACGGTGGAGGGTCTACGCCAGGCGGCAGTGAAGAAGGTCCAGGGCCGCGCTGATCTGTCGAGTGCGGCTGTCCCTAATTTTGGGGTCTGGCAGCGGCTGATGACGAGTGGGGACAGAGGAGACCAGCGTACGTGGGCGGATGCCATTGCAGTGGCTGGGGCAGGGGAGGCTCTTGAGGTATCTGTGGTCATCCTCAACGAGTTCGCCCGCCCTTCTCTGATGGTGCCAAGAAAACGGCCTAAGGCAGTGGTCCTTCTCCTCCACTCGGGTGATCAGGATGCGGCAGATGGATCCGGCAGTATCCCGGGACACTACGAGCCCCTCACCATGGACCCGGCTCTGCAGCAGCACATCCTGTCTTTTGAGGCCACAGGTGGTAAGGGGGAGTGCCAGTCAGAGCGCCCCATGGCTTTTGTGGGAGCGAGGGAGGCGGAGGCGTCGAACACTTTCCTGCAGTGCGAACAATGCAGCAAGCTCTTCGATGCGTCGGACGCACACTTCTGCTGTCACACGTGTGGTGGCTTGGCATGTCTGCACTGCGCTCAGGGGTCCAAGCACTGCCCTCTGTCGCAAATTGGCAGGGCGGAATACTTCAGTGCCCTGTCTTTTTTGCACTCGAATGTTCCGGCTCAGGCTGCCTCTGCGGAGGGGAGCGGAGACCCACCACCTAAACGGGCTCCTTCTCCAGCAGTGCCAGCTCCCGAGGGCGAGGACGTCGAGGAGGTAGACACGCCAATGGCGGGCGAAGAGGGGCAGCAGGCAGAACAGAAGCAGCAGAAGCACGAGAAGCAACGGAAACAGCAGAAGCAGCAACAACAAAAGGCGGACCAGGAGAAGAAGGAAGCGTTGCAGCGTGCGTCGGACGCGTGGCAGCAAGCCCTGGAGGTACGGCGGGAGCATCGTCGGTCGTGGGGACCGGATTTGGCCGCGCTTCGGGGCACTTTTGGCGACCGCCAGCAGGAGTTGAGTCGTTTCCTGGAGGAACAGAATGTGCGTCTGGACCAGGCGAAGGCGGCGGACAGGCATCGTGTGGAGGAGCTGACCGCCAGGCACAAGCGGGAACTCGCAGAGGACGCGAAGAAGATGCATGCGCAGTACTTGGAAGACTGCGATCGGCACCCCGAAGCAGGAGAGTCGCTCCGGGCGGAGTATGACAGGCAACGCTGCGAGAGGCATTACGCCATCGCAGCTAAGCATGAGTCGGAGCAGAAGGCGACCACTCTGTTGTTGACGGCGGTGAACCTCTCCCGACAGCTGGAGGCAGAACGCATGGTGGCATACGGGCGGTGCTTTGGGGTGGTGTGCGAAGGGCGGCTATTCCTCCCCTGCCATGCGGTGCGGAGAGCGGTGGGCGACGACCCTGAAGGACTCGAACCTGACTGTGTCGGCGACTGGATGGCTCTCTTTGGTCCTCAAGGTGCTTCTCCGTGCCCGGGCGAGTTCCTGTACTGCTGGGCGACACAGCAGCCGTGGAGTGGGAACGGGGAGGGGGACGGTGATTGCCCGGAGTCGGTGGTCGCCCGTCAGGCGGTTAGGAAGATAGCAGGGGAGGCCGGATATTGCGACACCTGGGGCAAGACCAGCGCGGTCATCGTCGTTCGGGAAGGCAGGGTCAGCTGGGGAACCCCTTCTCGGGATCAGCTGGAGGAGGAGGTGGGGCGACAGGCCGAGGCGGCAGACACCGAGGTGCGTGTGAAGGTGGAGGAGATGGATGATGCTGAGCAGGAGCAGGAGGAGGACCTCGACACCGCGAGGGAGGGGGCGGATCGCTCGCATTCTCTGTCAGTGGAAGGCATCCCTGACCAGAAGAAGCAAGCGAGGGTGAGGGAATTGCTGAGGGCGCAGAGCGAGGCTTGGATGTGGACGGAGGAGGAGCGGACGGAGAGGGGGGGTCTTTTCCCGTGCCTCACCATGGGGTCGCCGGTGCCTTCTTCTGTGACGAAGTGGATCTCCCTGTTCCACTACCGTCAGGGAGAGAAACAGGATGGCAGACCCTTGTTGTCACTCCCCCTCTCTACCGCTACTTTCACTCAGTGGTATGAGGTGATGAAGGTGGTGGGTTTGCATGAGTGGTCGGTTCAGGAAAAGTGCAAGGCAAAGTCGACGTTGCATGCCCTGACGGACAACCGGAGCAGTAGGGGGCAGGCCTTTGCAGCGGAGAGTACAAGGAGGGAGAATGAGGCACGAGCGGCTCGAGAGGGAATAGGCCGACAACCTCAAGCCTCCTCTTCTTCTTCTTCTTCCTCCACCTCTGCAGGCCGTGGCACTACAACCTCCATCGCCCAACCTGCAGTCTCCACTTCTTCCTCCTCCTCATCGGCAGGCCGTGGCAATGCAACCTCCTCCGCCCAACCTGCTCCTTCCCCAGCTCCCAAAGGACCCCAGCGCCATGCAGCTCAGGGTAGGTCCAACACGTCGAACGTGTTCACCGACGCAGTGGCACAAGCGACGCAGCATGTGCTCTCGCCACAGGAGGTGCAGAGAGGGCGCAATGGTCGCGGTGGTGGACAGAAGGGGAGACAGAGCGGAGGAAGGAAGGGGAAAAAGGGGAATAAAAAGAATTAGAGAGCTAGAGAGTTAGAGGGTGAGAGTGTGTGTGTAGAAGCGTGTAGAGAATGACAGTTTGCCCCATGTTTATTTTTAACCCTTTTTATTTTGTGTTTTTTGTTCTTTTCATCCTTTGGGGTTTGCCCCCCCTTTCCCCCCTTTCCGCCCCCCTTCCTATTTGTTAATATTTTTGGTTGGCTGCTGGCTAGGACGGGTCTACCCCAGCGACGGCCCGTACCCCTTGGACGAGGCTCTGAGGGTAGAGGGCAGTCTCGGAGTAAGACCTGTCTAAGAGCCAGGCCAGTGGCATCAGGAGCCATTGGGCCACTTTTATAGATTGTGCAGTAGAGTAGAGTTTGTACAGAACTCTTGTCCTTTGAGTTCCTTTTTTCACTCCTTTAGTTTTTCATTTTTACCTTGTGAAGGTCAATTTCAATTTTTCATTTTTCAAAACCACCACAGGTAAGCACGAGACCCACCATTGTTGTTGTTGATTTTGTTGTGCGTTATTGTTGTTTTCCCCTTTGGGTGTCAGTCAGTCGGGTCAGGTCACACTTACTGAAGTTCTCAAAAATTTTCACCAAAAAGAAAACTACTAAAAAGATTATGGAACTTCCTTTTTATTTGTTTGTGTGTTACAGAGGAAACGGCTCACTCAATCCCCTCCTTCTCCTCCCCTCCCCTCCCCAAGACAAAGCAAAATAAAACTACACCGGTAGACAGAGCAACCCTCCCGTCCCATCCCCTCCCCTTTTCCTTTTGGGAAAAATTGCACTCACATACGACCCTTTTGCTTATTTGCAGGGAAGTGTTGGTTGTAGTTGTCCCACATGCTTTCTATTTTAGTGCCACTAACTGTGTTTTCAGGCACTGTCTTGCCAGTACAATAGTAAAGTGCCCTTGTCTGGACATCTAGCTGTTTACATACTCGCTTGACTAGTAAGTACCCCCTCTGTCACTGGATGTAGATAAAAAAAGCGAGCCTAGGGCTAAGTTGAACAACACAAAAAAAAAAAAAAAAAAAAAAAAAAAAAAAAAAAAAAAAAAAAAAAAAAAAAAAAAAAAAAAAAGCTTCCACAGCTTAATGAATCCTAAAAAACCTTAGTTTTTTAGTCTTTACTATAGAGATGTGCGCCACCCACACCACACACACTACACACACACACCCACACACACCCACACACACACACACACACCCCCTCACCACCAGAGGGGATTTGACCAAAAAATCCTAAAAAACCTTAGTTTTTTAGTCTTTACTATAGAGATGTGCGCCACCCACACCACACACACTACACACCCACACACAGCACACCCACACACACCCACACACACACACACACACACCCCCTCACCACCAGGGGGATTTGACCAAAAAATCGATTTTTTTAAATAAATAGTTGCTCATCCAAAAGTGAATTTTTTGGGCTTAACGTGTTGTTTGGGGGTATTGAGGCCCAAAAAAAAATTTTTTTTCAGTCGTGTTCAGAAAATGGACTGCCAAATGACATGTGGCATTCGGCCAAAAATCAGCTTTTTTGGTCATTTTTACCTTGTAAAACATGACACTTGTGGCATGCTTCCCAGTACAGGAAAGTGCATTGAAAAACCTGAAAAAACACATGTAATATGTGATGGTCAAAAGTGCAAGATTCCTTCGTTAATGAACTTTTTGAGTACCAGTTTTTCCTGGGGAATATGGTCAGATCACTCTTTTGACCATCTGTCATGTACCACAAAAACACCACTTTTTAACAGGGCACTTTTCACCTGAAAAGCCAGTTCATGAAGGCATGAGTGAGGTTTTTTTGTGATGCGTTACCGTGAGCGGGCGCGCGAAGCGCGCACGCGAACGCCCCGCGGGAAGCGAATAGCTGACCGCCTGCCCAGTGCGTGAGGTGCTTACAAAAAAAACCACCTGTAAAAAAAGTGTGGTCCTCATCACGTTTCCATGGAAGTGTCACACAAGAACGACAGGTTTTTTAGCCCGTCACCAAATCCTAAAAAACCTTAGTTTTTTAGTCTTTACTATAGAGATGTGCGCCACCCACACCACACACACTACACACCCACACACAGCACACCCACACACACCCACACACACACACACACACACCCCCTCACCACCAGGGGGATTTGACCAAAAAATCCTAAAAAACCTTAGTTTTTTAGTCTTTACTATAGAGATGTGCGCCACCCACACCACACACACTACACACACACACCCACACACACCCACACACACACACACACACCCCCTCACCACCAGAGGGGATTTGACCAAAAAATCGATTTTTTTAAATAAATAGTTGCTCATCCAAAAGTGAATTTTTTGGGCTTAACGTGTTGTTTGGGGGTATTGAGGCCCAAAAAAAAATTTTTTTTCAGTCGTGTTCAGAAATTGGACTGCCAAATGACATGTGGCATTCGGCCAAAAATCAGCTTTTTTGGTCATTTTTACCTTGTAAAACATGACACTTGTGGCATGCTTCCCAGTACAGGAAAGTGCATTGAAAAACCTGAAAAAACACATGTAATATGTGATGGTCAAAAGTGCAAGATTCCTTCGTTAATGAACTTTTTGAGTACCAGTTATACCTGGGGAATATGGTCAGATCACTCTTTTGACCATCTGGCGTTTACGACAAAAACACCACTTTTTAACAGGCCACTTTACAGGCATGAGTGAGGTTTTTTTGTACACGTTACCGTGAGCGGGCGCGCGAAGCGCGCACGCGAACGCCCCGCGGGAAGCGAATAGCTGACCGCCTGCCCAGTGTGTGAGGTGCTTACAAAAAAAACCACCTGTAAAAAAAGGGAGGTCCTCATCACGTTTCCATGGAAGTGTCACACAGAACGACAGGTTTTTTAGCCCGTCACCAAATCCTAAAAAACCTTAGTTTTTTAGTCTTTACTATAGAGATGTGCGCCACCCACACCACACACACTACACACCCACACACAGCACACCCACACACACCCACACACACACACACACACACCCCCTCACCACCAGGGGGATTTGACCAAAAAATCCTAAAAAACCTTAGTTTTTTAGTCTTTACTATAGAGATGTGCGCCACCCACACCACACACACTACACACCCACACACAGCACACCCACACACACACACACACACACACACACACCCCCTCACCACCAGAGGGGATTTGACCAAAAAATCGATTTTTTTAAATAAATAGTTGCTCTTCCAAAAGTGAATTTTTTGGGCTTAACGTGTTGTTTGGGGGCATTGAGGCCCAAAAAAAAAATTTAAGACAGTCCTGTTCAAAAAATGGACTGCCAAATGACATGTGGCATTCGGCCAAAAATCAGCTTTTTTGGTCATTTTTACCTTGTAAAACATGACACTTGTGGCATGCTTCCCAGCACAGGAAAGTGCATTGAAAAACCTGAAAAAACACATCTAATATGTGATGGTCAAAAGTGCACGATTCCTTCGTTAATGAACTTTTTGAGTACCAGTTATACCTGGGGAATATGGTCAGATCACTCTTTTGACCATCTGGCGTTTACCACAAAAACACCACTTTTTCAACAGGCACTTTTCACCGGAAAAGCCAGTTCAAGAAGGCACAAGTGAAGTTTTTTTGTACACGTTACCGTGAGCGGGCGCGCGAAGCGCGCACGCGAACGCCCCGCGGGAAGCGAATAGCTGACCGCCTGCCCAGTGTGTGAGGTTCTTACAAAAAAAACCACCTCTAAAAAAAGTGTGGTCCTCATCACGTTTCCGAGGTGTCACACAAGAACGACAGGTTTTTTAGCCCGTCACCAAATCGATTTTTTTAAATAAATAGTTGCTCATCCAAAAGTGAATTTTTTGGGCTTAACGTGTTGTTTGGGGGTATTGAGGCCCAAAAAAAAATCCTAAAAAACCTTAGTTTTTTAGTCTTTACTATAGAGATGTGCGCCACCCACACCACACACACTACACACCCACACACAGCACACCCACACACACCCACACACACACACACACACACCCCCTCACCACCAGAGGGGATTTGACCAAAAAATCGATTTTTTTAAATATATAGTTGCTCATCAGAAAGTGAATTTTTTGGGCTTAACGTGTTGTTTGGGGGTATTGAGGCCCAAAAAAAAATTTTTTTTCAGTCGTGTTCAGAAAATGGACTGCCAAATGACATGTGGCATTCGGCCAAAAATCAGCTTTTTTGGTCATTTTTACCTTGTAAAACATGACACTTGTGGCATGCTTCCCAGTACAGGAAAGTGCATTGAAAAACCTGAAAAAACACATCTAATATGTGATGGTCAAAAGTGCAAGATTCTTTCGTTAATGAACTTTTTGAGTACCAGTTATACCTGGGGAAAGATGGTCAGATCACTCTTTTGACCATCTGGCGTTTACGACAAAAACACCACTTTTTAACAGGCCACTTTACAGGCACGAGTGAGGTTTTTTTGTACACGTTACCGTGAGCGGGCGCGCGAAGCGCGCACGCGAACGCCCCGCGGGAAGCGAATAGCTGACCGCCTGCCCAGTGTGTGAGGTGCTTACAAAAAAAACCACCTGTAAAAAAAGGGAGGTCCTCATCACGTTTCCATGGAAGTGTCACACAGAACGACAGGTTTTTTAGCCCGTCACCAAATCCTAAAAAACCTTAGTTTTTTAGTCTTTACTATAGAGATGTGCGCCACCCACACCACACACACTACACACCCACACACAGCACACCCACACACACCCACACACACACACACACACACCCCCTCACCACCAGGGGGATTTGACCAAAAAATCCTAAAAAACCTTAGTTTTTTAGTCTTTACTATAGAGATGTGCGCCACCCACACCACACACACTACACACCCACACACAGCACACCCACACACACACACACACACACACACACACCCCCTCACCACCAGAGGGGATTTGACCAAAAAATCGATTTTTTTAAATAAATAGTTGCTCTTCCAAAAGTGAATTTTTTGGGCTTAACGTGTTGTTTGGGGGCATTGAGGCCCAAAAAAAAAATTTAAGACAGTCCTGTTCAAAAAATGGACTGCCAAATGACATGTGGCATTCGGCCAAAAATCAGCTTTTTTGGTCATTTTTACCTTGTAAAACATGACACTTGTGGCATGCTTCCCAGCACAGGAAAGTGCATTGAAAAACCTGAAAAAACACATCTAATATGTGATGGTCAAAAGTGCACGATTCCTTCGTTAATGAACTTTTTGAGTACCAGTTATACCTGGGGAATATGGTCAGATCACTCTTTTGACCATCTGGCGTTTACCACAAAAACACCACTTTTTCAACAGGCACTTTTCACCGGAAAAGCCAGTTCAAGAAGGCACAAGTGAAGTTTTTTTGTACACGTTACCGTGAGCGGGCGCGCGAAGCGCGCACGCGAACGCCCCGCGGGAAGCGAATAGCTGACCGCCTGCCCAGTGTGTGAGGTTCTTACAAAAAAAACCACCTCTAAAAAAAGTGTGGTCCTCATCACGTTTCCGAGGTGTCACACAAGAACGACAGGTTTTTTAGCCCGTCACCAAATCGATTTTTTTAAATAAATAGTTGCTCATCCAAAAGTGAATTTTTTGGGCTTAACGTGTTGTTTGGGGGTATTGAGGCCCAAAAAAAAATCCTAAAAAACCTTAGTTTTTTAGTCTTTACTATAGAGATGTGCGCCACCCACACCACACACACTACACACCCACACACAGCACACCCACACACACCCACACACACACACACACACACCCCCTCACCACCAGAGGGGATTTGACCAAAAAATCGATTTTTTTAAATATATAGTTGCTCATCAGAAAGTGAATTTTTTGGGCTTAACGTGTTGTTTGGGGGTATTGAGGCCCAAAAAAAAATTTTTTTTCAGTCGTGTTCAGAAAATGGACTGCCAAATGACATGTGGCATTCGGCCAAAAATCAGCTTTTTTGGTCATTTTTACCTTGTAAAACATGACACTTGTGGCATGCTTCCCAGTACAGGAAAGTGCATTGAAAAACCTGAAAAAACACATCTAATATGTGATGGTCAAAAGTGCAAGATTCTTTCGTTAATGAACTTTTTGAGTACCAGTTATACCTGGGGAAAGATGGTCAGATCACTCTTTTGACCATCTGGCGTTTACGACAAAAACACCACTTTTTAACAGGCCACTTTACAGGCACGAGTGAGGTTTTTTTGTACACGTTACCGTGAGCGGGCGCGCGAAGCGCGCACGCGAACGCCCCGCGGGAAGCGAATAGCTGACCGCCTGCCCAGTGTGTGAGGTGCTTACAAAAAAAACCACCTGTAAAAAAAGGGAGGTCCTCATCACGTTTCCATGGAAGTGTCACACAGAACGACAGGTTTTTTAGCCCGTCACCAAATCCTAAAAAACCTTAGTTTTTTAGTCTTTACTATAGAGATGTGCGCCACCCACACCACACACACTACACACCCACACACAGCACACCCACACACACCCACACACACACACACACACACCCCCTCACCACCAGAGGGGATTTGACCAAAAAATCCTAAAAAACCTTAGTTTTTTAGTCTTTACTATAGAGATGTGCGCCACCCACACCACACACACTACACACCCACACACAGCACACCCACACACACCCACACACACACACACACACACCCCCTCACCACCAGGGGGATTTGACCAAAAAATCGATTTTTTTAAATAAATAGTTGCTCATCCAAAAGTGAATTTTTTGGGCTTAACGTGTTGTTTGGGGGCATTGAGGCCCAAAAAAAAAATTTAAGACAGTCCTGTTCAAAAAATGGACTGCCAAATGACATGTGGCATTCGGCCAAAAATCAGCTTTTTTGGTCATTTTTACCTTGTAAAACATGACACTTGTGGCATGCTTCCCAGTACACAAAAGTGTATTGAAAAACCTGAAAAAACACATGTAATATGTGATGGTCAAAAGTGCAAGATTCCTTCGTTAATGAACTTTTTGAGTACCAGTTATACCTGGGGAAAGATGGTCAGATCACTCTTTTGACCATCTGGCGTTTACGACAAAAACACCACTTTTTAACAGGCCACTTTACAGGCACGAGTGAGGTTTTTTTGTACACGTTACCGTGAGCGGGCGCGCGAAGCGCGCACGCGAACGCCCCGCGGGAAGCGAATAGCTGACCGCCTGCCCAGTGTGTGAGGTGCTTACAAAAAAAACCACCTGTAAAAAAAGGGAGGTCCTCATCACGTTTCCATGGAAGTGTCACACAGAACGACAGGTTTTTTAGCCCGTCACCAAATCCTAAAAAACCTTAGTTTTTTAGTCTTTACTATAGAGATGTGCGCCACCCACACCACACACACTACACACCCACACACAGCACACCCACACACACCCACACACACACACACACACACCCCCTCACCACCAGAGGGGATTTGACCAAAAAATCCTAAAAAACCTTAGTTTTTTAGTCTTTACTATAGAGATGTGCGCCACCCACACCACACACACTACACACCCACACACAGCACACCCACACACACCCACACACACACACACACACACCCCCTCACCACCAGGGGGATTTGACCAAAAAATCGATTTTTTTAAATAAATAGTTGCTCATCCAAAAGTGAATTTTTTGGGCTTAACGTGTTGTTTGGGGGCATTGAGGCCCAAAAAAAAAATTTAAGACAGTCCTGTTCAAAAAATGGACTGCCAAATGACATGTGGCATTCGGCCAAAAATCAGCTTTTTTGGTCATTTTTACCTTGTAAAACATGACACTTGTGGCATGCTTCCCAGTACACAAAAGTGTATTGAAAAACCTGAAAAAACACATGTAATATGTGATGGTCAAAAGTGCAAGATTCCTTCGTTAATGAACTTTTTGAGTACCAGTTATACCTGGGGAAAGATGGTCAGATCACTCTTTTGACCATCTGGCGTTTACGACAAAAACACCACTTTTTAACAGGCCACTTTACAGGCATGAGTGAGGTTTTTTTGTACACGTTACCGTGAGCGGGCGCGCGAAGCGCGCACGCGAACGCCCCGCGGGAAGCGAATAGCTGACCGCCTGCCCAGTGTGTGAGGTGCTTACAAAAAAAACCACCTGTAAAAAAAGGGAGGTCCTCATCACGTTTCCATGGAAGTGTCACACAGAACGACAGGTTTTTTAGCCCGTCACCAAATCCTAAAAAACCTTAGTTTTTTAGTCTTTACTATAGAGATGTGCGCCACCCACACCACACACACTACACACCCACACACAGCACACCCACACACACCCACACACACACACACACACACCCCCTCACCACCAGAGGGGATTTGACCAAAAAATCCTAAAAAACCTTAGTTTTTTAGTCTTTACTATAGAGATGTGCGCCACCCACACCACACACACTACACACCCACACACAGCACACCCACACACACCCACACACACACACACACACACCCCCTCACCACCAGGGGGATTTGACCAAAAAATCGATTTTTTTAAATAAATAGTTGCTCATCCAAAAGTGAATTTTTTGGGCTTAACGTGTTGTTTGGGGGCATTGAGGCCCAAAAAAAAAATTTAAGACAGTCCTGTTCAAAAAATGGACTGCCAAATGACATGTGGCATTCGGCCAAAAATCAGCTTTTTTGGTCATTTTTACCTTGTAAAACATGACACTTGTGGCATGCTTCCCAGTACAGGAAAGTGCATTGAAAAACCTGAAAAACACATGTAATATGTGATGGTCAAAAGCGCAAGATTCCTTCGTTAATGAACTTTTTGAGTACCAGTTATACCTGGGGAATATGGTCAGATCACTCTTTTGACCATCTGGCGTTTACGACAAAAACACCACTTTTTAACAGGCCACTTTACAGGCACGAGTGAGGTTTTTTTGTACACGTTACCGTGAGCGGGCGCGCGAAGCGCGCACGCGAACGCCCCGCGGGAAGCGAATAGCTGACCGCCTGCCCAGTGTGTGAGGTGCTTACAAAAAAAACCACCTGTAAAAAAAGGGAGGTCCTCATCACGTTTCCATGGAAGTGTCACACAGAACGACAGGTTTTTTAGCCCGTCACCAAATCCTAAAAAACCTTAGTTTTTTAGTCTTTACTATAGAGATGTGCGCCACCCACACCACACACACTACACACCCACACACAGCACACCCACACACACCCACACACACACACACACACACCCCCTCACCACCAGAGGGGATTTGACCAAAAAATCGATTTTTTTAAATAAATAGTTGCTCATCAGAAAGTGAATTTTTTGGGCTTAACGTGTTGTTTGGGGGTATTGAGGCACAAAAAAAAATCCTAAAAAACCTTAGTTTTTTAGTCTTTACTATAGAGATGTGCGCCACCCACACCACACACACTACACACCCACACACAGCACACCCACACACACCCACACACACACACACACACACCCCCTCACCACCAGAGGGGATTTGACCAAAAAATCGATTTTTTTAAATAAATAGTTGCTCATCCAAAAGTGAATTTTTTGGGCTTAACGTGTTGTTTGGGGGCATTGAGGCCCAAAAAAAAAATTTAAGACAGTCCTGTTCAAAAAATGGACTGCCAAATGACATGTGGCATTAGGCCAAAAATCAGCTTTTTTGGTCATTTTTACCTTGTAAAAACATGACACTTGTGGCATGCTTCCCAGCACACAATAGTGCAAAAAAGTCACCCTAGAGTTTTTTTGTACACGTTACCGCGAGCGGGCGCGCGAAGCGCGCACGCGAGCGCCCCGTGGGGAGCGAATAGCGGACCACCTGCCCAGTGCGTGAGGTGCTTACAAAAAAAACCACCTGAAAAAAAAGTGTCATCACGTTTCCATGGAAGTGTCACAAGAACGACAGGTTTTTTAGCCCGTCACCAAATTCATTAACGAAGGAATCTTGCACTTTTGACCATCACATATTACATGTGTTTTTTCAGGTTTTTAAATGCACTTTCCTGTACTGGGAAGCATGCCACAAGTGTCATGTTTTACAAGGCAAAAATGACCAAAAAAGCTGATTTTTGGCCGAATGCCACATGTCATTTGGCAGTCCAATTTCTGAACACGACTGAAAAAAAAAATTTTTTTGGGCCTCAATACCCCCAAACAACACGTTAAGCCCAAAAAATTCACTTTTGGATGAGCAACTATTTATTTAAAAAAATCGATTTGGTGACGGGCTAAAAAACCTGTCGTTCTTGTGTGACACTTCCATGGAAACGTGATGAGGACCACACTTTTTTTACAGGTGGTTTTTTTTGTAAGCACCTCACGCACTGGGCAGGCGGTCAGCTATTCGCTTCCCGCGGGGCGTTCGCGTGCGCGCTTCGCGCGCCCGCTCACGGTAACGCATCACAAAAAAACCTCACTCATGCCTTCATGAACTGGCTTTTCAGGTGAAAAGTGCCCTGTTAAAAAGTGGTGTTTTTGTGGTACATGACAGATGGTCAAAAGAGTGATCTGACCATATTCCCCAGGTATAACTGGTACTCAAAAAGTTCATTAACGAAGGAATCTTGCACTTTTGACCATCACATATTACATGTGTTTTTTCAGGTTTTTCAATGCACTTTCCTGTACTGGGAAGCATGCCACAAGTGTCATGTTTTACAAGGTAAAAATGACCAAAAAAGCTGATTTTTGGCCGAATGCCACATGTCATTTGGCAGTCCAATTTGGGTGACGGGCTAAAAAACCTGTCGTTCTTGTGACACTTCCATGGAAACGTGATGAGGACCACACTTTTTTTACAGGTGGTTTTTTTTGTAAGGACCTCACACACTGGGCAGGCGGTCAGCTATTCGCTTCCCGCGGGGCGTTCGCGTGCGCGCTTCGCGCGCCCGCTCACGGTAACGTGTACAAAAAAACCTCACTCGTGCCTTCACGAACTGGCCTGTAAAGTGGCCTGTAAAAAGTGGTGTTTTTGTGGTAAACGCCAGATGGTCAAAAGAGTGATCTGACCATATTCCCCAGGTATAACTGGTACTCAAAAAGTTCATTAACGAAGGAATCTTGCACTTTTGACCATCACATATTACATGTGTTTTTCAGGTTTTTCAATGCACTTTCCTGCACTGGGAAGCATGCCACAAGTGTCATGTTTTACAAGGCAAAAATGACCAAAAAAGCTGATTTTTGGCCGAATGCCACATGTCATTTGGCAGTCCAATTTCTGAACACGACTGAAAAAAAATTTTTTTTTGGGCCTCAATACCCCCAAACAACACGTTAAGCCCAAAAAATTCACTTTTGGATGAGCAACTATTTATTTAAAAAAATCGATTTTTTGGTCAAATCCCCCTGGTGGTGAGGGGGTGTGTGTGTGTGTGTGTGTGGGTGTGTGTGGGTGTGCTGTGTGTGGGTGTGTAGTGTGTGTGGTGTGGGTGGCGCACATCTCTATAGTAAAGACTAAAAAACTAAGGTTTTTTAGGATTTCTGAATGCCACATGTCATTTGGCAGTCCAATTTCTGAACACGACTGAAAAAAAATTTTTTTTTGGGCCTCAATACCCCCAAACAACACGTTAAGCCCAAAAAATTCACTTTTGGATGAGCAACTATTTATTTAAAAAAATCGATTTGGTGACGGGCTAAAAAACCTGTCGTTCTTGTGTGACACTTCCATGGAAACGTGATGAGGACCTCACTTTTTTTTACAGGGGGATTTTTTTGTAAGCACCTCACACACTGGGCAGGCGGTCAGCTATTCGCTTCCCGCGGGGCGTTCGCGTGCGCGCTTCGCGCGCCCGCTCACGGTAACGTGTACAAAAAAACCTCACTCGTGCCTTCATGAACTGGCTTTTCAGGTGAAAAGTGCCCTGTTAAAAAGTGGTGTTTTTGTGGTACATGACAGATGGTCAAAAGAGTGATCTGACCATATTCCCCAGGTATAACTGGTACTCAAAAAGTTCATTAACGAAGGAATCTTGCACTTTTGACCATCACATATTAGATGTGTTTTTTCAGGTTTTTCAATGCACTTTCCTGTACTGGGAAGCATGCCACAAGTGTCATGTTTTTTTAAATGGACTGCCAAATGACATGTGGCATTCGGCCAAAAATCAGCTTTTTTGGTCATTTTTACCTTGTAAAACATGACACTTGTGGCATGCTTCCCAGTACACAAAAGTGTATTGAAAAACCTGAAAAAACACATGTAATATGTGATGGTCAAAAGTGCAAGATTCCTTCGTTAATGAACTTTTTGAGTACCAGTTATACCTGGGGAAAGATGGTCAGATCACTCTTTTGACCATCTGGCGTTTACGACAAAAACACCACTTTTTAACAGGCCACTTTACAGGCACGAGTGAGGTTTTTTTGTACACGTTACCGTGAGCGGGCGCGCGAAGCGCGCACGCGAACGCCCCGCGGGAAGCGAATAGCTGACCGCCTGCCCAGTGTGTGAGGTGCTTACAAAAAAAACCACCTGTAAAAAAAGGGAGGTCCTCATCACGTTTCCATGGAAGTGTCACACAGAACGACAGGTTTTTTAGCCCGTCACCAAATCAGCTTTTTTGGTCATTTTTGCCTTGTAAAACATGACACTTGTGGCATGCTTCCCAGTACAGGAAAGTGCATTGAAAAACCTGAAAAAACACATGTAATATGTGATGGTCAAAAGTGCAAGATTCCTTCGTTAATGAACTTTTTGAGTACCAGTTATACCTGGGGAATATGGTCAGATCACTCTTTTGACCATCTGTCATGTACCACAAAAACACCACTTTTTAACAGGGCACTTTTCACCTGAAAAGCCAGTTCATGAAGGCATGAGTGAGGTTTTTTTGTGATGCCTTACCGTGAGCGGGCGCGCGAAGCGCGCACGCGAACGCCCCGCGGGAAGCGAATAGCTGACCGCCTGCCCAGTGCGTGAGGTGCTTACAAAAAAAACCACCTGTAAAAAAAGTGTGGTCCTCATCACGTTTCCATGGAAGTGTCACACAAGAACGACAGGTTTTTTAGCCCGTCACCAAATCCTAAAAAACCTTAGTTTTTTAGTTTTTACTTTAGGCCGTGCGCCACCCACACCCACCCCCACACACCCACCCCCACACACCCACACACCCACACACACACACCCCCTCACCACAGGTGGATTTTTCGAAATATTTCACTAAACTTTTGCTTATCAGAAAGTGACTTTTTTGGGTACATCGTGCAGTTTGGGGATATTGAGGCGGAAAATAAAATATTAAGACAGTCCTGTTCAAAAATTGCTTTAGTAAATGACACTTGGCATTATGCCAAAATCAGCATTTTTGCCTTGAAAAACCTAAAAAATCACATGTAATGTGTGGTGGTCAAAAGTGCACGATTCCTTCGTTAATGCATTTTTTGAGTACCAGTTATATCTGGGGAATATAGTCAGATCACTCTTCAGACCAGCTGGCGTTTACCACAAAAACACTACTTTTTCAACAGGCCACTTTTCGCCTGAAGAGCCACTTAAGGCAGGCACCACCAGCCAGCCAGTTTCCATGAGCGGCAGAACTGGAATGTGCGTATTGGGCAGTGAAACTGCCGAGTACGCACACTCCAGTTCAGAAAAAAATCCTAAAAAACCTTAGTTTTTTAGTTTTTACTTTAGGCCGTGCGCCACCCACACCCACCCCCACACACCCACCCCCACACACCCACACACCCACACACACACACCCCCTCACCACAGGTGGATTTTTCGAAATATTTCACTAAACTTTTGCTTATCAGAAAGTGACTTTTTTGGGTACATCGTGCAGTTTGGGGATATTGAGGCGGAAAAAAAAATATTAAGACAGTCCTGTTCAAAAATTGCTTTAGTAAATGACACTTGGCATTATGCCAAAATCCTAAAAAACCTTAGTTTTTTAGTCTTTACTATAGAGATGTGCGCCACCCACACCACACACACTACACACCCACACACAGCACACCCACACACACCCACACACACACACACACACACCCCCTCACCACCAGGGGGATTTGACCAAAAAATCGATTTTTTTAAATAAATCCTAAAAAACCTTAGTTTTTTAGTTTTTACTTTAGGCCGTGCGCCACCCACACCCACCCCCACACACCCACCCCCACACACCCACACACCCACACACACACACCCCCTCACCACAGGTGGATTTTTCGAAATATTTCACTAAACTTTTGCTTATCAGAAAGTGACTTTTTTGGGTACATCGTGCAGTTTGGGGATATTGAGGCGGAAAAAAAAATATTAAGACAGTCCTGTTCAAAAATTGCTTTAGTAAATGACACTTGGCATTATGCCAAAATCAGCATTTTTGCCTTGAAAAACCTAAAAAATCACATGTAATGTGTGGTGGTCAAAAGTGCACGATTCCTTCGTTAATGCATTTTTTGAGTACCAGTTATATCTGGGGAATATAGTCAGATCACTCTTCAGACCAGCTGGCGTTTACCACAAAAACACTACTTTTTCAACAGGCCACTTTTCGCCTGAAGAGCCACTTAAGGCAGGCACCACCAGCCAGCCAGTTTCCATGAGCGGCAGAACTGGAATGTGCGTATTGGGCAGTGAAACTGCCGAGTACGCACACTCCAGTTCAGAAAAAAATCCTAAAAAACCTTAGTTTTTTAGTTTTTACTTTAGGCCGTGCGCCACCCACACCCACCCCCACACACCCACCCCCACACACCCACACACCCACACACACACACCCCCTCACCACAGGTGGATTTTTCGAAATATTTCACTAAACTTTTGCTTATCAGAAAGTGACTTTTTTGGGTACATCGTGCAGTTTGGGGATATTGAGGCGGAAAATAAAATATTAAGACAGTCCTGTTCAAAAATTGCTTTAGTAAATGACACTTGGCATTATGCCAAAATCAGCATTTTTGCCTTGAAAAACCTAAAAAATCACATGTAATGTGTGGTGGTCAAAAGTGCACGATTCCTTCGTTAATGCATTTTTTGAGTACCAGTTATATCTGGGGAATATAGTCAGATCACTCTTCAGACCAGCTGGCGTTTACCACAAAAACACTACTTTTTCAACAGGCCACTTTTCGCCTGAAGAGCCACTTAAGGCAGGCACCACCAGCCAGCCAGTTTCCATGAGCGGCAGAACTGGAATGTGCGTATTGGGCAGTGAAACTGCCGAGTACGCACACTCCAGTTCAGAAAAAAATCCTAAAAAACCTTAGTTTTTTAGTTTTTACTTTAGGCCGTGCGCCACCCACACCCACCCCCACACACCCACCCCCACACACCCACACACCCACACACACACACCCCCTCACCACAGGTGGATTTTTCGAAATATTTCACTAAACTTTTGCTTATCAGAAAGTGACTTTTTTGGGTACATCGTGCAGTTTGGGGATATTGAGGCGGAAAAAAAAATATTAAGACAGTCCTGTTCAAAAATTGCTTTAGTAAATGACACTTGGCATTATGCCAAAATCAGCATTTTTGCCTTGAAAAACCTAAAAAATCACATGTAATGTGTGGTGGTCAAAAGTGCACGATTCCTTCGTTAATGCATTTTTTGAGTACCAGTTATATCTGGGGAATATAGTCAGATCACTCTTCAGACCAGCTGGCGTTTACCACAAAAACACTACTTTTTCAACAGGCCACTTTTCGCCTGAAGAGCCACTTAAGGCAGGCACCACCAGCCAGCCAGTTTCCATGAGCGGCAGAACTGGAATGTGCGTATTGGGCAGTGAAACTGCCGAGTACGCACACTCCAGTTCAGAAAAAAATCCTAAAAAACCTTAGTTTTTTAGTTTTTACTTTAGGCCGTGCGCCACCCACACCCACCCCCACACACCCACCCCCACACACCCACACACCCACACACACACACCCCCTCACCACAGGTGGATTTTTCGAAATATTTCACTAAACTTTTGCTTATCAGAAAGTGACTTTTTTGGGTACATCGTGCAGTTTGGGGATATTGAGGCGGAAAAAAAAATATTAAGACAGTCCTGTTCAAAAATTGCTTTAGTAAATGACACTTGGCATTATGCCAAAATCAGCATTTTTGCCTTGAAAAACCTAAAAAATCACATGTAATGTGTGGTGGTCAAAAGTGCACGATTCCTTCGTTAATGCATTTTTTGAGTACCAGTTATATCTGGGGAATATAGTCAGATCACTCTTCAGACCAGCTGGCGTTTACCACAAAAACACTACTTTTTCAACAGGCCACTTTTCGCCTGAAGAGCCACTTAAGGCAGGCACCACCAGCCAGCCAGTTTCCATGAGCGGCAGAACTGGAATGTGCGTATTGGGCAGTGAAACTGCCGAGTACGCACACTCCAGTTCAGAAAAAAATCCTAAAAAACCTTAGTTTTTTAGTTTTTACTTTAGGCCGTGCGCCACCCACACCCACCCCCACACACCCACCCCCACACACCCACACACCCACACACACACACCCCCTCACCACAGGTGGATTTTTCGAAATATTTCACTAAACTTTTGCTTATCAGAAAGTGACTTTTTTGGGTACATCGTGCAGTTTGGGGATATTGAGGCGGAAAAAAAAATATTAAGACAGTCCTGTTCAAAAATTGCTTTAGTAAATGACACTTGGCATTATGCCAAAATCAGCATTTTTGCCTTGAAAAACCTAAAAAATCACATGTAATGTGTGGTGGTCAAAAGTGCACGATTCCTTCGTTAATGCATTTTTTGAGTACCAGTTATATCTGGGGAATATAGTCAGATCACTCTTCAGACCAGCTGGCGTTTACCACAAAAACACTACTTTTTCAACAGGCCACTTTTCGCCTGAAGAGCCACTTAAGGCAGGCACCACCAGCCAGCCAGTTTCCATGAGCGGCAGAACTGGAATGTGCGTATTGGGCAGTGAAACTGCCGAGTACGCACACTCCAGTTCAGAAAAAAATCCTAAAAAACCTTAGTTTTTTAGTTTTTACTTTAGGCCGTGCGCCACCCACACCCACCCCCACACACCCACCCCCACACACCCACACACCCACACACACACACCCCCTCACCACAGGTGGATTTTTCGAAATATTTCACTAAACTTTTGCTTATCAGAAAGTGACTTTTTTGGGTACATCGTGCAGTTTGGGGATATTGAGGCGGAAAATAAAATATTAAGACAGTCCTGTTCAAAAATTGCTTTAGTAAATGACACTTGGCATTATGCCAAAATCAGCATTTTTGCCTTGAAAAACCTAAAAAATCACATGTAATGTGTGGTGGTCAAAAGTGCACGATTCCTTCGTTAATGCATTTTTTGAGTACCAGTTATATCTGGGGAATATAGTCAGATCACTCTTCAGACCAGCTGGCGTTTACCACAAAAACACTACTTTTTCAACAGGCCACTTTTCGCCTGAAGAGCCACTTAAGGCAGGCACCACCAGCCAGCCAGTTTCCATGAGCGGCAGAACTGGAATGTGCGTATTGGGCAGTGAAACTGCCGAGTACGCACACTCCAGTTCAGAAAAAAATCCTAAAAAACCTTAGTTTTTTAGTTTTTACTTTAGGCCGTGCGCCACCCACACCCACCCCCACACACCCACCCCCACACACCCACACACCCACACACACACACCCCCTCACCACAGGTGGATTTTTCGAAATATTTCACTAAACTTTTGCTTATCAGAAAGTGACTTTTTTGGGTACATCGTGCAGTTTGGGGATATTGAGGCGGAAAATAAAATATTAAGACAGTCCTGTTCAAAAATTGCTTTAGTAAATGACACTTGGCATTATGCCAAAATCAGCATTTTTGCCTTGAAAAACCTAAAAAATCACATGTAATGTGTGGTGGTCAAAAGTGCACGATTCCTTCGTTAATGCATTTTTTGAGTACCAGTTATATCTGGGGAATATAGTCAGATCACTCTTCAGACCAGCTGGCGTTTACCACAAAAACACTACTTTTTCAACAGGCCACTTTTCGCCTGAAGAGCCACTTAAGGCAGGCACCACCAGCCAGCCAGTTTCCATGAGCGGCAGAACTGGAATGTGCGTATTGGGCAGTGAAACTGCCGAGTACGCACACTCCAGTTCAGAAAAAAATCCTAAAAAACCTTAGTTTTTTAGTTTTTACTTTAGGCCGTGCGCCACCCACACCCACCCCCACACACCCACCCCCACACACCCACACACCCACACACACACACCCCCTCACCACAGGTGGATTTTTCGAAATATTTCACTAAACTTTTGCTTATCAGAAAGTGACTTTTTTGGGTACATCGTGCAGTTTGGGGATATTGAGGCGGAAAAAAAAATATTAAGACAGTCCTGTTCAAAAATTGCTTTAGTAAATGACACTTGGCATTATGCCAAAATCAGCATTTTTGCCTTGAAAAACCTAAAAAATCACATGTAATGTGTGGTGGTCAAAAGTGCACGATTCCTTCGTTAATGCATTTTTTGAGTACCAGTTATATCTGGGGAATATAGTCAGATCACTCTTCAGACCAGCTGGCGTTTACCACAAAAACACTACTTTTTCAACAGGCCACTTTTCGCCTGAAGAGCCACTTAAGGCAGGCACCACCAGCCAGCCAGTTTCCATGAGCGGCAGAACTGGAATGTGCGTATTGGGCAGTGAAACTGCCGAGTACGCACACTCCAGTTCAGAAAAAAATCCTAAAAAACCTTAGTTTTTTAGTTTTTACTTTAGGCCGTGCGCCACCCACACCCACCCCCACACACCCACCCCCACACACCCACACACCCACACACACACACCCCCTCACCACAGGTGGATTTTTCGAAATATTTCACTAAACTTTTGCTTATCAGAAAGTGACTTTTTTGGGTACATCGTGCAGTTTGGGGATATTGAGGCGGAAAAAAAAATATTAAGACAGTCCTGTTCAAAAATTGCTTTAGTAAATGACACTTGGCATTATGCCAAAATCAGCATTTTTGCCTTGAAAAACCTAAAAAATCACATGTAATGTGTGGTGGTCAAAAGTGCACGATTCCTTCGTTAATGCATTTTTTGAGTACCAGTTATATCTGGGGAATATAGTCAGATCACTCTTCAGACCAGCTGGCGTTTACCACAAAAACACTACTTTTTCAACAGGCCACTTTTCGCCTGAAGAGCCACTTAAGGCAGGCACCACCAGCCAGCCAGTTTCCATGAGCGGCAGAACTGGAATGTGCGTATTGGGCAGTGAAACTGCCGAGTACGCACACTCCAGTTCAGAAAAAAATCCTAAAAAACCTTAGTTTTTTAGTTTTTACTTTAGGCCGTGCGCCACCCACACCCACCCCCACACACCCACCCCCACACACCCACACACCCACACACACACACCCCCTCACCACAGGTGGATTTTTCGAAATATTTCACTAAACTTTTGCTTATCAGAAAGTGACTTTTTTGGGTACATCGTGCAGTTTGGGGATATTGAGGCGGAAAAAAAAATATTAAGACAGTCCTGTTCAAAAATTGCTTTAGTAAATGACACTTGGCATTATGCCAAAATCAGCATTTTTGCCTTGAAAAACCTAAAAAATCACATGTAATGTGTGGTGGTCAAAAGTGCACGATTCCTTCGTTAATGCATTTTTTGAGTACCAGTTATATCTGGGGAATATAGTCAGATCACTCTTCAGACCAGCTGGCGTTTACCACAAAAACACTACTTTTTCAACAGGCCACTTTTCGCCTGAAGAGCCACTTAAGGCAGGCACCACCAGCCAGCCAGTTTCCATGAGCGGCAGAACTGGAATGTGCGTATTGGGCAGTGAAACTGCCGAGTACGCACACTCCAGTTCAGAAAAAAATCCTAAAAAACCTTAGTTTTTTAGTTTTTACTTTAGGCCGTGCGCCACCCACACCCACCCCCACACACCCACCCCCACACACCCACACACCCACACACACACACCCCCTCACCACAGGTGGATTTTTCGAAATATTTCACTAAACTTTTGCTTATCAGAAAGTGACTTTTTTGGGTACATCGTGCAGTTTGGGGATATTGAGGCGGAAAAAAAAATATTAAGACAGTCCTGTTCAAAAATTGCTTTAGTAAATGACACTTGGCATTATGCCAAAATCAGCATTTTTGCCTTGAAAAACCTAAAAAATCACATGTAATGTGTGGTGGTCAAAAGTGCACGATTCCTTCGTTAATGCATTTTTTGAGTACCAGTTATATCTGGGGAATATAGTCAGATCACTCTTCAGACCAGCTGGCGTTTACCACAAAAACACTACTTTTTCAACAGGCCACTTTTCGCCTGAAGAGCCACTTAAGGCAGGCACCACCAGCCAGCCAGTTTCCATGAGCGGCAGAACTGGAATGTGCGTATTGGGCAGTGAAACTGCCGAGTACGCACACTCCAGTTCAGAAAAAAATCCTAAAAAACCTTAGTTTTTTAGTTTTTACTTTAGGCCGTGCGCCACCCACACCCACCCCCACACACCCACCCCCACACACCCACACACCCACACACACACACCCCCTCACCACAGGTGGATTTTTCGAAATATTTCACTAAACTTTTGCTTATCAGAAAGTGACTTTTTTGGGTACATCGTGCAGTTTGGGGATATTGAGGCGGAAAATAAAATATTAAGACAGTCCTGTTCAAAAATTGCTTTAGTAAATGACACTTGGCATTATGCCAAAATCAGCATTTTTGCCTTGAAAAACCTAAAAAATCACATGTAATGTGTGGTGGTCAAAAGTGCACGATTCCTTCGTTAATGCATTTTTTGAGTACCAGTTATATCTGGGGAATATAGTCAGATCACTCTTCAGACCAGCTGGCGTTTACCACAAAAACACTACTTTTTCAACAGGCCACTTTTCGCCTGAAGAGCCACTTAAGGCAGGCACCACCAGCCAGCCAGTTTCCATGAGCGGCAGAACTGGAATGTGCGTATTGGGCAGTGAAACTGCCGAGTACGCACACTCCAGTTCAGAAAAAAATCCTAAAAAACCTTAGTTTTTTAGTTTTTACTTTAGGCCGTGCGCCACCCACACCCACCCCCACACACCCACCCCCACACACCCACACACCCACACACACACACCCCCTCACCACAGGTGGATTTTTCGAAATATTTCACTAAACTTTTGCTTATCAGAAAGTGACTTTTTTGGGTACATCGTGCAGTTTGGGGATATTGAGGCGGAAAAAAAAATATTAAGACAGTCCTGTTCAAAAATTGCTTTAGTAAATGACACTTGGCATTATGCCAAAATCAGCATTTTTGCCTTGAAAAACCTAAAAAATCACATGTAATGTGTGGTGGTCAAAAGTGCACGATTCCTTCGTTAATGCATTTTTTGAGTACCAGTTATATCTGGGGAATATAGTCAGATCACTCTTCAGACCAGCTGGCGTTTACCACAAAAACACTACTTTTTCAACAGGCCACTTTTCGCCTGAAGAGCCACTTAAGGCAGGCACCACCAGCCAGCCAGTTTCCATGAGCGGCAGAACTGGAATGTGCGTATTGGGCAGTGAAACTGCCGAGTACGCACACTCCAGTTCAGAAAAAAATCCTAAAAAACCTTAGTTTTTTAGTTTTTACTTTAGGCCGTGCGCCACCCACACCCACCCCCACACACCCACCCCCACACACCCACACACCCACACACACACACCCCCTCACCACAGGTGGATTTTTCGAAATATTTCACTAAACTTTTGCTTATCAGAAAGTGACTTTTTTGGGTACATCGTGCAGTTTGGGGATATTGAGGCGGAAAAAAAAATATTAAGACAGTCCTGTTCAAAAATTGCTTTAGTAAATGACACTTGGCATTATGCCAAAATCAGCATTTTTGCCTTGAAAAACCTAAAAAATCACATGTAATGTGTGGTGGTCAAAAGTGCACGATTCCTTCGTTAATGCATTTTTTGAGTACCAGTTATATCTGGGGAATATAGTCAGATCACTCTTCAGACCAGCTGGCGTTTACCACAAAAACACTACTTTTTCAACAGGCCACTTTTCGCCTGAAGAGCCACTTAAGGCAGGCACCACCAGCCAGCCAGTTTCCATGAGCGGCAGAACTGGAATGTGCGTATTGGGCAGTGAAACTGCCGAGTACGCACACTCCAGTTCAGAAAAAAATCCTAAAAAACCTTAGTTTTTTAGTTTTTACTTTAGGCCGTGCGCCACCCACACCCACCCCCACACACCCACCCCCACACACCCACACACCCACACACACACACCCCCTCACCACAGGTGGATTTTTCGAAATATTTCACTAAACTTTTGCTTATCAGAAAGTGACTTTTTTGGGTACATCGTGCAGTTTGGGGATATTGAGGCGGAAAATAAAATATTAAGACAGTCCTGTTCAAAAATTGCTTTAGTAAATGACACTTGGCATTATGCCAAAATCAGCATTTTTGCCTTGAAAAACCTAAAAAATCACATGTAATGTGTGGTGGTCAAAAGTGCACGATTCCTTCGTTAATGCATTTTTTGAGTACCAGTTATATCTGGGGAATATAGTCAGATCACTCTTCAGACCAGCTGGCGTTTACCACAAAAACACTACTTTTTCAACAGGCCACTTTTCGCCTGAAGAGCCACTTAAGGCAGGCACCACCAGCCAGCCAGTTTCCATGAGCGGCAGAACTGGAATGTGCGTATTGGGCAGTGAAACTGCCGAGTACGCACACTCCAGTTCAGAAAAAAATCCTAAAAAACCTTAGTTTTTTAGTTTTTACTTTAGGCCGTGCGCCACCCACACCCACCCCCACACACCCACCCCCACACACCCACACACCCACACACACACACCCCCTCACCACAGGTGGATTTTTCGAAATATTTCACTAAACTTTTGCTTATCAGAAAGTGACTTTTTTGGGTACATCGTGCAGTTTGGGGATATTGAGGCGGAAAAAAAAATATTAAGACAGTCCTGTTCAAAAATTGCTTTAGTAAATGACACTTGGCATTATGCCAAAATCAGCATTTTTGCCTTGAAAAACCTAAAAAATCACATGTAATGTGTGGTGGTCAAAAGTGCACGATTCCTTCGTTAATGCATTTTTTGAGTACCAGTTATATCTGGGGAATATAGTCAGATCACTCTTCAGACCAGCTGGCGTTTACCACAAAAACACTACTTTTTCAACAGGCCACTTTTCGCCTGAAGAGCCACTTAAGGCAGGCACCACCAGCCAGCCAGTTTCCATGAGCGGCAGAACTGGAATGTGCGTATTGGGCAGTGAAACTGCCGAGTACGCACACTCCAGTTCAGAAAAAAATCCTAAAAAACCTTAGTTTTTTAGTTTTTACTTTAGGCCGTGCGCCACCCACACCCACCCCCACACACCCACCCCCACACACCCACACACCCACACACACACACCCCCTCACCACAGGTGGATTTTTCGAAATATTTCACTAAACTTTTGCTTATCAGAAAGTGACTTTTTTGGGTACATCGTGCAGTTTGGGGATATTGAGGCGGAAAAAAAAATATTAAGACAGTCCTGTTCAAAAATTGCTTTAGTAAATGACACTTGGCATTATGCCAAAATCAGCATTTTTGCCTTGAAAAACCTAAAAAATCACATGTAATGTGTGGTGGTCAAAAGTGCACGATTCCTTCGTTAATGCATTTTTTGAGTACCAGTTATATCTGGGGAATATAGTCAGATCACTCTTCAGACCAGCTGGCGTTTACCACAAAAACACTACTTTTTCAACAGGCCACTTTTCGCCTGAAGAGCCACTTAAGGCAGGCACCACCAGCCAGCCAGTTTCCATGAGCGGCAGAACTGGAATGTGCGTATTGGGCAGTGAAACTGCCGAGTACGCACACTCCAGTTCAGAAAAAAATCCTAAAAAACCTTAGTTTTTTAGTTTTTACTTTAGGCCGTGCGCCACCCACACCCACCCCCACACACCCACCCCCACACACCCACACACCCACACACACACACCCCCTCACCACAGGTGGATTTTTCGAAATATTTCACTAAACTTTTGCTTATCAGAAAGTGACTTTTTTGGGTACATCGTGCAGTTTGGGGATATTGAGGCGGAAAAAAAAATATTAAGACAGTCCTGTTCAAAAATTGCTTTAGTAAATGACACTTGGCATTATGCCAAAATCAGCATTTTTGCCTTGAAAAACCTAAAAAATCACATGTAATGTGTGGTGGTCAAAAGTGCACGATTCCTTCGTTAATGCATTTTTTGAGTACCAGTTATATCTGGGGAATATAGTCAGATCACTCTTCAGACCAGCTGGCGTTTACCACAAAAACACTACTTTTTCAACAGGCCACTTTTCGCCTGAAGAGCCACTTAAGGCAGGCACCACCAGCCAGCCAGTTTCCATGAGCGGCAGAACTGGAATGTGCGTATTGGGCAGTGAAACTGCCGAGTACGCACACTCCAGTTCAGAAAAAAATCCTAAAAAACCTTAGTTTTTTAGTTTTTACTTTAGGCCGTGCGCCACCCACACCCACCCCCACACACCCACCCCCACACACCCACACACCCACACACACACACCCCCTCACCACAGGTGGATTTTTCGAAATATTTCACTAAACTTTTGCTTATCAGAAAGTGACTTTTTTGGGTACATCGTGCAGTTTGGGGATATTGAGGCGGAAAAAAAAATATTAAGACAGTCCTGTTCAAAAATTGCTTTAGTAAATGACACTTGGCATTATGCCAAAATCAGCATTTTTGCCTTGAAAAACCTAAAAAATCACATGTAATGTGTGGTGGTCAAAAGTGCACGATTCCTTCGTTAATGCATTTTTTGAGTACCAGTTATATCTGGGGAATATAGTCAGATCACTCTTCAGACCAGCTGGCGTTTACCACAAAAACACTACTTTTTCAACAGGCCACTTTTCGCCTGAAGAGCCACTTAAGGCAGGCACCACCAGCCAGCCAGTTTCCATGAGCGGCAGAACTGGAATGTGCGTATTGGGCAGTGAAACTGCCGAGTACGCACACTCCAGTTCAGAAAAAAATCCTAAAAAACCTTAGTTTTTTAGTTTTTACTTTAGGCCGTGCGCCACCCACACCCACCCCCACACACCCACCCCCACACACCCACACACCCACACACACACACCCCCTCACCACAGGTGGATTTTTCGAAATATTTCACTAAACTTTTGCTTATCAGAAAGTGACTTTTTTGGGTACATCGTGCAGTTTGGGGATATTGAGGCGGAAAATAAAATATTAAGACAGTCCTGTTCAAAAATTGCTTTAGTAAATGACACTTGGCATTATGCCAAAATCAGCATTTTTGCCTTGAAAAACCTAAAAAATCACATGTAATGTGTGGTGGTCAAAAGTGCACGATTCCTTCGTTAATGCATTTTTTGAGTACCAGTTATATCTGGGGAATATAGTCAGATCACTCTTCAGACCAGCTGGCGTTTACCACAAAAACACTACTTTTTCAACAGGCCACTTTTCGCCTGAAGAGCCACTTAAGGCAGGCACCACCAGCCAGCCAGTTTCCATGAGCGGCAGAACTGGAATGTGCGTATTGGGCAGTGAAACTGCCGAGTACGCACACTCCAGTTCAGAAAAAAATCCTAAAAAACCTTAGTTTTTTAGTTTTTACTTTAGGCCGTGCGCCACCCACACCCACCCCCACACACCCACCCCCACACACCCACACACCCACACACACACACCCCCTCACCACAGGTGGATTTTTCGAAATATTTCACTAAACTTTTGCTTATCAGAAAGTGACTTTTTTGGGTACATCGTGCAGTTTGGGGATATTGAGGCGGAAAAAAAAATATTAAGACAGTCCTGTTCAAAAATTGCTTTAGTAAATGACACTTGGCATTATGCCAAAATCAGCATTTTTGCCTTGAAAAACCTAAAAAATCACATGTAATGTGTGGTGGTCAAAAGTGCACGATTCCTTCGTTAATGCATTTTTTGAGTACCAGTTATATCTGGGGAATATAGTCAGATCACTCTTCAGACCAGCTGGCGTTTACCACAAAAACACTACTTTTTCAACAGGCCACTTTTCGCCTGAAGAGCCACTTAAGGCAGGCACCACCAGCCAGCCAGTTTCCATGAGCGGCAGAACTGGAATGTGCGTATTGGGCAGTGAAACTGCCGAGTACGCACACTCCAGTTCAGAAAAAAATCCTAAAAAACCTTAGTTTTTTAGTTTTTACTTTAGGCCGTGCGCCACCCACACCCACCCCCACACACCCACCCCCACACACCCACACACCCACACACACACACCCCCTCACCACAGGTGGATTTTTCGAAATATTTCACTAAACTTTTGCTTATCAGAAAGTGACTTTTTTGGGTACATCGTGCAGTTTGGGGATATTGAGGCGGAAAAAAAAATATTAAGACAGTCCTGTTCAAAAATTGCTTTAGTAAATGACACTTGGCATTATGCCAAAATCAGCATTTTTGCCTTGAAAAACCTAAAAAATCACATGTAATGTGTGGTGGTCAAAAGTGCACGATTCCTTCGTTAATGCATTTTTTGAGTACCAGTTATATCTGGGGAATATAGTCAGATCACTCTTCAGACCAGCTGGCGTTTACCACAAAAACACTACTTTTTCAACAGGCCACTTTTCGCCTGAAGAGCCACTTAAGGCAGGCACCACCAGCCAGCCAGTTTCCATGAGCGGCAGAACTGGAATGTGCGTATTGGGCAGTGAAACTGCCGAGTACGCACACTCCAGTTCAGAAAAAAATCCTAAAAAACCTTAGTTTTTTAGTTTTTACTTTAGGCCGTGCGCCACCCACACCCACCCCCACACACCCACCCCCACACACCCACACACCCACACACCCACACACACACACCCCCTCACCACAGGTGGATTTTTCGAAATATTTCACTAAACTTTTGCTTATCAGAAAGTGACTTTTTTGGGTACATCGTGCAGTTTGGGGATATTGAGGCGGAAAATAAAATATTAAGACAGTCCTGTTCAAAAATTGCTTTAGTAAATGACACTTGGCATTATGCCAAAATCAGCATTTTTGCCTTGAAAAACCTAAAAAATCACATGTAATGTGTGGTGGTCAAAAGTGCACGATTCCTTCGTTAATGCATTTTTTGAGTACCAGTTATATCTGGGGAATATAGTCAGATCACTCTTCAGACCAGCTGGCGTTTACCACAAAAACCAAAAATTTTCGACATTTTACGGACGTGTGTGAATGAAGAAATATCTACAGTGCTAATCATACCGAGAGTGGTCGCAATGGATAGAAAATGAACACATAGAATGGAAAATCTAAAAATATCCGGACAATGACACTGCAGGAGTGCTGTAAGATGTGGCGAGCGTGGTATGAAAGTTCATGCTTTATTCAGGTGCTGCGGAAAAATACGTCGGAGGATTGTCGCAAACATGAGATTTACGGAGGAGGTCAATAGTTTTTTTTTTTCTCTTTTTTGTACTTGGACTAGTTTTTTATGAGAATAGAAAGGAAAAAGGAAGAAATGGAGAAGACAATAAAGACAATAAAATGAACAGGAAATGGAAAAGGAAAAAGGAAATGGAATAATGAAAAGGAAAAAATGATGACCAAAAATGGTCGGTGTTTCAAGTTTTGTATAAAAGGCGGGCGAAGAGTAGGGGCTTCGTGCCCCTCATCTGGCGCACTACTGACGGGGGACGCCCCATGTAGGCACATCGGTAGGATTTCGTCGTAGGTCAATAGGGAGCGACGCTGCAGAGTACATGTTGTTTGCGCTAACGGGGTACTGGCGGCGCGGCCTGCCTTGTCGCAAACCCGCAAACCCGACGTGCCTGCCTTGTCGTATGTGCAGGGTTTTCAGCCTGCTCAACCTGCTTGGAAACATATCCGTCGTCAGCAAGACTGCCGGTAAGGGCGTTGGCCAGGGCCACGGGAAAGTGCTCGTCCCGACGCAGTGATGTACATTTCCGACAGGCGCGCAGGGACTTGGGGGCCGATTGTTGTCCTGGACCTGAACACCCCCATGTTTGACTCGTTCGTGGAACTTCCGCCACAACTACTCAATCACAGCAGGCAAAAAAGTGTTCAGAACTCAGAGGCACCGTGCGTCTGGTGAGCAAGGAACGCCGAAAAGTGTAAAAAAGTCACCAGAGAGGTTTTATGTTTGCGTTACCGCGAGCGGGCGCGCGAAGCGCGCACGCGAGCGCCTCGTGGGAAGCGAATAGCGGACCACCTGCCCAGTGCGTGAGGTAAAAAAAAAACCCCACCTGTATTAGCCCCAGATGGAACTGGCTTCCACTATAGCCTTTCCCACATTGTGAGGCATGGAGAATACCCCGAGTCACTTACTTCGCACAAGGAGTTACTCGCTTGTGTTGCAATGATACCCGTTTCGTTGACTGATGAGCGGCAGCGGGAGTAGGACATCTCAACGTAGACCGCTAAAAGGGGTGTGAATGGTATCAAGTAAGCGGGGCGGAGGGTGGGCGTGTCGTGGATATTGTGTTGCGACACTTGATTATTCCAAGTTTTCAAACAATAAAAAAACAAAAAGTGAGGTTATCACGTTTCCATGAGTGTCACACAAGAACGACAGGTTTTTTAGCCCGTCACCAAATCGATTTTTTTAAATAAATAGTTGCTCATCCAAAAGTGAATTTTTTGGGCTTAACGTGTTGTTTGGGGGTATTGAGGCCCAAAAAAAAATTTTTTTTCAGTCGTGTTCAGAAATTGGACTGCCAAATGACATGTGGCATTCGGCCAAAAATCAGCTTTTTTGGTCATTTTTGCCTTGTAAAACATGACACTTGTGGCATGCTTCCCAGTACAGGAAAGTGCATTGAAAAACCTGAAAAAACACATCTAATATGTGATGGTCAAAAGTGCAAGATTCCTTCGTTAATGAACTTTTTGAGTACCAGTTATACCTGGGGAATATGCTCAGATCACTCTTTTGACCATCTGGCGTTTACCACAAAAACACCACTTTTTACAGGCCACTTTACAGGCCAGTTCATGAAGGCACGAGTGAGGTTTTTTTGTACACGTTACCGTGAGCGGGCGCGCGAAGCGCGCACGCGAACGCCCCGTGGGAAGCGAATAGCTGACCGCCTGCCCAGTGTGTGAGGTCCTTACAAAAAAAACCACCTGTAAAAAAAGGTGAGGTCCTCATCACGTTTCCATGGAAGTGTCACACAAGAACGACAGGTTTTTTAGCCCGTCACCAAATCCTAAAAAACCTTAGTTTTTTAGTCTTTACTATAGAGATGTGCGCCACCCACACCACACACACTACACACACACACCCACACACACCCACACACACACACACACACCCCCTCACCACCAGAGGGGATTTGACCAAAAAATCGATTTTTTTAAATAAATAGTTGCTCATCCAAAAGTGAATTTTTTGGGCTTAACGTGTTGTTTGGGGGTATTGAGGCCCAAAAAAAAATTTTTTTTCAGTCGTGTTCAGAAATTGGACTGCCAAATGACATGTGGCATTCGGCCAAAAATCAGCTTTTTTGGTCATTTTTACCTTGTAAAACATGACACTTGTGGCATGCTTCCCAGTACAGGAAAGTGCATTGAAAAACCTGAAAAAACACATCTAATATGTGATGGTCAAAAGTGCAAGATTCCTTCGTTAATGAACTTTTTGAGTACCAGTTATACCTGGGGAATATGCTCAGATCACTCTTTTGACCATCTGGCGTTTACCACAAAAACACCACTTTTTACAGGCCACTTTACAGGCCAGTTCATGAAGGCACGAGTGAGGTTTTTTTGTACACGTTACCGTGAGCAGGCGCGCGAAGCGCGCACGCGAACGCCCCGCGGGAAGCGAATAGCTGACCGCCTGCCCAGTGTGTGAGGTCCTTACAAAAAAAACCACCTGTAAAAAAAGGTGAGGTCCTCATCACGTTTCCATGGAAGTGTCACACAAGAACGACAGGTTTTTTAGCCCGTCACCAAATCCTAAAAAACCTTAGTTTTTTAGTCTTTACTATAGAGATGTGCGCCACCCACACCACACACCCGCAAACCCACACCCACACCACCCACCCACACACCCACCCACACACCCCCTCACCATCCAGAGGGGATTTGACCAAAAAATCGATTTTTTTAAATAAATAGTTGCTCATCCAAAAGTGAATTTTTTGGGCTTAACGTGTTGTTTGGGGGTATTGAGGCCCAAAAAAAAAATTTAAGACAGTCCTGTTCAAAAAATGGACTGCCAAATGACATGTGGCATTCGGCCAAAAATCAGCTTTTTTGGTCATTTTTACCTTGTAAAACATGACACTTGTGGCATGCTTCCCAGTACAGGAAAGTGCATTGAAAAACCTGAAAAAACACATGTAATATGTGATGGTCAAAAGTGCAAGATTCCTTCGTTAATGAACTTTTTGAGTACCAGTTATACCTGGGGAATATGGTCAGATCACTCTTTTGACCATCTGTCATGTACCACAAAAACACCACTTTTTAACAGGGCACTTTTCACCTGAAAAGCCAGTTCATGAAGGCATGAGTGAGGTTTTTTTGTGATGCCTTACCGTGAGCGGGCGCGCGAAGCGCGCACGCGAACGCCCCGACCTGCAGAGCCCTAGCCAGTGAAGCCAAGGAGGCCCCCCTAGGAAACTAGGGAACGGATTGGAAGAGACCTCGCCGGTAGCCGGGAACCCTCCCTGGGCTAGTACAATGATGAAACTTCAATCTTAAGTCCACACCCATGTGGCGGCCGCTTTGGCATGCGTCTGTAAGGACAGCCTTGACTGATACTTTCTGTATTAGCACACGATTGCCTCCCTGAAGGCTACGTAGCTACCTGAGTACAAAAAACCACCTGTAAAAAAAGTGTGGTCCTCATCACGTTTCCATGGAAGTGTCACACAAGAACGACAGGTTTTTTAGCCCGTCACCAATCCTAAAAAACCTTAGTTTTTTAGTCTTTACTATAGAGATGTGCGCCACCCACACCACACACACTACACACCCACACACAGCACACCCACACACACCCACACACACACACACACACACCCCCTCACCACCAGGGGGATTTGACCAAAAAATCGATTTTTTTAAATAAATAGTTGCTCATCCAAAAGTGAATTTTTTGGGCTTAACGTGTTGTTTGGGGGTATTGAGGCCCAAAAAAAAATCCTAAAAAACCTTAGTTTTTTAGTCTTTACTATAGAGATGTGCGCCACCCACACCACACACACTACACACCCACACACAGCATTCCTTTAAAACGAATGCCCGCCTAGCTCAGCGGTAGAGCGTTGGACTTTTAATCCAATGGTCGTGGGTTCGATCCCCACGGCGGGTGCCTACTTTTTTGGATCGATTGGATTCTCTTTTTTGTGCCCATTTTCAGGATCTGGGGCGTTGTACTTCCTCAACTATGCTGACGTATCCAAGTGGTTACGGAGGTGGACTTGAAATCCACTGGGCTCTGCCCGCGCAGGTTCGAACCCTGCCGTCAGCGTTCTTTACCTTTTCGTTTGATTTCTGTGATTTATGTTTTTGCCATCAAATGCAAAGATTGAAGATGTGTGTGACAAAGCTCCAAAAAATATTGAAAACACTTGGAAAAAGAAAAGTTCTCCCACGCGGGTTTGAACCGCGGCTACTGGATTCAAAGTCCAGGGTGCTAACCACTACACCATAGGAGAGATAATCCGGATCCTTTTGTTCACGCAACAACGATGGAAAATTTGGTGGCTGCAGGTACACACAAGTACCCCATGTTGATTCTTTGATTTAAGTTAATATGAGCCTCCCTAGCTCAGTCGGTAGAGCGCAAGGCCCTTAACCTTGTGGTCGCGGGTTCGAGCCCCGCGGGAGGTGCTTTTTGTATTGATACCTGAATTTTTCTGGATTTTTTTTATTTGTGAGAAAACATGGTGTGTCGGCCGTCGTGCAATGAGCCCGCCATCGTGCGAAATCGTGCCCAAAAATTTTTTTTGGTGGTCACAATTGCGATGATTTTTGGTGACCACGCAAGTGATCACTAACGTGTCGTTAAACAAAGTACAAGCTTCGTCCTAAGTACTGACAGGTAATTAAGCGGACGTACCCAAGTGGTTACGGGGCTCGCCTGCTAAGCGAGTGTGCTCTGCATGCGCAAGTTCGAACCTTGCCGTTCGCGTTTTTTATACACTGCATCGATCCCTTTTTTCATTCTGTTCTGAACTTTTTCAAACTCAAAAAAAAAACCTGACAAAATCTGTTTGGGGACACGTTTTTTATACACATTTTCTTTTTGTTTTTCTACACAACCCTCACTACCTGCCCAAAGACCCTCCCCCAGAAGCCGTCTAGGCATTCTCTTGTGAAAGAGCTAGAAGACCCAGACGAACCCCTGGAACGGTTCTGCTTTCTTCCCAGGTAGTCCCTGTGCTCGCCTACACGAGGCGTCCCTGTCACCACGAAGCAGCACAGAAGAACGTGCAGACCTGGTCTCAGTTTCTGAGGCTTATTTTTGCTCACTCTGAGCTTAGAAGCCAGTTCAGTCTGAGTGCTTTTTTCTCCTTTTTCTTGCCCTTTATTTTCCAACTTGTTTTCCTTTTTCACAAAGGAGAAAAAAAAATATGCGGAGGAAGGCCCTTCTGGGGGTGCTATGTGTGTTGGTGGTGGGCAGCAACAACAGCAACTGCTACAGCAACAGCAGCAAGAACAACAGCATCAGCTCCACCTACAGCAACTGCAACGGTTACAACAAGAGCAACATCAACAGCAACAACAGCAACAACAGCAACAACAGCAACAACAGCAACAACAGCAACAACAGCAACAACAGCAGCTACAACTGCTACAGTAAGAGCAGCAAGAACAACAGCAATAGCACCAATTACAGCAACTGCAACGGCTGCAGCAAGAGCAACCTCAACAGCAACTGCCTCAGCAACAGCAGCAAGAGCAACAGCATCAGCTCCACCTACAGCAACTGCAACGGTCGCAACAAGAGCTTCAACATCAGCAACAACAGCAACGGCAACTACTGCAGCAAGAGCAACAGCAACAGCCCCAACTTCAGCAACTGCAACGGCTGCAGCAAGAACATCATCGTCAGCAACAACAGCAATGGCAACACCAACAGCAACAACAGCAGCACCAGCGGAATCAGCAACCGCAGCACCAGCAGCAAGAACAACAGCAATGGCAACACCAACAGCAACAACAGCAGCACCAGCAGAATCAGCATCCGCAGCACCAGCAGCAACAGCCTCCCCATTCCCCCCCATTATTACCCCAAAAAGAGGCCTTTGGTGCCCAACAGCCCAAGCGGCTGCAGCTTTGATAGCAGCAACAACAACAACTCCAGCTACAGCAGCAGACACTGGTGTAGGTGTAGAGGTGGAGAGTCAGGTGTGCGGTGTGATACGGGTGTATGCAGCTATTTAGACGTACAGCACAGCAGAAGCCACACCCACAACATCCCCAGCAACAGCCCCAGCAACAGCAGCAGCAACAGCAACCGCAACAACAGCAGCACCAGCGGCAGCACCAGAAGCAGCGCCAGCAGCAACACCATCGGAGGCTACAACAGCAGCAACAACAGCAACATTAGCAGTAGATACAGCAACAGCAACAACAACAGTACCAGCGATAGCAGCAGCAACAGCAGCAACCGCAACAACAGCAGCAACAGCAGCACCAGCGGCAGCACCGGCAGCAGCACCAGCAGCAACACCAACAGCAGTACCAGCAGCTACAGCAACAGCTCCAGCAGCAGCAACAGCAGATGCAGCAACAACAACATTTACAGCAACAGCAACTGCAACAGCAGCAACATCATCAGCAGCAACTACAACAGCAAGACGAACAGCGGTGGTGGTGACAACACTCTAGGTGGGGGTGAGCGAGGTATGCTGGCGTTCGGGGACAGCCTTGCGGGGCGAGAGGGACAGAACGGCTGTGTGACGTTACGGGTGTGGGGGACTGTTCTCACCCCCTATGTTCTAATGGGGCGTGCAGTACATGGGCTTGGGTTTGACTGGTGGAGCATCCTTTGGGAACGCCTTTCTTCTCTGCGCCGACCAGACCCCCGCTGGGTAGCCGAGGCACCTGAGTGGGGTGTGTTTGTGTCGTTTGCGGTCCTGGACCTGTGGAAGGACAGACGTGCCCCTACCCTCAGTCATTACATTTTGTGGCTGATGCGTAGGAGGACCAGGAGGACGCGACGAGGGCACAGGTCCTTGAACTGGATCAAGACGCAGGCAGGCAAGCTCCGTCGGCGCAAGGCGCACACTCGTCCGCCCTCTCCGGTTGCACGCCTCCTTCTGAGCGCACTGTGCCGAGTGCGATGGGAGTGGCGCCTGTTGAGGTTTGCGGTGTCGCTGGTCGGATCTGCGATCCAGGTTGATGGCCCGCTACTCTGGATCGGGATGTCCCTACTGGTCTTGCTGTCGCTGTTGTGGCGAGCGGTGACGCCCTGGGACCTGCGCCCTTCCCCTGCTGATCCGAAGCACCCGACAAGCGTGTCCCCGTCTGCGTGGACCGGGGGGTGCGCAAACGGGAACGCTCCTGCGTATGAGGTTGAGGATGAGGACGCCTGTTGGGATGATGAAGTTATGGAAGGAGATGACGACTGGGCTTGGAACCGGGGGGACGAAGAGGATGAGGACTGGGACTTCCCTGAAGTGTTCATCCCCCATGACCAGCTGTGTGGTGGATGCGCTGATGCCACATCGTCAACCGGGGTTCATTTTTTTTTACAAAGGGGTTCATTTTTTTTTACAAAGGGGTTCATTTTTTTTTACACAAAAAACTATGTTAAGACGAAATCCTACCGATGTGCCTACATGGGGCGTCCCCCGTCAGTAGTGCGCCAGATGAGGGGCACGAAGCGAAATGCGGTGAAAGGTGCAGGCCTGTTTTGCAGCAGGTCTGGAGAGTTGTGGCAACTCGTCTGCTGAGCGTGTGAAATATCAAGGCAGAGAGGTTCGCTGTTCAAGTAAAACCTACCCTGGTCATCCTCTGCCTGTCTTGGTTTCTGTCGTGATTGTTTGTGTTTGTGGGCGGGATCAGATGGGTGGAGGGTGTTTACTTTGTGTTTAGCTCGGAGAAGTGGCTTACCCGCCCACTCTCTGTTATTTATTCAGTGTCATTTTTTCATTCATCCCCAAAGTTTGTAGACAGAGTCAAGACCACCTTGGCCAAAAGGGTTTTTTCACCACACTTTTCTTTTGCTTCCATTCGTGGAAGCGTTTGCTTTTCTTCTGTTCCTGGCCTGACGTGTGTTCAACAGGTGTGCTATTTTTACCAAGTGGAATCCATTTTTCTTTTTCCAGGGGAGGCACTAAAACAAACCATTCTGCAGACAACAAAGCAAAGGCAATGTGTTTTTTATTCTCCCTTCCCTTCTTTTAAGTAAGGAGGATTAGGTCTTCTTTTTTTCCTTTTTTTGCCCCAGAAGTGTGACGCCTGTGTATTCAAATTGATCAAAAAGAATAAAAAACAAACACATAATGCAGTTTCTTGTTTTGTATAAAACTCTGTTGGCTCTACCGTACTCTTCGCCCGCCTTTTATACAAAACTTGAAACACCGACCATTTTTGGTCATCATTTTTTCCTTTTCATTTTTCCATTTCCTTTTTCCTTTTCCATTTCCTGTTCATTTTATTGTCTTTATTGTCTTCTCCATTTCTTCCTTTTTCCTTTCTATTCTCATAAAAAACTAGTCCAAGTACAAAAAAGAGAAAAAAAACATCGTCAACCGCATATGAGGCAGAGGCGCAGGAGGTCGACACCATGTTGGTGAAGTATCGGGCCCGCCGAGTGGCTAACTCCCACATCACCGACTGTGGTTTGTTGGCGATCCACGCCTCGGGCTGGCGGTCCGCCACTCCTGACTTCTCCGCCGACCGCAAAGACATCGGCGACATGGCGGTAAAGCTGGAGAGGGAGATGCGTAGCATACTGCAGTCAGGGGAAGCGCTGACGCGTTGGATTGACGGCATCAGAGGTTCAGCCAAAGTGGATCACCTCGCCCTTCGCCTGTTCGCCCTAAGGCGCGACATCAACATTGTTGTCGTCCAAGCAGGGGAGAACCCAGTCGTGTTAATCGCCCCAGGCTCGATGAACATCACCAACGCACAGCAGCGCGCGGCGGAGGTGTCCAGGCGTACCACGGTAGCCATAGCCCTATGTGACGGGCACTACGAGGCGATCCGGCCCACGGAGGAGGAAGGGGACGTCAGAGATGTGTCGTCGGCCTTGTTGAGGGTGGCAGACAGAGCGACACTGAACCCCTTGGACCTCGACCAGCGCCCCTTGCCGACCTCAAACCCCTCAGGTGAAGCGTTGGAGCTATGCTTAGGTAAGCCAGAGGAGGACTTCTGTTTCTGCCCGGTGGAGGGATGCAAAAGGGGCATCATCGCGCAGACGGACGTGAATTCGTTCACCCGCGAAGGACTCCTGGCACATTTGAGAATCCACGCATCCCAAAAAGAGTACATACCCGAACACATTCTGTCCTTCTTCGGGTTCAAGAGGTGTGTCAGTGAGGAGTGCCCTACCCTCCTGAAGAAATCGCAGAGCGCATGCAGGAGCTGCACACACCTCATGAAGAAGGCACCCCTACCAGGGATCGAGGAACGCCTCACGCATGCGAGATGCCCTGAAGGAATGCCCTCACTGGACATGCTGGGCACCACCAGGCTCAAGATGAAGGGGACTTGCCCACCAGACCTTCTCCATCGCTACACCCTCATCTTTCAGAGGGTTCTTCAGGAGATCTTGGTGCACCAGGATAAGAGGGCTTGGACAAAATTAGCCTTTTTCTTTACCGTCCTGCACAGGGACCGTGGGGGTGGACGTGCTGGGTCACAGGATGCCAAACGACGGTGCTACAACTCTTGGAGGCAGGATCTGGATTGGTGGGATGCGGGTGAGTGGGCGGATATGTGGGAGAAACCAACGATTTCTAAAGCTACAGTTTCTGTACTTCATTGGGGACCATTTTTTACACATTACAACACACTTGTCCTTTCTTTTTACCCTCCCTCCCTCCCCCTTTCCTTTGTTTTATTGTGAGCCTTGTACGCCTCCACGGGGCGGTCCCTGGGCAACGGTTGAGGAGTGCAGGCCGGCGAAGCGCAAGGCGTAGTGTGTCTTGTCCTTCTTTGTTTTCGTTTTTTGGTTTTTGCCTTTTTAAAAATGAGGAGGAAGGCCCTTTTGGGGGCGTTGTGGGTGGTGCTGCATGTCTGCATCAGCAGCAGCAGCAGGTGCTACACCAACAGCAGCAGCAACAGCAGCAACAGCAGCAACAGCAGCATATGCTACACCAGCTGCAACTGCAGCAGAAGCAACAACGGTAGCAACAAGAGCAGCAACAGCAGCAACAGCAGCAACAGCAGCAACAGCAGCAACAGCAGCAACAGCAGCAACAGCAGCAACAGCAGCAACAGCAGCAACAGCAGCAACAGCAGCAACAGCAGCAACAGCAGCAACAACATAAGCTGCATCAACAGCAGTAGCAGGAGCACCAACATCAGGAGCGGCAGCTTCCTATGCTACAACAGCTTCCTCATCAGTGGCAGGAGCCCCATTCCCCCCCTTTTTTACCCCAAAAAGAGGCCTCTTGAGCCCAACAACCCAAGCAGCTGCAGCTTTGATAGCAGCAACAAAAACGTGTGTGGAGGCAACAAAGTAAAGAACTGTTGTCATAACAACCCACACCCCCCTTCCCCCCATGATATCCCCAAAAAGAGGCAATGTATGCCCAACCACATCAGTGGCTGCAACTGTGATAGCAGCAAAAACGAAATCTTCGGAGTCCTGGGTGGGGTCCCAGTATCACCCCTGGTGTGCAGCAGCAGTTCCAAAGGCCTTTACAGCAGCAGTTCCAACAGCAGGCTCTACAGCTTTTTCACCAGCAGTTCCAAAGGCTTCAGCAGCAGCGGTTCCAACAGCAGGTCCAACAGCAGGCACAACAGCAGTTTAAACAGCAGTTCCAACGGCTTCTGCAGCAGCAAGAGCGTTTCCAAAAGCAGTTCCAGCAGCAGTTCCAGCAGCAGTTCCAACAGCAGGCACAACAACAGTTTCAACTGCAGTTCCAAAGACTTCTGCAGCAGCAGCTCCAACAGCAGGTCCAACAGCAGGCACAACAGCAGTTTCAACAGCAGTTCCAATGGCTTCTGCGGCAGCAGCTCCAACGGCGGGTCCAGCAGCGTCTCCAACAGCAGTTCCAGCAGCAGTTCCAACAGCAGGCACAACAGCAGTTTAAACAGCAGTTCCAATGGCTTCTGCAGCAGCAGTTCCAACAGCGTTTCCAAAAGCAGTTCCAGCTACAGGCACAACAGCAGTTTCATCAGCAGTTCCAAGGACTTCTGCGGCAGCAGCTCTAACGGCAGGTCCAACAGCAGTTCCAACAGCAGGCTTAGCAGCAGTTTCAACAGCAGTTCCAAAGACTTCTGCAGCAGCGTTTCCAACAGCCGTTCCAGCAGCAGTTCCAACAGCAGGCACAACAGCAGTTTAAACAGCAGTTCCAATGGCTTCTGCAGCAGCAGTTCCAACAGCGTTTCCAAAAGCAGTTCCAGCTACAGGCACAACAGCAGTTTCATCAGCAGTTCCAAGGACTTCTGCGGCAGCAGCTCTAACGGCAGGTCCAACAGCAGTTCCAACAGCAGGCTTAGCAGCAGTTTCAACAGCAGTTCCAAAGACTTCTGCAGCAGCGTTTCCAACAGCCGTTCCAGCAGCAGTTCCAACAGCAGGCACAACAGCAGTTTAAACAGCAGTTCCAATGGCTTCTGCAGCAGCAGTTCCAACAGCGTTTCCAAAAGCAGTTCCAGCAACAGGCACAACAGCAGTTTCATCAGCAGTTCCAAGGACTTCTGCGGCAGCAGCTCTAACGGCAGGTCCAACAGCAGTTCCAACAGCAGGCTTAACAGCAGTTTTAACAGCAGTTCCAAAGACTTCTGCAGCAGCGGTTCCAACAGCAGGTCCAACAGCGTCTCCAAAAGCAGTTCCAGCAGCAGTTCCAACAGCAGGCACAACAGCAGTTTCAACTGCAGTTCCAAAGACTTCGGCAGCAGCAGCTCCAACAGCAGGTCCAACAGCAGGCTTAGCAGCAGTTTCAACAGCAGTTCCAAAGACTTCTGCAGCAGCGTTTCCAACAGCCGTTCCAGCAGCAGTTCCAACAGCAGGCACAACAGCAGTTTAAACAGCAGTTCCAATGGCTTCTGCAGCAGCAGTTCCAACAGCGTTTCCAAAAGCAGTTCCAGCAACAGGCACAACAGCAGTTTCATCAGCAGTTCCAAGGACTTCTGCGGCAGCAGCTCTAACGGCAGGTCCAACAGCAGTTCCAACAGCAGGCTTAACAGCAGTTTTAACAGCAGTTCCATAGACTTCTGCAGCAGCAGTTCCAACAGCAGGTCCAACAGCAGCACCAACATCAACAGCAGACGCAGCAACAACAACTTAGGGGGTGGTGAGCGAGGTATGCTGGTGTTCGGGGTCAGCCTTGAGGGGCGAGAAGGACAGAGTGGCTGTGTGATGATGCGGGTGTGGCAAAAGGGGTGTGTACAGATAGAGTTTTGGTTCGACTGGTGGTGCAACCTCTGGGAGGTCTTCACCTCCTTGCGTCAACCTGACCCCTGCTGGGTAGTCGAGGCACCTGAGTGGGGAGTGTTTGTGTCGTTCGCGGTCCTGGATCTGTGGAAGGACAGACGCGCCCCTACCCTCAGTCATCTCATTTTGTGGCTAGTGGGCAGGAGGACCAGGAGGACGCGACGAGGACACCGGTCCTTGAACTGGACCAAGTCACAGGCGGGCAGGCTCCGTCGGCGCAAGGCGCCCTGCAATCGTCCGCCCTCTCCGGCAGCGCACCCAGTTTTCCGCAGGATCAGGGTCGCCGATGCGTTGAGAGGTGCTTTGCAGTGTGTGGCCATCTGGGTTCTGGTTTTTGTGGGGTCTGAGCTTGGGAGGTCAGCGCCACATGTTTTGGGTTGCGCGCTTTTTCGGGACGCGGAGGTGCTGGGGGTGGGTCTGCTGCGGGGACTGTGCCGCGTTCGGAGAGGACGGCGGTGGCTGGAAGGGGCGAGCGAGCGAGTGCGCCGATGGACCGGAGGGATCCGAGTGGCTGCCAGCTTGGTGAGGGCCAGTGTGATGGGGGTGGGTCAGTTGTCGGTGTGTGCAGCCGAGTGGGTGTGGGTTGCATGGTCCGCAGGTGGTTGTTTGGCGGGTTTTGTGGCACTGGTCGGCGTCGCGCGCCCACTTGGCTGGGTTCTTCTCTTGGAGGTGCGCCGTGTGGCAGCACGCAGGTGGACTCGTAGGATCGGGATGGCATTTGGCATGCTGGTGGTGTCCCTACTGGTCTTGCTGTCGTTGTTGTGGCGAGCGGTGACGCCCTGGGACCTGCGCCCTGCCCCTGCTGATCCGGAGCACCCGATCAGCTTGTCCCCGTTTGCGTTGACCGGTGGGTGCGCAAACGTGAACGCTCCTGCGTATACAGAGCAAGCGGTGTCTGTGGACGCGACTCTGGCGAAGTTTGGAGCTAAACGCATCCCCAACGTGTCCACAAATGATTGTGGTTATGTGGCACTACACCTCTGGGACCACGACACGCAGCCGGACGTGAGGGCAATGCGCAAGCAGCTGTATGACACAGCAGTGGAAGTGTCGAACCGCCTGGTGCAGGTGCTGGGGTCGCAGGAGGCCATGACGGAGTTTGCCAATGGTGTGACCGGCGAGGCCCACCTCAACCACTTGGGGCTTCAGCTCACCGCGACAGCATCCCGCATCAACATCGTGGTGGTGCAGGCATCGGAAGAGAACCCCCTCGTGCGCATCACCCCTGGTAGCAAAAGAGTCGCCAAGTCGTACGCGGAGAGCTTCCAAGCGAAACTTCCCACGGTCGTCATCGCTCTCTGTGACTCTCACTTTGAGGCAGTGGAGCTTGTCCCGGTGGTGGGGAAGACCAAGGAGGGGATGGCAGAGAAGATGAGGAAGGAGGCTCGGCAGGCAGTGCTGGACACAGCGCATTTGGATGGCATCATCCCCACCAACACCACCACCACCGCCCCCCTGGCTACCAAGCTGGGACACATCAATGCGGATCGGGTGTTCTGCCCCTTTGATGGATGCAGAGCGGGAATTTTGTCTTCGAGTGATGCGGTCGGGGGCCTGTCTCGTAAGGGCGTAAGGGTGGACAGAAGGGGAGACAGAGCGGAGGAAGGAAGGGGAAAAAGGGGAATAAAAAGAATTAGAGAGTTAGAGAGTTAGAGGGTGAGAGTGTGTGAGAATGACAGTTTGCCCCATGTTTATTTTTAACCCTTTTTATTTTGTGTTTTTTGTTCTTTTCATCCTTTGGGGTTTGCCCCCCCTTTCCCCCCTTTCCGCCCCCCTTCCTATTTGTTAATATTTTTGGTTGGCTGCTGGCTAGGACGGGTCTACCCCAGCGACGGCCCTTACCCCTTGGACGAGGCTCTGAGGGTAGAGGGCAGTCTCGGAGTAAGACCTGTCTAAGAGCCAGGCCAGTGGCATCAGGAGCCATTGGGCCACTTTTATAGATTGTGCAGTAGAGTAGAGTTTGTACAGAACTCTTGTCCTTTGAGTTCCTTTTTTCACTCCTTTAGTTTTTCATTTTTACCTTGTGAAGGTCAATTTCAATTTTTCATTTTTCAAAACCACCACAGGTAAGCACGAGACCCACCATTGTTGTTGTTGATTTTGTTGTGCGTTATTGTTGTTTTACCCTTTGGGTGTCAGTCAGTCGGGTCAGGTCACACTTACTGAAGTTCTCAAAAATTTTCACCAAAAAGAAAACTACTAAAAAGATTATGGAACTTCCTTTTTATTTGTTTGTGTGTTACAGAGGAAACGGCTCACTCAATCCCCTCCTTCTCCTTCTCCTCCCCTCCCCTCCCCAAGACAAAGCAAAATAAAACTACACCGGTAGACAGAGCAACCCTCCCGTCCCATCCCCTCCCCTTTTCCTTTTGGGAAAAATTGCACTCACATACGACCCTTTTGCTTATTTGCAGGGAAGTGTTGGTTGTAATTGTCCCACATGTTTTCTATTTTAGTGCTCCTAACTGTGTTTTCAGGCACTGTCTTGCCAGTACAATAGTAAAGTGCCCTTGTCTGGACATCTAGCTGTTTACATACTCGCTTGACTAGTAAGTACCCCCTCTGTCACTGGATGTAGATAAAAAAAGCGAGCCTAGGGCTAAGTTGAACAACACCAAAAAAAAAAAAAAAAAAAAAAAAAAAAAAAAAAAAAAAAAAAAAAAAAAAATCGTAAGGGCTTGCTGCAGCACATGCGTCGCCACCAGGCGGATGGAGCGTACATCCCCGACGAGCTGTTGGGCCACTTGGGCATGTCGCGCTGTGCGAACGATCAGTGCGACATGCTATTGCCGCAGAGCAAGGAGGTCTGCAACACCTGTACGGTGCACTTTGGCGAAGAAGGCTTCACCGCTCCGTCTCCCTCCAGTCGAGGAATGCTGACAGATCAGGATGACCTCCCCTCCTTTGAAGTCATGGGGACCACCAGGATCCAGCTGAAGGGCGGGTGCCCAGACAAACACCTGCAGCTGTACAGCGAGCTCTTCCTGAGGGTCCTCATGGACATCCTGGAGTACCAGGACGAGGTGGCCTGGAAGCGCCTTGCACTGTTCTTCACAGTGTTGCACCGGACACGGACAGAGCGAGGGGGCAAGGACCAGGAGCGACGTTTGACGAGCACCTGGGGGAAGGACTTGGAGGCTTGGAAGGCTGGCCAGTATGTCGCCCTGTGGGAGCAAACGGTAGAGGAGCGGAAGCCAAGGCCCTCTGGGTGGTCGGATGAAGACACTGACGAAGGGAGACGGAAGCGCACCATAGCCAAAGCGAGAGCAGGACTCCCGAGCCAGGCCATGTCATGCGCTACCAGCGACGGCCTCGCCCCACAGACACCGGCGACGCTGGAAAAGCTTCAGACGAAGCACCCAGCCGCAGCTGATGCCAAGGCCCTGGAGCAGGCGGATTGGCCACAGCCTCAGGAGGTCCCACCGGTGACAGTGGTGGAGGTGATGAAGGCCCTGCGGAGCATGCCGAAGTCATCGGCGGCGGGTCCCTCCAACGTGACGGGCGCGCACCTTCGTACACTTTGCCTACAGAGGCGGGCTAAGGGAACTTTGGCAGCGCTGGCCGCAGTGTTGACGTCTTTGGCACGAGGAAATGCTCCAGTGGAGGTGGCTGAGTTCTTCGCCGGCGCTAACTTGGTGGCTCTCCGGAAGCCTGCAAAGGGGCCGGGCCTGGAGGAGGACGTGCGTCCGATTGCGGTTGGGGACACTCTCCGCAGACTGGTGGGAAAGATTCTGTCGGCGCGAGTGCGGGTGCCTGCTAGGACGCTTCTTCTTCGAGGGAACCAGGTGGGGGTGGCAACGGCAAGGGGGGCGGCAGTGGCGACTGATGTTATCTCGCAGTACGCCGGGCGCAACCGCGGAAAAGGTAAAGTCATTTTGAAAATTGACTACCGTAACGCGTTCAACTGCGTAGACCGCCTGTCGATGCTAAGAGCGGTCGACGCCAACCTCCCCGAGCTGGCCCCATGGGTGCGATGGTGTTACCTGGAGCACTCTAGCCTGTTCTATGGTGGGGATACCATAAAGTCTCAGCGCGGAGCTCAACAAGGAGATCCCTTGGGCCCGCTTCTCTTCTCCCTGACCATCCACCAGATGGCGCTAGAGCTGAAGGGGCACCCAGGCCTGGATGGGACTTTGTGGTACCTCGATGACGGCTCTCTGAGGGGGTCCCCTAAGGCGGTTTTCGAGGCGTACCAGGTTCTGTGCACTCGTAGCTCCGAACTGGGGTTGGAGGTGAACGCGAACAAGTGTGAGCTCATCTCCACTGGTGGCGTCTCCAAGGAGGATCTCGAGGCCGTGGGGTTCACGTTGAACGAGGGTGGACAGGACGCCATGGGTGAAGGCGGGTTTCGGCTGTTGGATGTGGATGGGTTCGATTTCTTGGGCATCCCCATTGGGTCTGCGGCTTTCTGCGAGGAGTACATGGCCCGGAAGGTGGACGATTCCCGCCGCAACCTGGAAGCCCTTGTGGACCTCGGGGACTCCCAGGCAGCCTTCTACGTACTGAGATACTGCGAAGGCTACTGCCGCATGGTGTTCTACATGCGGGGGATCCCACAGTGCGCGGAGTACCTGACGGCTTTTGACGACCTGATTGACAGGTGCCTGGCTGCGCTTCTGCATGACCCGGATGGGGCGCTGCCGGAGTTGGCAAGGGCGCAGGCGGCGCTTCCTGTGGCGCTTGGGGGGCTGGGTATCCGTCGCACAGTGGACCATCGGACGGCTGCGTCCCTCGCCTCTCAGTCAGGGAACCTGCAACTGTCGCAGGCCTTGGACCCTGCGTTCACCTGGGATGAGGAGAGATGGAACAGCGCGGCTGAGGAGTACAACTCCAGGGTACCGGTGGCGTTTCACGTGGACAGGGCTCAGCCGAAGAAGATCCTGGAGCAGCAGAGTCTGTCGTCTGCGGTGATTGACGCCCAGGCAGACAAGTTGATGCAACAGCTCTGCATGCGAGACCGAGCACGGATGAAGTCCCTTCTCCTGCCGCTTTCTGGGACGTACCTCACGGCGACACCCTCAGCAAGGAACCAGATGTCTTCAGCGGACTTTGCGGTTGTGACCCGTTTCCGACTAGGGGTGGCCATCCATGCGGAGGGAACGACTTGCTCGGCATGTCAGGGGGGGCAGAAAAGGGTTGTCATGGACTCCTTTGGCGACCACACCTTTGGCTGCCCCTACGCCAAACACCGCGTCGCCCGCCACAACGCCTTGCGGGATTCGGTGTACAGAGCGGCTCAAGGGGCGGGCTTGGACCCTGCTTTGGAGGAGACCGTGAGAGTGGATTTGGAGTCGAAGAAGCGGCCAGGCGACGTCTACCTCCCAGTAGGAGTGGCGGAAAATGGACCTCGTTGTTTGGACATCACCCACGTGTGCCCCACCTTGCCTTCCTACAGAAGGGGTTCATTTTTTTTTACACAAAAAACTATGTTAAGACGAAATCCTACCGATGTGCCTACATGGGGCGTCCCCCGTCAGTAGTGCGCCAGATGAGGGGCACGAAGCGAAATGCGGTGAAAGGTGCAGGCCTGTTTTGCAGCAGGTCTGGAGAGTTGTGGCAACTCGTCTGCTGAGCGTGTGAAGTATCAAGGCAGAGGTTCGCTGTTCAAGTAAAACCTACCCTGGTCATCCTCTGCCTGTCTTGGTTTCTGTCGTGATTGTTTGTGTTTGTGGGCGGGATCAGATGGGTGGAGGGTGTTTACTTTGTGTTTAGCTCGGAGAAGTGGCTTACCCGCCCACTCTCTGTTATTTATTCAGTGTCATTTTTTCATTCATCCCCAAAGTTTGTAGACAGAGTCAAGACCACCTTGGCCAAAAGGGTTTTTTCACCACACTTTTCTTTTGCTTCCATTCGTGGAAGCGTTTGCTTTTCTTCTGTTCCTGGCCTGACGTGTGTTCAACAGGTGTGCTATTTTTACCAAGTGGAATCCATTTTTCTTTTTCCAGGGGAGGCACTAAAACAAACCATTCTGCAGACAACAAAGCAAAGGCAATGTGTTTTTTATTCTCCCTTCCCTTCTTTTAAGTAAGGAGGATTAGGTCTTCTTTTTTTCCTTTTTTTGCCCCAGAAGTGTGACGCCTGTGTATTCAAATTGATCAAAAAGAATAAAAAACAAACACATAATGCAGTTTCTTGTTTTGTATAAAACTCTGTTGGCTCTACCGTACTCTTCGCCCGCCTTTTATACAAAACTTGAAACACCGACCATTTTTGGTCATCATTTTTTCCTTTTCATTTTTCCATTTCCTTTTTCCTTTTCCATTTCCTGTTCATTTTATTGTCTTTATTGTCTTCTCCATTTCTTCCTTTTTCCTTTCTATTCTCATAAAAAACTAGTCCAAGTACAAAAAAGAGAAAAAAAAAAAAAAAACTTCCTACAGAACAGGGGCCTCGAAGTTTGTGGGCTGGTCGGCGAAGAACCAGGGCCAGGTCAAACGGGAGAAGCACGAGCGGGATTTGAACAAGATCAACACCAAGTTCTCCCCTATTGTGTTTGAAGCCTTCGGGGGTGCAGGCGACGAGGCGAACCTCTTGATTGCGCAGCTTGGAGGCCTGACGACGGGACAGACGTCGCACCTGACAGGGTCGGCAGAGTTGCGCATCCGGGAGAGCATTGCGGTGGCGTACCAGAAAAAGGTCGCATCTTCCTTTCTGGAGCGGGGTGCTATGTGTGTAGGGATTGCCACCCTGAAGCGGGAGCCGTGTGTGGAGGTAGATGTGGCACCGTCTGCAGAGGACATGGACCGGTTTGGACGCCGCAGTGCAGGGGCCGTGGAACCTCTCTGTGATGATGCGAACCCTGACGACGATATGAGTCGTCCTGCTCCAGACCGGTCGGAGGAGCAGCAGGGGAAGCGCAAGAGGGACGTGAAGCCGGACCACGTGGAGCCACCGAGGAAGCGGACCGGGAGGTTCGATTCGGCTACCGTGATTCCGGAAGGGCCGGGTCTCGATGTGGTGCGTGAGTGGGAGTTTTTGCGTGAGTGCCCGGCAGCGCAGAGGCCTCGGGCGACGGAACAGGCGGCCAAGCTGGGAGCCTCGAAGGTGACTTGGTCGTTTGTGGCGGGGGACTGTGCTTTTGAGGCTTTGCTCTTCGCCACTGGGCGCACGGATTTGTCGGTGGAGGGTCTGCGCCAGGCGGCAGTGAAGAAGGTCCAGGGCCGCGCTGATCTGTCGAGTGCGGCTGTCCCTAATTTTGGGGTCTGGCAGCGGCTGATGACGAGTGGGGACAGAGGAGACGAGCGTACGTGGGCGGATGCCATTGCAGTGGCGGGGGCAGGGGAGGCTCTTGAGGTATCTGTGGTCATCCTCAACGAGTTCGCCCGCCCTTCTCTGATGGTGCCAAGAAAACGGCCTAAGGCAGTGGTCCTTCTCCTCCACTCGGGTGACCAGGATGCGGCAGATGGATCCGGCAGTATCCCGGGACACTACGAGCCCCTCACCATGGACCCGGCTCTGCAGCAGCACATCCTGTCTTTTGAGGCCACAGGTGGTAAGGGGGAGTGCCAGTCAGAGCGCCCCATGGCTTTTGTGGGAGCGAGGGAGGCGGAGGCGTCGAACACTTTCCTGCAGTGCGAACAATGCAGCAAGCTCTTCGATGCGTCGGACGCACACTTCTGCTGTCACACGTGTGGTGGCTTGGCATGTCTGCACTGCGCTCAGGGGTCCAAGCACTGCCCTCTGTCGCAAATTGGCAGGGCGGAATATTTCAGTGCCCTGTCTTTTTTGCACTCGAATGTTCCGGCTCAGGCTGCCTCTGCGGAGGGGAGCGGAGACCCACCACCTAAACGGGCTCCTTCTCCAGCAGTGCCAGCTCCCGAGGGCGAGGACGTCGAGGAGGTAGACATGCCAATGGCGGGCGAAGAGGGGCAGCAGGCAGAACAGAAGCAGCAGAAGCACGAGAAGCAACGGAAACAGCAGAAGCAGCAACAACAAAAGGCGGACCAGGTGAAGAAGGAAGCGTTGCAGCGTGCGTCGGACGCGTGGCAGCAAGCCCTGGAGGTACGGCGGGAGCATCGTCGGTCGTGGGGACCGGATTTGGCCGCGCTTCGGGGCACTTTTGGCGACCGCCAGCAGGAGTTGAGTCGTTTCCTGGAGGAACAGAATGTGCGTCTGGACCAGGCGAAGGCGGCGGACAGGCATCGTGTGGAGGAGCTGACCGCCAGGCACAAGCGGGAACTCGCAGAGGACGCGAAGAAGATGCATGCGCAGTACTTGGAAGACTGCGATCGGCACCCCGAAGCAGGAGAGTCGCTCCGGGCGGAGTATGACAGGCAACGCTGCGAGAGGCATTACGCCATCGCAGCTAAGCATGAGTCGGAGCAGAAGGCGACCACTCTGTTGTTGACGGCGGTGAACCTCTCCCGACAGCTGGAGGCAGAACGCATGGTGGCATACGGGCGGTGCTTTGGGGTGGTGTGCGAAGGGCGGCTATTCCTCCCCTGCCATGCGGTGCGGAGAGCGGTGGGCGACGACCCTGAAGGACTCGAACCTGACTGTGTCGGCGACTGGATGGCTCTCTTTGGTCCTCAAGGTGCTTCTCCGTGCCCGGGCGAGTTCCTGTACTGCTGGGCGACACAGCAGCCGTGGAGTGGGAACGGGGAGGGGGACGGTGATTGCCCGGAGTCGGTGGTCGCCCGTCAGGCGGTTAGGAAGATAGCAGGGGAGGCCGGATACTGCGACACCTGGGGCAAGACCAGCGCGGTCATCGTCGTTCGGGAAGGCAGGGTCAGCTGGGGAACCCCTTCTCGGGATCAGCTGGAGGAGGAGGTGGGGCGACAGGCCGAGGCGGCAGACACCGAGGTGCGTGTGAAGGTGGAGGAGATGGATGATGATGAGCAGGAGCAGGAGGAGGACCTCGACACCGCGATGGAGGGGGCGGATCGCTCGCTTTCTCTGTCAGTGGAAGGCATCCCTGACCAGAAGAAGCAAGCGAGGGTGAGGGAATTGCTGAGGGCGCAGAGCGAGGCTTGGATGTGGACGGAGGAGGAGCGGACGGAGAGGGGGGGTCTTTTCCCGTGCCTCACCATGGGGTCGCCGGTGCCTTCTTCTGTGACGAAGTGGATCTCCCTGTTCCACTACCGTCAGGGAGAGAAACAGGATGGCAGACCCTTGTTGTCACTCCCCCTCTCTACCGCTACTTTCACTCAGTGGTATGAGGTGATGAAGGTGGTGGGTTTGCATGAGTGGTCGGTTCAGGAAAAGTGCAAGGCAAAGTCGACGTTGCATGCCCTGACGGACAACCGGAGCAGTAGGGGGCAGGCCTTTGCAGCGGAGAGTACAAGGAGGGAGAATGAGGCACGAGCGGCTCGAGAGGGAATAGGCCGACAACCTCAAGCCTCCTCTTCTTCTTCTTCTTCCTCCACCTCTGCAGGCCGTGGCACTACAACCTCCATCGCCCAACCTGCAGTCTCCACTTCTTCCTCCTCCTCATCGGCAGGCCGTGGCAATGCAACCTCCTCCGCCCAACCTGCTCCTTCCCCAGCTCCCAAAGGACCCCAGCGCCATGCAGCTCAGGGTAGGTCCAACACGTCGAACGTGTTCACCGACGCAGTGGCACAAGCGACGCAGCATGTGCTCTCGCCCCAGGAGGTGCAGAGAGGGCGCAATGGTCGCGGTGGTGGACAGAAGGGGAGACAGAGCGGAGGAAGGAAGGGGAAAAAGGGGAATAAAAAGAATTAGAGAGTTAGAGAGTTAGAGGGTGAGAGTGTGTGTGTAGAAGCGTGTAGAGAATGACAGTTTGCCCCATGTTTATTTTTAACCCTTTTTATTTTGTGTTTTTGGTTCTTTTCATCCTTTGGGGTTTGCCCCCCCCTTTCCCCCCTTTCCGCCCCCCTTCCTATTTGTTAATATTTTTGGTTGGCTGCTGGCTAGGACGGGTCTACCCCAGCGACGGCCCTTACCCCTTGGACGAGGCTCTGAGGGTAGAGGGCAGTCTCGGAGTAAGACCTGTCTAAGAGCCAGGCCAGTGGCATCAGGAGCCATTGGGCCACTTTTATAGATTGTGCAGTAGAGTAGAGTTTGTACAGAACTCTTGTCCTTTGAGTTCCTTTTTTCACTCCTTTAGTTTTTCATTTTTACCTTGTGAAGGTCAATTTAAATTTTTCATTTTTCAAAACCACCACAGGTAAGCACGAGACCCACCATTGTTGTTGTTGATTTTGTTGTGCGTTATTGTTGTTTTCCCCTTTGGGTGTCAGTCAGTCGGGTCAGGTCACACTTACAGAAGTTCTCAAAAATTTTCACCAAAAAGAAAACTACTAAAAAGATTATGGAACTTCCTTTTTATTTGTTTGTGTGTTACAGAGGAAACGGCTCACTCAATCCCCTCCTTCTCCTCCCCTCCCCTCCCCAAGACAAAGCAAAATAAAACTACACCGGTAGACAGAGCAACCCTCCCGTCCCATCCCCTCCCCTTTTCCTTTTGGGAAAAATTGCACTCACTTACTACCCTTTTGCTTATTTGCAGGGAAGTGTTGGTTGTAGTTGTCCCACATGCTTTCTATTTTAGTGCCACTAACTGTGTTTTCAGGCACTGTCTTGCCAGTACAATAGTAAAGTGCCCTTGTCTGGACATCTAGCTGTTTACATACTCGCTTGACTAGTAAGTACCCCCTCTGTCACTGGATGTAGATAAAAAAAGCGAGCCTAGGGCTAAGTTGAACAACACCAAAAAAAAAAAAAAAAAAAAAAAAAAAAAAAAAAAAAAAATGTGGGAGAAAGCTCTGTCTGAAGTGCAAGCACGACCGAAGTGGACGCCAGGTGACACGGTGGAGGCCCGCCAGAAACGTTCCCGGGCGAAAACAGCTGCAGGACTCCCCGGCCAAGCGCTGTCCGCCCTCACCAGCGATGGCCTCGCCCCTCACGGACCGGATACGTTGGCTAAACTGAAGGGTAAGCACCCAACTGCCGCTCCCCCTACAGCCTCGGCCTCTAGCCCCCTGAGGAACACGTCTGGACCGGCCGATTTCACCCCCAAGGAGGTTCTAGCCGCGATCAGCAGCATGCCACGAGCCACTGCAGGAGGCCCTTCAAACCTCACAGGATCCCTCCTTCGCACCCTGTGCAATCAGAAGCACACCCCTGGCACGCTCGCAGCCCTGTCGGCAGTGCTGTCCAGTCTGGCTCAAGGTAAAGCACGTAGGGAGGTCGCGCCATTCTTCGCAGGTGCCAAGCTGGTGGCCCTCAGGAAGGTGTCAAAAGGCATCGTCCTGTCTCGTAAGGGCTTGCTGCAGCATATGCGTCGCCACCAGGCGGATGGAGCGTACATCCCCGACGAGCTGTTGGGCCACTTGGGCATGTCGCGCTGTGCGAACGATCAGTGCGACATGCTATTGCCGCAGAGCAAGGAGGTCTGCAACACCTGTACGGTGCACTTTGGCGAAGAAGGCTTCACCGCTCCGTCTCCCTCCAGTCGAGGAATGCTGACAGATCAGGATGACCTCCCCTCCTTTGAAGTCATGGGGACCACCAGGATCCAGCTGAAGGGCGGGTGCCCAGACAAACACCTGCAGCTGTACAGCGAGCTCTTCCTGAGGGTTCTTATGGACATCCTTGAGTACCAAGACGAGGTGGCATGGAAGCGCCTTGCACTAAAAAATGGGGTTCATTTTTTAAAAAAAGGGGTTCATTTTTTAAAAAAAGGGGTTCATTTTTTAAAAAAAGGGGTTCATTTTTTAAAAAAGGGGTTCATTTTTTAAAAAAGGGGTTCATTTTTTTAAAAAAGGGGTTCATTTTTTAAAAAAGGGGTTCATTTTTTAAAAAAGGGGTTCATTTTTTAAAAAAGGGGTTCATTTTTTAAAAAAGGGGTTCATTTTTTAAAAAAGGGGTTCATTTTTTAAAAAAGGGGTTCATTTTTTAAAAAAAAAAGGGGTTCATTTTTTAAAAAAAAAAGGGGTTCATTTTTTAAAAATGGGGTTCATTTTTTAAAAAAGGGGTTCATTTTTTAAAAAAGGGGTTCATTTTTTAAAAAGGGGTTCATTTTTTAAAAAGGGGTTCATTTTTTAAAAGGGGTTCATTTTTTAAAAGGGGTTCATTTTTTAAAAGGGGTTCATTTTTTAAAAGGGGTTCATTTTTTAAAAGGGGTTCATTTTTTTTTACACAAAAAACTATGTTAAGACGAAATCCTACCGATGTGCCTACATGGGGCGTCCCCCGTTAGTAGTGCGCCAGATGAGGGGCATGAAGCGAAAAGCGGCTAAAGGTGCAGGCCTGTGTTGCAGCACAGGTCTGGAGAGTTGAGGCAACTCGCCTGCTGAGCGTGAGAGGAATCAAGGCAGAGGTTCGCTGTCCAAGTAAAACCTACCCTGGTCATCCTCTGCCTGTTTTGTTTTCTGTCGTGATTGTTTGTGTTTGTGGGCGGGATCAGATGGGTGGAGGGTGTTTGCTTTTTGTTTAGCTTGGAGAAGGGCCACTCTCGCACACTCCTTGTTATCTATCATCTAGTTTCATTTTTTCATGCATCCCCAAAGTATGTAGACAGAGAGTCAAGACCACCTTGGCCAAAAGGGTTTTTTCACCACACTTTTCTTTTGCTTCCATTCGTGGAAGCGTTTGCTTTTCTTCTGTTCCTGGCCTGACGTGTGTTCAACAGGTGTGCTATTTTTACTGAGTGGAATCCATTTTTCTTTTTCCAGGTGAGGCACTAAAACAAGACATCCTGCAGACAACGAAACAATGGGCACGTGTGTTTTTTATTCTCCCTTCCCTTCTTTTAAGTAAGGAGGATTAGGTCTTCTTTTTTTCCTTTTTTTGCCCCATAAGTGTGACGCCTGTGTATTCAAATTGATTAAAAAGAATAAAAAACAAACACACGATGCAGTTTCTTGTTTTGTTTAGGAGGAAGTGGCCACTTACTTTACTTTACCGCCCACCTTTTATACTAAAACTTGAAACACCGACCTTTTTTGGTCATCATTTTTTCATTTCCTTTTTCCTTTTCCATTTTCCTGTTCATTTTATTGTCTTTATTGTTTACTCCATTCTTCCTTTTTCCTTTCTTCTATTCTCACATACAAAAAAAGACCAAGTACATAAAAGAGAAAAAAAACGGACGAACTTCCAGAAAAAAAAAAAAAAAAAAAAAAAAAAAAAAAAAAAAAGCGCCTTGCACTGTTCTTCACTGTGTTGCACCGGACACGGACAGAACGAGGGGGCAAGGACCAGGAGCGACGTTTGACGAGCACCTGGGGGAAGGACTTGGAGGCTTGGAAGGCTTTTGGGGTTCATTTTTTTTTACACAAAAAACTATGTTAAGACGAAATCCTACCGATGTGCCTACATGGGGCGTCCCCCGTTAGTAGTGCGCCAGATGAGGGGCATGAAGCGAAAAGCGGCTAAAGGTGCAGGCCTGTGTTGCAGCACAGGTCTGGAGAGTTGAGGCAACTCGCCTGCTGAGCGTGAGAGGAATCAAGGCAGAGGTTCGCTGTCCAAGTAAAACCTACCCTGGTCATCCTCTGCCTGTTTTGTTTTCTGTCGTGATTGTTTGTGTTTGTGGGCGGGATCAGATGGGTGGAGGGTGTTTGCTTTTTGTTTAGCTTGGAGAAGGGCCACTCTCGCACACTCCTTGTTATCTATCATCTAGTTTCATTTTTTCATGCATCCCCAAAGTATGTAGACAGAGAGTCAAGACCACCTTGGCCAAAAGGGTTTTTTCACCACACTTTTCTTTTGCTTCCATTCGTGGAAGCGTTTGCTTTTCTTCTGTTCCTGGCCTGACGTGTGTTCAACAGGTGTGCTATTTTTACTGAGTGGAATCCATTTTTCTTTTTCCAGGTGAGGCACTAAAACAAGACATCCTGCAGACAACGAAACAATGGGCACGTGTGTTTTTTATTCTCCCTTCCCTTCTTTTAAGTAAGGAGGATTAGGTCTTCTTTTTTTCCTTTTTTTTGCCCCATAAGTGTGACGCCTGTGTATTCAAATTGATTAAAAAGAATAAAAAACAAACACACGATGCAGTTTCTTGTTTTGTTTAGGAGGAAGTGGCCACTTACTTTACTTTACCGCCCACCTTTTATACTAAAACTTGAAACACCGACCTTTTTTGGTCATCATTTTTTCATTTCCTTTTTCCTTTTCCATTTTCCTGTTCATTTTATTGTCTTTATTGTTTACTCCATTCTTCCTTTTTCCTTTCTTCTATTCTCACATACAAAAAAAGACCAAGTACATAAAAGAGAAAAAACTTGGAAGGCTGGCCAGTATGTCGCCCTGTGGGAGCAAACGGTAGAGGAGCGGAAGCCAAGGCCCTCTGGGTGGTCGGATGAGGACACTGACGAAGGGAGACGGAAGCGCACCATCGCCAAAGCGAGAGCAGGACTCCCGAGCCAGGCCATGTCTTGCGCTACCAGCGACGGCCTCGCCCCACAGACACCGGCGACGCTGGAAAAGCTTCAGACGAAGCACCCAGCCGCTGCCGACTCCAAGGCCCTGGAGCAGGCGGATTGGCCCCAGCCTCAGGAGGTCCCACCGGTGACAGTGGTGGAGGTGATGAAGGCCCTGCGGAGCATGCCGAAGTCATCGGCGGCGGGTCCCTCGAACGTGACGGGCGCGCACCTTCGTACACTTTGCCTACAGAGGCGGGCTAAGGGCACTTTGGCAGCGCTGGCCGCAGTGTTGACGTCTTTGGCACGAGGAAATGCTCCAGTGGAGGTGGCTGAGTTCTTCGCCGGCGCTAACTTGGTGGCTCTCCGGAAGCCTGCAAAGGGGCCGGGCCTGGAGGAGGACGTGCGTCCGATTGCGGTTGGGGACACTCTCCGCAGACTGGTGGGAAAGATTCTGTCGGCGCGAGTGCGGGTGCCTGCTAGGACGCTTCTTCTTCGAGGGAACCAGGTGGGGGTGGCAACGGCAAGGGGGGCGGCAGTGGCGACTGATGTTATCTCGCAGTACGCCGTGCGCAACCGCGGAAAAGGTAAAGTCATTTTGAAAATTGACTACCGTAACGCGTTCAACTGCGTAGACCGCCTGTCGATGCTAAGAGCGGTCGACGCCAACCTCCCCGAGCTGGCCCCATGGGTGCGATGGTGTTACCTGGAGCCCTCCAGCCTGTTTTATGGTGGGGATACCATAAGGTCACAGCGCGGAGCTCAACAAGGAGATCCCTTGGGCCCGCTTCTCTTCTCCCTGACCATCCACCAGATGGCGCTAGAGCTGAAGGGGCACCCAGGCCTGGATGGGACTTTGTGGTACCTCGATGACGGCTCTCTGCGGGGGTCCCCTAAGGCGGTTTTTGAGGCGTACCAGGTTCTGTGCACTCGTAGTTCCGAACTGGGGTTGGAGGTGAACGCGAACAAGTGTGAGCTCATCTCCACTGGTGGCGTCTCCAAGGAGGATCTCGAGGCCGTGGGGTTCACGTTGAACGAGGGTGGACAGGACGCCATGGGTGAAGGCGGGTTCCGGCTGTTGGATGTGGATGGGTTCGACTTCTTGGGCATCCCCATTGGGTCTGCGGCTTTCTGCGAGGAGTACATGGCCCAGAAGGTGGACGATTCCCGCCGCAACCTGGAAGCCCTTGTGGACCTCGGGGACTCCCAGGCAGCCTTCTACGTACTGAGATACTGCGAAGGCTACTGCCGCATGGTGTTCTACATGCGGGGGATCCCACAGTGCGCGGAGTACCTGACGGCCTTTGACGACCTGATCGACAGGTGCCTGGCTGCGCTTCTGCATGACCCGGATGGGGCGCTGCCGGAGTTGGCAAGGGCGCAGGCGGCGCTTCCTGTGGCGCTTGGGGGGCTGGGTATCCGTCGCACCGTGGACCATCGGACAGCTGCGTCCCTCGCCTCTCAGTCAGGGAACCTGCAACTGTCGCAGGCCTTGGACCCTGCCTTCACCTGGGATGAGGAGAGATGGAACAGCGCGGCTGAGGAGTACAACTCCAGGGTACCGGTGGCGTTTCACGTGGACAGGGCCCAGCCGAAGAAGATCCTGGAGCAGCAGAGTCTGTCATCTGCGGTGATTGACGCCCAGGCAGACAAGTTGATGCAACAGCTCTGCATGCGAGACCGAGCACGGATGAAGTCCCTTCTCCTGCCGCTTTCCGGGACGTACCTCACGGCGACACCCTCAGCAAGGAACCAGATGTCTTCAGCGGATTTTGCGGTTGTGACCCGTTTCCGACTAGGGGTGGCCATCCATGCGGAGGGAACGACTTGCTCGGCATGTCAGGGGGGGCAGAAAAGGGTTGTCATGGACTCCTTTGGCGACCACACCTTTGGCTGCCCCTACTCCAAACACCGCGTCGCCCGCCACAACGCCTTGCGGGATTCGGTGTACCGAGCTGCTCAAGGGGCGGGCTTGGACCCTGCTTTGGAGGAGACCGTGCGAGTGGAGTTGGAGTCGAAGAAGCGGCCAGGCGACGTCTACCTCCCAGTAGGAGTGGCGGAAAATGGACCTCGTTGTTTGGACATCACCCACGTGTGCCCCACCTTGCCTTCCTACAGAACAGGGGCCTCGAAGTTTGTGGGCTGGTCGGCGAAGAACCAGGGCCAGGTCAAACGGGAGAAGCACGAGCGGGATTTGAACAAGATCAATACCAAGTTCTCCCCTATTGTGTTTGAAGCCTTCGGGGGTGCAGGCGACGAGGCGAACCTCTTGATTGCGCAGCTTGGAGGCCTGACGACGGGACAGACGTCGCACCTGACAGGGTCGGCAGAGTTGCGCATCCGGGAGAGCATTGCGGTGGCGTACCAGAAAAAGGTCGCATCTTCCTTTCTGGAGCGGGGTGCTATGTGTGTAGGGATTGCCACCCTGAAGCGGGAGCCGTGTGTGGAGGTAGATGTGGCACCGTCTGCAGAGGACATGGACCGGTTTGGACGCCGCAGTGCAGGGGCCGTGGAACCTCTCTGTGACGATGCGAACCCTGACGACGATATGAGTCGTCCTGCAGACCGAACGGAGGAGCAGCAGGGGAAGCGCAAGAGGGACGTGAAGCCGGACCACGTGGAGCCACCGAGGAAGCGGACCGGGAGGTTCGATTCGGCCACCGTGATTCCGGAAGGGCCTGGTCTCGATGTGGTGCGTGAGTGGGAGTTTTTGCGTGAGTGCCCGGCAGCGCAGAGGCCTCGGGCGACGGAGCAGGCGGCCAAGCTGGGAGCCTCGAAGGTGACTTGGTCGTTTGTGGCGGGGGACTGTGCTTTTGAGGCTTTGCTCTTCGCCACCGGGCGCACGGATTTGACGGTGGAGGGTCTACGCCAGGCGGCAGTGAAGAAGGTCCAGGGCCGCGCTGATCTGTCGAGTGCGGCTGTCCCTAATTTTGGGGTCTGGCAGCGGCTGATGACGAGTGGGGACAGAGGAGACCAGCGTACGTGGGCGGATGCCATTGCAGTGGCTGGGGCAGGGGAGGCTCTTGAGGTATCTGTGGTCATCCTCAACGAGTTCGCCCGCCCTTCTCTGATGGTGCCAAGAAAACGGCCTAAGGCAGTGGTCCTTCTCCTCCACTCGGGTGATCAGGATGCGGCAGATGGATCCGGCAGTATCCCGGGACACTACGAGCCCCTCACCATGGACCCGGCTCTGCAGCAGCACATCCTGTCTTTTGAGGCCACAGGTGGTAAGGGGGAGTGCCAGTCAGAGCGCCCCATGGCTTTTGTGGGAGCGAGGGAGGCGGAGGCGTCGAACACTTTCCTGCAGTGCGAACAATGCAGCAAGCTCTTCGATGCGTCGGACGCACACTTCTGCTGTCACACGTGTGGTGGCTTGGCATGTCTGCACTGCGCTCAGGGGTCCAAGCACTGCCCTCTGTCGCAAATTGGCAGGGCGGAATACTTCAGTGCCCTGTCTTTTTTGCACTCGAATGTTCCGGCTCAGGCTGCCTCTGCGGAGGGGAGCGGAGACCCACCACCTAAACGGGCTCCTTCTCCAGCAGTGCCAGCTCCCGAGGGCGAGGACGTCGAGGAGGTAGACACGCCAATGGCGGGCGAAGAGGGGCAGCAGGCAGAACAGAAGCAGCAGAAGCACGAGAAGCAACGGAAACAGCAGAAGCAGCAACAACAAAAGGCGGACCAGGAGAAGAAGGAAGCGTTGCAGCGTGCGTCGGACGCGTGGCAGCAAGCCCTGGAGGTACGGCGGGAGCATCGTCGGTCGTGGGGACCGGATTTGGCCGCGCTTCGGGGCACTTTTGGCGACCGCCAGCAGGAGTTGAGTCGTTTCCTGGAGGAACAGAATGTGCGTCTGGACCAGGCGAAGGCGGCGGACAGGCATCGTGTGGAGGAGCTGACCGCCAGGCACAAGCGGGAACTCGCAGAGGACGCGAAGAAGATGCATGCGCAGTACTTGGAAGACTGCGATCGGCACCCCGAAGCAGGAGAGTCGCTCCGGGCGGAGTATGACAGGCAACGCTGCGAGAGGCATTACGCCATCGCAGCTAAGCATGAGTCGGAGCAGAAGGCGACCACTCTGTTGTTGACGGCGGTGAACCTCTCCCGACAGCTGGAGGCAGAACGCATGGTGGCATACGGGCGGTGCTTTGGGGTGGTGTGCGAAGGGCGGCTATTCCTCCCCTGCCATGCGGTGCGGAGAGCGGTGGGCGACGACCCTGAAGGACTCGAACCTGACTGTGTCGGCGACTGGATGGCTCTCTTTGGTCCTCAAGGTGCTTCTCCGTGCCCGGGCGAGTTCCTGTACTGCTGGGCGACACAGCAGCCGTGGAGTGGGAACGGGGAGGGGGACGGTGATTGCCCGGAGTCGGTGGTCGCCCGTCAGGCGGTTAGGAAGATAGCAGGGGAGGCCGGATATTGCGACACCTGGGGCAAGACCAGCGCGGTCATCGTCGTTCGGGAAGGCAGGGTCAGCTGGGGAACCCCTTCTCGGGATCAGCTGGAGGAGGAGGTGGGGCGACAGGCCGAGGCGGCAGACACCGAGGTGCGTGTGAAGGTGGAGGAGATGGATGATGCTGAGCAGGAGCAGGAGGAGGACCTCGACACCGCGAGGGAGGGGGCGGATCGCTCGCATTCTCTGTCAGTGGAAGGCATCCCTGACCAGAAGAAGCAAGCGAGGGTGAGGGAATTGCTGAGGGCGCAGAGCGAGGCTTGGATGTGGACGGAGGAGGAGCGGACGGAGAGGGGGGGTCTTTTCCCGTGCCTCACCATGGGGTCGCCGGTGCCTTCTTCTGTGACGAAGTGGATCTCCCTGTTCCACTACCGTCAGGGAGAGAAACAGGATGGCAGACCCTTGTTGTCACTCCCCCTCTCTACCGCTACTTTCACTCAGTGGTATGAGGTGATGAAGGTGGTGGGTTTGCATGAGTGGTCGGTTCAGGAAAAGTGCAAGGCAAAGTCGACGTTGCATGCCCTGACGGACAACCGGAGCAGTAGGGGGCAGGCCTTTGCAGCGGAGAGTACAAGGAGGGAGAATGAGGCACGAGCGGCTCGAGAGGGAATAGGCCGACAACCTCAAGCCTCCTCTTCTTCTTCTTCTTCCTCCACCTCTGCAGGCCGTGGCACTACAACCTCCATCGCCCAACCTGCAGTCTCCACTTCTTCCTCCTCCTCATCGGCAGGCCGTGGCAATGCAACCTCCTCCGCCCAACCTGCTCCTTCCCCAGCTCCCAAAGGACCCCAGCGCCATGCAGCTCAGGGTAGGTCCAACACGTCGAACGTGTTCACCGACGCAGTGGCACAAGCGACGCAGCATGTGCTCTCGCCACAGGAGGTGCAGAGAGGGCGCAATGGTCGCGGTGGTGGACAGAAGGGGAGACAGAGCGGAGGAAGGAAGGGGAAAAAGGGGAATAAAAAGAATTAGAGAGCTAGAGAGTTAGAGGGTGAGAGTGTGTGTGTAGAAGCGTGTAGAGAATGACAGTTTGCCCCATGTTTATTTTTAACCCTTTTTATTTTGTGTTTTTTGTTCTTTTCATCCTTTGGGGTTTGCCCCCCCTTTCCCCCCTTTCCGCCCCCCTTCCTATTTGTTAATATTTTTGGTTGGCTGCTGGCTAGGACGGGTCTACCCCAGCGACGGCCCGTACCCCTTGGACGAGGCTCTGAGGGTAGAGGGCAGTCTCGGAGTAAGACCTGTCTAAGAGCCAGGCCAGTGGCATCAGGAGCCATTGGGCCACTTTTATAGATTGTGCAGTAGAGTAGAGTTTGTACAGAACTCTTGTCCTTTGAGTTCCTTTTTTCACTCCTTTAGTTTTTCATTTTTACCTTGTGAAGGTCAATTTCAATTTTTCATTTTTCAAAACCACCACAGGTAAGCACGAGACCCACCATTGTTGTTGTTGATTTTGTTGTGCGTTATTGTTGTTTTCCCCTTTGGGTGTCAGTCAGTCGGGTCAGGTCACACTTACTGAAGTTCTCAAAAATTTTCACCAAAAAGAAAACTACTAAAAAGATTATGGAACTTCCTTTTTATTTGTTTGTGTGTTACAGAGGAAACGGCTCACTCAATCCCCTCCTTCTCCTCCCCTCCCCTCCCCAAGACAAAGCAAAATAAAACTACACCGGTAGACAGAGCAACCCTCCCGTCCCATCCCCTCCCCTTTTCCTTTTGGGAAAAATTGCACTCACATACGACCCTTTTGCTTATTTGCAGGGAAGTGTTGGTTGTAGTTGTCCCACATGCTTTCTATTTTAGTGCCACTAACTGTGTTTTCAGGCACTGTCTTGCCAGTACAATAGTAAAGTGCCCTTGTCTGGACATCTAGCTGTTTACATACTCGCTTGACTAGTAAGTACCCCCTCTGTCACTGGATGTAGATAAAAAAAGCGAGCCTAGGGCTAAGTTGAACAACACAAAAAAAAAAAAAAAAAAAAAAAAAAAAAAAAAAAAAAATAAAAAAAAAAAAAAAAAAAAAAAAAAAAAAAAAAAAAACCTCAGGAAGGTGTCAAAAGGCAAACCGGACGACGTGCGCCCGATTGCAGTTGGGGGCGTGTTGCGCCGTTTGGTTGGGAAGATCCTGGCGAACAGACTGCGGAAGCGTGCGGCAGAAATTTTCCGCAAGGGGAACCAGGTGGGGGTGTCGACTCCTCGGGGCTCTGAGGCAGCTACCACGATGATCGCACAGTACGCCAAGAGACATGACGGCCAGGACAAGGTGATTCTGAAGGTGGACTACCACAACGCCTTTAACACAGTTGATAGGTCCACCTTCCTGGATGCGGTCGAGAAACACATCCCGGAGATCTCACCCTGGGTGCGATGGTGCTACGGCGGCCACACCTCCCTCTTCTATGGGGAAGACATCCTGACGTCCCAGACAGGCGTGCAGCAAGGCGACCCCCTTGGCCCTGTTCTGTTCTCTCTGGCGATTGCGGACATGACTGAAAAGCTGAAGGCGAACAAAGCACTTGACGGATCCATTTGGTACCTGGACGATGGCTGCATCCGTGGCTCTCCTGAGGCTGTTAAGGCTGCATATGACGCGCTGGTGGTGTCGAGCAAACAGGTTGGCCTGAAGGTGAACAGTTCGAAGTGCGAGTTGGTGACTCTCCGTGGCGACTCTGCAGCGGACCTGCGTGACAGGGGTTTTGTCATCTGTGACGAGCCTGGTTCCCCTGGATTCACCCTCCACCAGAAGAATTTCGACTTTCTGGGCATCCCCATTGGCACGGCGGAACACTGCAGGAAGTACATGCAGCGCAAGCTCGACGAGTCGAAGCGGAACCTCGAGGCTCTTAAAGACCTCAAGGACTCTCAGCATGCGTTCTACATCTTGCGCTTCTGTGAGGGTTTCTGCAAGATGGTGTTCTACATGCGTGGAATATCATGCGTGGACCTAGGGGAGGACTACTTGCGGGACTTTGATGCGGAGGTGGACAAGTGTTTGGCGACGATCTTGCACGACGAGCATGGGACCATTCCGGAGCTTGCCCGCCTGCAGGCAGCGCTCCCCATCGCCATCGGAGGGTTAGGTGTACGTCGCACTGCGGATCACTGGCCGGCTGCGGTCTTGGCGTCACAGGCGGGGTGCTTCAAATTGGCCACGCAGTTAGACCCCAATTTTGAATGGGACCAATCCAGGTGGAAGAATGCGGCCGAGGCCTTCAACAGACGGGTGGCCGTCTCACACCACATTGACGGTGATGTAAAGCCCTCCAAGTTGCTAGTACAACAGGAACTCTCTTCGGCTATTGTGGACCACCAGGCGGCGGAGCTGAAAAGGAGATGCAGCAGCGAACGGGACAGAGCTCGCCTGCTTTCTTTGCAGCTTCCCCTATCTGGCACTTGGCTGACAGCAGCACCCACGCCTCCCAACACCATCCGTTCGGACTATTTTGCTGGAGCGATGCGTTTCCGCCTGGGAGTGGCAATCCACAAACCCAACAGCGTCTGCAAAGGGTGTAACCCCAAAGGGGGACGCATGGATGCGTTCGGCGACCACACTTTTGCGTGTGCGAGCATGGGTTGCAGGACGGACCGGCATGATGCCCTGAAGCATGCTTTTGCGCTCATCTGTGAGGCAGCAGGGCTCAACCCCTCAGTGGAGAAGAATTTGGGCTTCGAGTCTGGGAAAAGGCCGGCCGACGTATACCTCCCCCTAGGAATATACGAGACCTCTGCGCGTGCGTTGGACTTCACTGTGGCAGCACCGACCCTCCCCACTTACGTCCATCGAGCAGCACAGCACCGTGAGTATGCAGCCAAAGTGGCAGGGGAGGGCAAGAGGAAGAAACACGCAGAGGACTGCAAAAGCGCAGATGTGCTGTTCAGCCCCATGGTTTTCGAGGCCTTTGGGGGCGCATCCGAGGAGTGCAACAGGGTAATCAGCCAGGTGGCGGGGTTGGCCGGAGTGGCGGACCCGGGCGGGGACTCTCCGACGGAGACGAGACTGCGCGAGAGGTTGTCGTGCGCGTACCAGGCCACCGTGGGTAAGTCCTTCAGGGCCCGCGGTGTGCTGTGCACGGACATTGGGCAACATGTACCGCACTGCGCTGATGCTGGACAAGGCCCATCGGAGGAAATGCTGCAGCAGATGGACTCGGACTACCTCCATGGATCTGCTGACAACCTGCCAAATCACTTAGCACCATCGTGCTCATTGGGAGCCACATGCGCCCCCGCATCCTCACGCCGACAAGGCCGGCTAAGGAGGTTCTCTTCCTCTTGGTGGATACGGTTGATGACTCCGCAGACTGGTTTTGCAGCCCCCTCTTTGTTTCAGACCCAGGCCTCAAGAGTGAAATCCTTAGTATGGAGCCCACGCCTGCCCCGAAGTCTCGATGCAAGTCAGACGTGATGATGGGGTTCATTTTTTTTTAGGGGTTCATTTTTTTTTAGGGGTTCATTTTTTTTTACACAAAAAACTATGTTAAGACGAAATCCTACCGATGTGCCTACATGGGGCGTCCCCCGTCAGTAGTGCGCCAGATGAGGGGCACGAAGCGAAATGCGGTGAAAGGTGCAGGCCTGTTTTGCAGCAGGTCTGGAGAGTTGTGGCAACTCGTCTGCTGAGCGTGTGAAGTATCAAGGCAGAGGTTCGCTGTTCAAGTAAAACCTACCCTGGTCATCCTCTGCCTGTCTTGGTTTCTGTCGTGATTGTTTGTGTTTGTGGGCGGGATCAGATGGGTGGAGGGTGTTTACTTTGTGTTTAGCTCGGAGAAGTGGCTTACCCGCCCACTCTCTGTTATTTATTCAGTGTCATTTTTTCATTCATCCCCAAAGTTTGTAGACAGAGTCAAGACCACCTTGGCCAAAAGGGTTTTTTCACCACACTTTTCTTTTGCTTCCATTCGTGGAAGCGTTTGCTTTTCTTCTGTTCCTGGCCTGACGTGTGTTCAACAGGTGTGCTATTTTTACCAAGTGGAATCCATTTTTCTTTTTCCAGGGGAGGCACTAAAACAAACCATTCTGCAGACAACAAAGCAAAGGCAATGTGTTTTTTATTCTCCCTTCCCTTCTTTTAAGTAAGGAGGATTAGGTCTTCTTTTTTTCCTTTTTTTTGCCCCAGAAGTGTGACGCCTGTGTATTCAAATTGATCAAAAAGAATAAAAAACAAACACATAATGCAGTTTCTTGTTTTGTATAAAACTCTGTTGGCTCTACCGTACTCTTCGCCCGCCTTTTATACAAAACTTGAAACACCGACCATTTTTGGTCATCATTTTTTCCTTTTCATTTTTCCATTTCCTTTTTCCTTTTCCATTTCCTGTTCATTTTATTGTCTTTATTGTCTTCTCCATTTCTTCCTTTTTCCTTTCTATTCTCATAAAAAACTAGTCCAAGTACAAAAAAGAGAAAAAAAAAAAAAAAAAAAAAAAAAAAAAAAAAAAAAAAAAAAAAAAAAAAAAAAATCTGTTTTATCTTCAGGTCAAGAATCTTCAAGTTATGTCAGCATCCAAAGATGTTTGGTTTTTTTGGTGGGACAACCTTGGAAATCCTGAAAAATAGTTCCAACATCAAGATGACACACAATGTGGATTTTTAGCTCAAAATTAAAAAATAGAGTCAAAAACTCAAAAAAATGAAAAATCTCCTCCTGTTGGGTTCGAACCAACGACCTGCAGGTTAACAGCCTGACGCGCTACCGACTGCGCCAAGGAGGATCTGATTGTTAGCGAAGACAGCATTTACATGGGGACCTTATTCAAAACGAAAACACACACAAGGAATGATGGAAACATATGGCCGCGTTACGAAGAGAATGCGAGAGAATTCGTGGCTCGGTGGTCTAGTGGCATGATTCTCGCTTAGGGTGCGAGAGGTCCGGGGTTCAATTCCCCGCCGAGCCCTTGTCTTTTTGGATTTTCATTTTTAATTTTTTTTTTCGTTTGAAACTCCGTGTAGCTTGCACAAAAGTACCCTTTTTGGATTGTGCCTAAGTATCACCTCCCCTTTAGTACAGTGGTTAGTATACCTGGCTTTCACCCAGGCGACCCGGGTTCAAACCCCGGAGGGGGAATCCTTTTTGATTGCTTTCAAATTTCGGAGCTGTTTTTTGATATTTTCGCATTTCTGAATTTTCAATTTGGCAAAGTTTTGTGACAAGAAATCTCTGAGAAGAAGGAAATCTAAAAATATTTTGGAATGAATAAAAAGTACTCGCGGCGGGGATCGAACCCGCAACCTCCGGCGTCGGGAACCGACGCGCTTCCATTGCGCCACGCGAGCTTATCTTGTTTCCCAAGATCTCAGATTATGGAGAAGGTTTGGCAGTGTCTAAAAAAGTTCAAAAAGTGATAAAACAGCCAGTGTCCCTTGGTGCATGACTGGTTGTACTGTGGTGGACCCGTGCACTTTCCATACAGTCCTATGCCAGAAAACCCACACACAATGGGTTTGTGGGTTTTCTACATCCACTGTACCTGTGCATAAGATAACCCATCGTGAAACTCCCTTGTGCACCCGACATACCACCCCTGGCCATATTGGTCAGGCATATTAGTAAGGGTACCTGGTCAGATCTGACCAGGCACCTGGTCACAGTGACTGGGCACAGTAGGAACCACAGCTGAAATGGGTGGGGGCTTAAAGCCGTGTTCCAGCATGTGGTTCCTCTTTAGGTCCCAGCATGTAGTACACCCGACATACCACAGCCCAGGCCATATTGGTAAGGCATATTAGTAGGGGCACCTGGTCACAGTGACTAGGTAGGTGCACAGAGTGGTTCCTAATCGGGCGCACAGGGGGATATTCCTAATCGGGCGCACAGGGGGGTAAGCTAATCGGGCGCACAGGGGGGTTCCTAATCGGGCGCACAGGGGGGTAAGCTTATCGGGCGCACAGGGGGATATTCCTAATCGGGCGCACAGGGGGGTAAAGCTAACCGGGCGCACAGGGGGGTCCCTAATCGGGCGCACAGGGGGGTAAGCTAATCGGGCGCACAGGGGGGTTCCTAATCGGGCGCACAGGGGGGTAAGCTTATCGGGCGCACAGGGGGATATTCCTAATCGGGCGCACAGGGGGGTAAAGCTAACCGGGCGCACAGGGGGGTCCCTAATCGGGCGCACAGGGGGGTAAGCTAATCGGGCGCACAGGGGGGTTCCTAATCGGGCGCACAGAGGGGTTGGCCCGCAAACGTGATGTCTCTGACCAGCGCACCGGCCATACTGATGTGCATGTTTATTTACTGGGAATTTTGTGAAGAAATAAACATGTAAGTCAGGTTGGGTTTATGAACATGTTGTAGTCCCAATTTTTTTTGCAATTGTGATGGAAGTTGTGACCGAACTGACTTACTCGCAAACTATGTCGAGCAAAAACCCGTATCATCAGACAAGAAATTTTTTTCTCTACTAATAATCCTTACGCAAGAAAGAGTACATATCATTTCCACTTTTTCGTTTTGAACGAGTTTGTGACCGACCTGAAACTGTCCGAAACATATTGTTTTGCTTTTGCCAAACGCAAAAAGAGAGTGCGTAATCCGGGAATCGAACCCGGGCCGACCCCGTGGCGGGGGGCCATTCTACCACTAGACCAATTACGCTACGATATTAGTCGAAATTGTGCTCGAGTTGCCGCTCGTTGCATGTTTGAAAAATATTTCACAATATCCCAGGAAATAAAACCCTTTCTGAGATCCCAATAAGTGGGAATATTCAAGCGGTTATGGTTTAGTGGTTAGAACACCCGTTTGTGGCACGGGAGACCCGAGTTCAATTCTCGGTAACCGCTTTTTTAGCTGTGCAATCAACCATTTTCATTTTTTCCAACTCCAAAAATATGCAGGCCACATAAAAAATACTATTGCCTAAAGACATGGACCGTGTGGCTCAATGGAAGAGCGCCTGACCACGGATCAGGCGGTTGCAGGTTCGAGTCCTGCCACGGTTGCTTCTTTTTTTGGGCAATTTGAACAATTTCAAATTTTTTTTATTTTGAAATTGCCCCCCACAAAGAAAACACTTTGCATGAAAGTAACAGCACTTATGGTATAACGGTTAGTATTCTCGCCTTCCAAGCGAGCGGCCCGGGTTCGACTCCCGGTAAGTGCAGTTCTTTTTTTTAGGAGGAAGTAAAATTTTCATGTTCAGAAAAAAATTCTGAAATGTCAGCTTTTCAAAGAATTTCCAGTTTTCAAGTTTTTCCCAAGATTTTTTAAGGTTCTTCTGGATGGGTTGACTGCCAAAAAATCCAAAATTCCTGGGAGACCCCTTCCCACTGGACCCAAATTTGTATCTGTTGTTCCACTGTGATTTCACTTGACACCAACCTCACTTTTTTGTGTTTTCAAAAAAGTTCAAAAAAACAATGTTCAAAAAGTTAACCCCGTGCGGGACTCGAACCCGCAACCTTTGGATTCGAAGTCCAACGCGCTATCCATTGCGCCAACGGGGCCTGATTTGATTTTCATCGGAAAAGAAACGAAACAATGAGTGGGAGCCCTGTACAAAAAAGAATTCCCCGGCCGGGAATTGAACCCGGGTCTTCCGCGTGACAGGCGGAAATACTGACCTCTATACTACCGAGGATACAATCTTCACTCTGATTTATTTTCGCGCATCAAAATGGTCTAAAATGAGCACAGAAACGACGAAAATGCACGAAAATTTGTGAACAAAAAATGAATCGCAGTCGGCAGGACTTGAACCTGCGCGGGCAGAGCCCAATGGATTTCTAGTCGGCCATACTGACTTACATGGTTATGGGAAAACTTACATGTTTATGGAAAAAACTGACTTACATGTTTATGAAAAACATGACTTACATGTTTATTAAGCCGGGGATTTTTGTGTACAAATAAACATGTAAGTCATGTTTTTCATAACCATGTAAGTCATGTTGAGATTTTTGCCGGTTCATAACCATGTAAGTCATGTTTTTCATAAACATGTAAGTCAGTTTTTTTTTGAGGTCAGGTCGACATTCAATACCCGGGTCGGGAACATATTTCTGCCACTTAGCCAAAAACTGACTTGTCTCGGGGGTTGAACCCGCTACCATAAGAAAAATTTACCTGCGTGGTAACCACTCGGCTACACTGTCTCATACTTCTCACACAGTTTTTCTGAAGAGGTCCTGACCAAATGCGGGTTCTAGGTTACGTTATCTGACTGGTGGTTGTGCGGGTTTGCGGGTTTGCGGGTGCGCAGGTTTGCGGGTTCGAGGTTGCGTTATCTGGCTGGTGTGGTTGTGCGGGTGTGCGGGGTTCGGGCAACGTTATCTGGTTCTAGGTTACGTTATCTGACTGGTGGTTGTGCGGGTTTGCGGGTTTGCGGGTGCGCGGGTTTGCGGGTTCGAGGTTGCGTTATCTGGCTGGTGTGGTAGTGCGGGTGCGCGGGGTTCGGGCAACGTTATCTGGTTCGTGGGTTAATAAGCTGGCTGGTGGGTGCGGGTGCGCGGGAACCTGCTGGTTCTAGGTTGCGTTATCTGGCTGGTGTGGTTGTGCGGGTGTGCGGGTTGACGGGTGCGCGGGTTTGCGGTCCCTAGCTGGTTCGTGTGGTTGTGCGGGTGCGCGGGGTTCGGGCAACGTTATCTGGCTGGTGTGGTTAATAAGCTGGCTGGTGGGTGCGGGTGCGCGGGAACCTGCTGGTTCTAGGTTGCGTTATCCGGCTGGTGTGGTGGTGCGGGTGCGCGGGGTTCGGGCAACGTTATCTGGTTCGTGGGTTAATAAGCTGGCTGGTGGGTGCGGGTGCGCGGGAACCTGCTGGTTCTAGGTTGCGTTATCTGGTTCGTGTGGCTGATAGGGTTCTCGGGGGACAGTTACTTAGCTGGCTCGTGTGCTATGTTATGTGGGTGAACACCATCAGTATCCTTCCCCACGGACTAAGGGTAAAACACTTTGCACACAGACACAAAAATTTTGCCAGAGGTCTTCATAAGAAATTTTTCACAGGCAAAAAAAAAAATTTTTTTTTCGAACGAGCTTTTTCTGAAGAAAAATTTTTTTTGTGTAGAAAAAATTTTTTGGCCTGTAAGTGGGTCAACCTGAAAATCCATAAACATGTAAGTTTCCCACCATAAACATGTAAGTCATGTTTTTCCCAAAACATGTAAGTGGATCCCAAAACATGTAAGTCATGGTCACCTTCTAGTCCACCTCCGTAACCACTTGGATACGACTGCTGTAATTCTCACCGTTCTTTGTTTTTAGGCAGTCATCTGTTTGAAGAATATAACCTGGAACACGAAAATGAAAAAAATCCTCTCGGCCGGAATCGAACCAGCGACCGCTCGATAACCGAGTATTCTACAGTCGAGCGCTCTACCAATTGAGCTACGAGAGGTTCTACAACTGTCATTGTTTTCACAGAAGCCCATAAAATTTTTTGGCTCAAAAAAATTTTTTTGCCACACAAACCTGTAGAAATTTGCACCCCATGTATTTCTTAATGATACGATAATATCAAGGCGAGGTTGGCGCAGTCGGGAGCGCGTAGGTCCCATAATCCTAAGGTCGTCAGTTCGATCCTGGCACCTCGCACTTTTTTGTGTGTCTTTTTCCTTTGTGTGGGATTTTCAGCAAAATTTCCACCTTCATGCTAAACGCATTGAAGCCCTAAATCATGGGCCCTATGGTGTAGCGGTAGCACTATGGATTCCAAATCCATCAACGGCGGTTCGATTCCGTCTAGGGTCATTTCTTTTTTTACACACTTTCCTTTCTGTGTTGTCTTGAAAAACTTCTTCGCAGGAGAAACAGCAAAAGCATCTTAATCAGCGGCGATTTAGCTCAGTGGCAGAGCATTGGTCTTGTAAACCAAGGGTCGGGGGTTCGATCCCCCCAGTTGCCTTTCTATTTTTTGGTGATGTGATGTGATGCGGTTGTGCTGAAGAAGCAGCAACTGAGCACTGGATGTGACAGGCAGGAACGCAGAAGGGAGATGGCCTGGCCGCTATACTCCAGTACAGGCCCGAGCGAGTGCTCACAGAATGGGCTCCAAAAACCAGCACAGAATGGAATGGCTGGAGACTTATAGGCTTACTGTAAGGATTTGTTAGGAGTGGAAAAAAAAACTCCTGACCCGGGTATTGAATTTTCAGATCATTTTCTCAGTCACAATGCAAGCACAGAATGGAAACGAAAAACCAGCACAGAATGGAATGGCTGGAGTCTTATAGCCGTGTTCCATTCTGTGCTTGGTTTTGGTTTCCATTCTGTGCTTGCATTGTGACTGAGAAAATGATCCGAAAATTCAATAGCCGGGTCAGGAGTTTTTCCATCTGAATTATGGATTGCTAAGGATTTCCCAGCCATTCCATTCTGTGCTGGATTCCACCACTCTGTACTGGTGAGTCGCCAAGAAGCGGCAGCTGAGCACACTGGACATGCCCAGAAAGGAGATAAGTTGTGGGGCTGAAACGTGCTATCCCCAGCAAAAGGGTCTGGCACTTTTCGCGAGTGGAAGCAGTTCACACCTGGTTGAACGCAAAACCTACACCGGTCGGTGGGAGTCCTGTGTTGGTTCGGAAAACACATATTTTCACCCAAATTCCACTCTCAACTTGCCAACGAAACAGAACTGAGATCAAGTGGAGGAAATATTTTTTGGTTTTCATTTGCCTCAAAATCTCAGAAACCTGCAAAATCGTAAACATTCAAAAAGAAAAGCACCTCCCGCGGGGCTCGAACCCGCGACCACAAGGTTAAGGGCCTTGCGCTCTACCGACTGAGCTAGGGAGGCTCACATTCATTTAAACCAAAGAATCATTGTGGGGTGGTCATGCAGAAAAGTCTCTTGTCCTAAATTTGACCACCCCAGAGAAAAGGAAAGAAGGTAAAACTATTAGGCCCGTGTAGCCCAATGGATAAGGCGTTCGCTTCCTAAGCGAAAGATTGTGGGTTCGATCCCCACCATGGGTATTCTCTTTTTCACTGGGAAGTGAAAATATGGAAAATGATTTTTCAAGATTCTCTCACCATCTTGGGATTTTGGTGACAACAAAGATATGGCAAAATACTTTCACAAAAATGCACTTTTCCAAACTTCCTCATCTTGGGATTTTGGTGGTCGAAAAGATGTGGAAATAATTTTTCTAAACAATTCCCAAGCAAGAAACTACCTAAATAAAAAGAGGGGCTCAGCAGGGAATCGAACCCTGGACCTCTCGCACCCGAAGCGAGAATCATGCCACTAGACCACTAAGCCACTGATTATTTTCTTCATCCAGATTTACATGATGGCGTTAATATTCAAAAGTCAGAAATTCTTCTCTCCAAAACTTGGTCTAAAAAAAGGTATTTTCCGCTGCGGGGAATTGAACCCCGGTCTGCCGGGTGAGAGCCGGCTGTTCTAACCACTATACTACAGCGGATCTGATAGTAGGCAAAACTATTATCTGCATGGGGACATCTTTTCGATCGTTGCATTGAACGAAAATGTGAAGGAAAGTTCAAAAAGAAATTACAGCTAGTCGGGATTGAACCGACGATCTCTCGCGTGTGAGGCGAGCGTCCTAACCACTAGACGATAGCTGCTACAATAATGACCGGAACTGTTTCCGCAAACCCGCAAACCCGCAAACCCGCAAACCCGCAAACCCGCAAACCCGCAAACCCGCAAACCCGCAAACCCGCAAACCCGCAAACCCGCAAACCCGCAAACCCGCAAACCCGCAAACCCGCAAACCCGCAAACCCGCAAACCCGCAAACCCGCAAACCCGCAAACCCGCAAACCCGCAAACCCGCAAACCCGCACAAGAAGAAAGCTCGCTAAAATGTAGGAGGCTGGTGTGGTTGTGAACAGAACTTATTTTTTATTGTCTGAAGGTTTTGCATTTTTACAAATGTGAATGCCGAAAAAATTGAATAGAAAAATGAATTAAACTTGGCTCACCCCTCATTTCTCTTTTCATAGCACTTTTGTACTCACACACCAAAAACAGGTGAACTATTTCTCAAAAAACTATGAACACCATGAAGATTAAGCGGAAGCCAGTGCCCTTTGTGCAGAAGAAAGATGCACCAAGCATGTTGGCGGTGTTCAATGTGCAGGATCAAGCTCCTCATGAGAATGAGGAATTGCCACCAATTCCAGTGTGCTCCCAGAAGAAGGAGACAGTACTAACGAAGGTACAGGAGCAAGGCGTTAAAACAGAGGAGCAAACTCAGAAGGACTCTGTGCTTCCGTCAGAACAGGCCGCAGCATTGGAAATTCCTGTTTCTGCAGAAAGCTTTTCCTCAGTGACTGAAGAGCTGAAAGAGGTGAAACAGACTGTCTCAGATCTCAAGAAACAGCTGAACGAAGTGTTCCTTCTGTGTCAGGACATGAAAAAGGTATGTATCAACTTTTCAAGTATCACTTTCAACAACTCAAACTCAACAGGAGCTAGACAGAAAGAGAAAGCGCGAAGCAGCAGAAGACGAAAAAATAGCAAAGACGTGTTATGCTCACGAATGCTCTAGTACTTGGAGGGGAAGGGAATTTCAACACAAAGGTGCTCTTTTCCAGCACAATAAAGCACATCATTAGAGAATAATTTTTTTTTTTTCGTTTGGGGGTATTTCTTATCGCAGAGAATGTGCAAATTACTTCTTCCTGCGCAAAAATATGGGTTCCCCTTTTTTTAATGCACATGCAGATTGGTTTTAATTTTTGTCAAAATTTTCAAGATCATTTTTTAATTATTTTTTTTTGAAAACTTAGTTGTGAGACTTTTTTATTTTCCTTCTTGAAAACTCAAAACTTTCTCCCACCCACCATTTAATTTAAAAATTTAAAAATTGATTATTTAAATCATTTAAAAACTGATCCATGCATTTTAGGTCAAAAATACCCATTTCTCAGCGCAAATTGACCCCACCACAGCACGCACAGACTCCGGAGAGCCAAAATCAAAAAATTTTTTTTTCGATTTTTTGTAGGCAAAAATTGCTGGGAAAAATTTTTTGGTCAAAATCCTGGTTTTTGGGGTCTCATACATGTGTATGACCAAATTTTAGGTGGTCAAAAGTGGAGTCTGACCCCCATGTCCAGGTTATGGAAATGTCCTATGAAGCCATTGCCGAAGGAATTTTGTACTTTTGAGCATCAGAAATTAGGTACTGACCAAAAAACCCACACAAAACACCAAAAACACCAAAAATCATGTAAAAACTGATACATGCATTTTAGGTCAAAAATACCCATTTCTCAGCGCAAATTGACCCCACCACAGCACGCACAGACTCCGGAGAGCCAAAATCAAAAAATTTTTTTTTCGATTTTTTGTAGGCAAAAATTGCTGGGAAAAATTTTTTGGTCAAAATCCTGGTTTTTGGGGTCTCATACATGTGTATGACCAAATTTTAGGTGGTCAAAAGTGGAGTCTGACCCCCATGTCCAGGTTATGGAAATGTCATATGAAGCCATTGCTGAAGGAATTTTTCACTTTTGCGCATCAACAATTATGTACTGGGCATTTTTCCCACACAAATTTGACCCAGTACTCAAGGTCAATTTGACCTTGGTTCTTCTCTCAGGGTCTTCTGACCAATTTTTAACATGTCTAAAATGGTATCTGACCCCCATGTCCAGGTCATAAAAACGCCCAATCAGTCCATTAAAGCCACAGATTTGATGTTTTGAGTAGTTGTGGTTAAATGTGGCCCAATTTTCCCAGCCAAAAAATGACCCCAAAAATCACGAAAAAAAATATTTTAAAGCCGATACACTTACACACCTAAATTTGGCCCAATATGTCCAATGTGGTCCTCCAGGGTTGCAATGGCCTCATTTTATGGGCATACTGGCCATATTTCATACTTATGTCACATTTTGAAATTTTCGTCACATACAATACACACACCTTAGAACCACAAAATATCGTCAATTCCTTCACAAAAATAGCCGTGAAATGCCGCACCCATTTTAGGTATCTTCAGAAAATGCTAACATCCAAACCCAGTACATTACGTCGTTTTTGGGCCCCAATCTACCGGAGTGTATTATCAGAAATACTGGGACCACGCGATCCAGCAATCCTGCAGCGTCGCCATTTTGTACCCCTCAAACCCGTAATAACTAGAAACCCGCAAACCCGCAAACCCGCAAACCCGCACAAGAAGAAAGCTCGCTAAAATGTAGGAGGCTGGTGTGGTTGTGAACAGAACTTATTTTTTATTGTCTGAAGGTTTTGCATTTTTACAAATGTGAATGCCGAAAAAATTGAATAGAAAAATGAATTAAACTTGGCTCACCCCTCATTTCTCTTTTCATAGCACTTTTGTACTCACACACCAAAAACAGGTGAACTATTTCTCAAAAAACTATGAACACCATGAAGATTAAGCGGAAGCCAGTGCCCTTTGTGCAGAAGAAAGATGCACCAAGCATGTTGGCGGTGTTCAATGTGCAGGATCAAGCTCCTCATGAGAATGAGGAATTGCCACCAATTCCAGTGTGCTCCCAGAAGAAGGAGACAGTACTAACGAAGGTACAGGAGCAAGGCGTTAAAACAGAGGAGCAAACTCAGAAGGACTCTGTGCTTCCGTCAGAACAGGCCGCAGCATTGGAAATTCCTGTTTCTGCAGAAAGCTTTTCCTCAGTGACTGAAGAGCTGAAAGAGGTGAAACAGACTGTCTCAGATCTCAAGAAACAGCTGAACGAAGTGTTCCTTCTGTGTCAGGACATGAAAAAGGTATGTATCAACTTTTCAAGTATCACTTTCAACAACTCAAACTCAACAGGAGCTAGACAGAAAGAGAAAGCGCGAAGCAGCAGAAGACGAAAAAATAGCAAAGACGTGTTATGCTCACGAATGCTCTAGTACTTGGAGGGGAAGGGAATTTCAACACAAAGGTGCTCTTTTCCAGCACAATAAAGCACATCATTAGAGAATAATTTATTTTTTTTCGTTTGGGGGTATTTCTTATCGCAGAGAATGTGCAAATTACTTCTTCCTGCGCAAAAATATGGGTTCCCCTTTTTTTAATGCACATGCAGATTGGTTTTAATTTTTGTCAAAATTTTCAAGATCATTTTTTAATTATTTTTTTTTGAAAACTTAGTTGTGAGACTTTTTTATTTTCCTTCTTGAAAACTCAAAACTTTCTCCCACCCACCATTTTATATTTTCTACAATACAATTTCTAGCAATTTATCACAACTATTCAAAACTAACATAACAGTGGTCTGGGTACTTTACTTTTTGCAAAAAAAAAAATGAAAAGACAACGAAAGCGAGGAAAGATCTGATGATGGGCACACTAATAAGAAGGCTAATACAAAGACAACATAAGCTGAAGAGGGAAACACTTCCCCAAAACGAAAGAGAGTTTAATGAGAATTAATATTTCTATTCACATTGTTTCCCAGATTCCTTCTTTCTTCACATACATTAGCATAGGAACACATGGCATAAATAATATGAAAAGGCAACGTAGTGAGAGCGGGTCTGCGGATGGGCGTGCTGACAAAAAGCCTAAGACAACAAAAGAAGCAACACAGGAGGCAGAAGAAGATGATACAGAAGCTTTTCAAAAACAGACTGGAGAGGATGATGAAGAAAAGGAAAAAACAGAAGATGAGCGCAATGAACCTACAACAGTAGAATGCAGTACAAAACGGAAGAGGGGAGATGATGAACCAAGAAGTGCGCAGGAGCAGAAACCTTTCATTTGTGAAAACTGTGGTGCCAGCTTTGCAGTAGATAAACAGCTCAAAGCACACAAAAAAGGCTCAAAAAAATGCAAAAAAACGTGTCCAAAGTGCAGAATTACGTTTTCTAATTTCCTTGAGAGGCACAATCATCAGAAGGGCTGCACAGGTGGGTTTCAGGAAGCACCTTCTACTCCTTCTCCTCAGGAAGCACCTTCTACTCCTGATGTGCCACCCCCCAAGAAGCAAAAACTGGATAAGACTTCAGACGGCCGTTTCAAATGTCCTAATTGCGATGCTACATACAAACGTATTCACAAATTGACGGAGCATCTGAAAAAATGTCAACCTGCCTGTACTCTTTGTAGGCGCAGTTTTTCATCACCTCTGCAGGCACAGAAGGAAAATCATGCGTGCTTAGGAAAACTTTGCTGTGAGCACTGTGGGGAAGAATTCACCGAGGTTAAAAACATGAAATCACATGCAGCAACCTGCGAAAAAACATGTCCGTACTGCTATGCACAGTTTGCAGAGGTAAATATTCTACTGAAACACATCACACAATACTGCCTGAGGTTCAAAACTCTCAATTGCAAAATGGACTATCTTTCATACATTTTGCTTGGACAGGATGAGAGAGAGTTACAAAAGGAGAATGTGAGTGCTATAACACCTGCACTGTCTGCTAGTGTTGCAGCAGTTTTGTGTTTGGCAGCCATAGAACTTCCCCAGTACTTTGACTTCAACGATTACACACCGCCGTTATTTTCCTGGCTGTTCCATTCAGCTGAAGTATTTCGCATTTCGGCGTTAAGGACTTCTTCAAGGCCATACTATGCCACACAGGATAATCTGCTAAGGTTCCAAAAAGTGCTGCTGTGGTCACACATAAATGTTCCCTTGATTAAGGACAACAAACCAAAATCTCACACCTTCAACGACTGTGTGGTCGACATCATGCAAAAAAAATGGGATCTCAGAAAGCTAAAGTCACTTGAAACAAAAAGGCAGCAGACGTATACCAAACTTGATGAGCTTGAGGAGGTTAAAGCTAGGATTTTTTTGCTTGAGCATGAGGCCAGTTTTGTTACGCTGAGAAACGTGGACCCAATGTCAAAAATGGTGTTCGACCCAGCTTCTGTGGAGGAAGCAAAGTCTATATGGAGTGCACGGCAAATAAGAAACCTCAAGGAGCTCATGATCAAAGAGCAGAACCTCATGGGGGAGCTTATAGAGAAACATTCCAAAGCTGATTTTGACGTTGTACAGTCAGAGGCAAAATACATGTCTGGGACCCTGTTTCACGAAGCAGAGTTTCAGATGGAAAAACAGAGCAGTATTGTTGAGGAACAAAGAGCTGATCTAAACAGAAAGCTGCAGAGACAGGGAGTCAAAAAAATATTCACCTACCGGCACCTGGGGGCAGCACTGCGCGAAGAGGTGGATGACAGCATTAAGAAGCACTCATGCGGAGAGATGGACAAACCCTGCAAGCATTGCGGGGCATTGCTGTTTCGTGGAGAGTCATCAAAAATATGCTGCACTGGTGGAAAGGTGTCCCTGCCAGATATGCCCAAAATAATCAGCCAAGACCACCTTGAACTTCTTCAGGACAAATTCTACAAAAGGGTTTCAATTCAGCTGAACGCATTCTTCGCGATGGTAGAGAACAAAATCCGCCGAGACAGCCGTGTGCCAAAGGGCTTCTCAGCAGTGGCTCTGGAAGGTAGGGGATTAAAAAAATTCAATGGCTTTTATGACGATGCTCTCACAGAGTCCTGGTTTGTTGATCCAAACGTCAGCAGCACAGACAATAAAAAAAGCATGACTGGAGGGGTCCTCCCTGACAATCTTCTTGGTCTTGCTGAGAAGTGTCATCTTCTTCTTGGAGACAATGCATTTGCAGCAAAGTTCAAAGCAATTTCACAGCAGTATAAGGGTCGCGAGGATGAGCTGAAGAAGATGAGGATTGACTTCCATGAAGTCCTGGCAAGCAAGACAGGGTCAGAATATACAACCGATGAGGCAAAGGGTGCTGTTAAGATGTTCTACACCATCGATGAAGCCGCACCTGCAGAGCGCAAATTTACTGTGTACCCAATGTTTACGTGTGCTGAAAATGGGGGTAAGGATCCAAAGTGGAACGCACCAATCATCATTGATGACTTTAACCAACTCTATGAACTGCTTTCATATCCATTAGCCCATCTGAATCCCACCGAGAATAATGGGTTCCGCCTGAAGATGCCTCACAGGGTGGTGAACCGCGGAGCTGCATCTGACAGTGATGATGATGATGATGATGATGCCCAAAACACGAACAACCCTGAACCAACAGCACCAAACCCTGAAGCGCTCAACAGCGGTGAAAAGGATGATGCGATGCAGGTAGACCCTGAAGAGTGGAATGGTGGATGGGAACGTTGTGCAGAAGAAGACAGAGCTGTGGACTCAATGCATGAGGTTCTTCGCAACGCTACTAACCTAGCTGAAACGACACCATCTTCAACATTCATCTCAGCAAAGCAGTACGCAACATATCTCATGCACCACCGTCCGAACAGCAGCAAAGACCCGTTGTCCTACAACCCCCTGCTCATGCATGGAACGCTGACACAGCAGTTCTTCATCGACATGGCGATGCGTGGCATGTATCAGCGACTGAAATACCATATTGTTGGAAGGGGAATGGGCTACGCCTCCAAGAAAGACATCACCTCTGGGAAACAGATTCCACCGACAAACGAAATCTCTATGCCTTCTTCATTTGAGAGAGGAGTAGCTGCGAGGGCACAATTACTCAACGACACACTTGCAATATACGCAAAGTATGGGAAAGCTGATTTCTTTCTCACAATGACATGCAACCCGATGTGGGAGGAGATACAATCCAATCTTCTCGAAGGAGAAACGGCCCTCGACCGTCCGGAGCTTGTTCACCGTGTGTTCGACTTAAAAGTCAAGGAACTTGTGGACGACATACGCAAAAAGAATGTTCTTGGACAAAATATTGCAATGGTGATGGTGACCGAGTACCAGAAGAGAGGGCTCCCTCACTGCCACGCAATCCTTTGGAACAACAATAAAACGTCACCTAAGGACCCGTTCAACATCGACCACATCGTGCATGCTGAGCTCCCGGACCCAGAAACACATCCTAACCTCTACAAAGCTGTAAGCGAGTACCTCATGCACAATGACTGCCTTAAAAATAGAGGCTCTCCCTGTCTACAGAAGGGAAAGGATGGAAAGTGCAAATATTGCAAGTCCAACTTCCCCAAGGACTTCAGAGATTTCACCACCTCTGGCAATGATGGCTACGCCTTTGTCATAAGAAGGGATCATGGGATACTGTCTTATGTGGATCCAGACGTTGTGAAGAAATGGAAAGAAAAACACCCAGGGGAAACTACTCACCCAAACCAGAGGAACAACAGGTGGGTGGTTCCCTACAATGCGTATCTTCTCCTCAAGTACCAGTGCCACATCAACATTGAGGCAGTGCGCGGGATTCTTGCTGCTAAATATTTGTTCAAATACTTATTCAAGGGGGAGAATGAGGTAGATGGTGTGATAAAGGAAGATACAAAGCATAAAGGAGGGCCATCAGAAGCAAAAACCACAACAACGACCACGACCACTGGGAGCATTATGAGGTTTCTGAAGGCACATTGTTTGACTGCGGCTGATGCTTGTGGGTACCTACTCGGAACAAAGATGGTGCGGATTTACCCAGGAGTGCAGAGACTCCACATCCACCTCGAAGATGAGCAGAGGGTGTACTTTCCTTTAAAGAATTATGGTGATGACTCAAGGAGAAGGGATGCGGCTGCAAAATCCAAAAGTACACTCCTTGCCTTTTTCGAAGCAAATGAAAGATGCAAGAAGCATCGTGAAGGCATTCCAGCACATGAAGCCTACAAAGGCTTTGACAAACTACTTTACAATGATGTCCCAGAATTCTTTTCTTACCCCAGAGAAAAGAAGGAATGGCAGCTGAGACCGGGATATGGGTGGTGCGAGGAAGAAGGCTGCTATAAACCTGGCCCTCACTCAAAAAGAAATGAAGGAGAAGGCCTCTCAATCGGCAGGATGTACTGGGCCCCTGTAAAGGATAAGGAGTTGCACTGTCTCCGTCTACTTCTTCTGTGCAAGCGTGGATCATGCAGCTTTGAAGAGCTGAGAACCATAGGCTCCGTTGTTCATCCTACATTTTATGCAGCTGCAGCAGAAATGGGGCTTATCCATGATGGGGCAATCTTGCGTAACGCCCTGAAAGAGTGCATCAATACAACACTGTCCTCACGTGCCATCCGTTTTACGTTTGCAATGATAATAATAAACTACATGACCACTGCAGAAGACGTTGCAAAGGCGTGGGCAGAGTATGAGTTTGAGCTGTGTGCGCCACCTTTGGACAGAGTAAAAAGGCAGGAACGGGAGGAAGCAGTACCAAGCAACCACATCTACCCTAAAGAGAAGCGTAAAGCTTTGCTAGACATGCAACGGCTCCTTAAGGAAGCGAACGTTAAGACTTCAATGGAAGATCTTGGGCTCCCCACTCCTCCTGAAGGTACTACAGGGCAGAGCACAGAGTTTGTCTTAAACACAGAGAGGTATGATGAGGGTGAAATGCTGAAGAAGTTTGAACAGATTCAAGGCAACCTCAACGAAGGGCAGCAGAATGTCTTCAACTCTGTGAAGGAATCTGTTGAAGGTAACCAGGGGAAGGTCATATTTTTGCAGGGTGCAGCAGGAACAGGCAAGACATTCCTGTACCAGGCGTGTTTGTACTGGGCCAGGAGCAGAAGGGCAAGGGCAAAGCAACAACAGCAGCAGCAGCAGCAGCAGCCACTTCAACAGAATGAGGAGGACCGCTTTTCAATCGCTGTGGCAACATCAGGGATAGCAGCTACACTACTACCAGGAGGCAGAACTGCACACAGCCGATTTAAGATCCCAATAGATCTTGAACCAAACTCAAAGCGGATGTGCGGGCTTGATGATGACCATGTCGAACTCCTAAGGCGCACTGACCTCATTGTCTGGGATGAGGTGGTAATGGCACAAAAGGCAAGCATAGAGGTAGTAGACAGAACGCTTCAGAGGTTGAGGGGATGTTCACAACCATTTGGAGGAGTGACAGTGCTTCTTGGAGGAGACTTCAGGCAAATCCTTCCTGTTCCAGGGGCAAACAAAGGGAGCTTTGAAAGCATCTCGATTTCGCTCCACAACTCATACCTCTGGAACCAACTCACAAAAATGTCCCTGACGCAGGTCATGAGGGTGAAGGACGACGACGCTTTCCGTGAGTACCTCATGAAGGTTGGTGATGGGTCTGTGAATGAGGCTGGGGATGTGGAGGGTGCTGAGGACACAGAAGCAGTTATGCAGGTGCCACATGCTATCATTTTTGAAAAAAAGAACAAAAAGGTGACTGAGGATACTTTGATTGACTTTACATTTCCTGACATCAAGAATGGAATGTATGAGAACTGTGCTTTGCTGTGCCCTACAAACGCACGCCAGGTCTACATGAACGAAAAAATTCTCAGCAGCTTCCCAGGAGAGACAATTACCCGTATGTCAGAGGATACCTGCAAGGACCCAGGAGCAAATGAATTCTTCACCACTGAAGCACTCAATGCAATGAACCATGCACGTCTTCCTCCACACATCCTGAACCTGAAGGTCAACTGTATTGTAATGCTTCTAAAGAACCTCGACCCCGCAGGTGGACTGTGCAATGGAACGCGTCTTGTTGTGAAGGAGGTGAAGAAGAACATCCTTGTCTGCACCCACCTGGCGGAAGAATGCGAGTGGCGGAACAAAAACGGGAAAAAGCCAGAAACTGTTGCCATACCTCGCCTGCCCTGCGATGGTGATGCGAAGGATCTCACCATCGACTTTGTACGTCAGCAGTTTCCAGTGCGGCTGTCTTTTGCCATGACGATTAATAAGTCTCAGGGACAAACTCTCAGGAGGGTGGGTCTTGATGTGTCACAGTCGCCCTGCTTCTCTCATGGCCATCTGTACGTTGCAATGTCAAGGGTGTGCAGCAGGAATGACATCAAGATTTGTCTTCCACCTCAAGGTGATACAAATTTGTATAACTGTGTCCACCAGGAGGTCATCTCTGCCATTGAGGAGTCAGTTGGGGGAATAAAGATGAAGGTCAGTAAGGAAAGGAGGAATCAGCTGAAGCGGGACCTGAGGCTTACAGAGGCTGTATATGCAAAGGCCATGCATGAACGTGCAGCAAACCCTTCAGAAAACCCTGCAGTGGTGTGTTCCCCTGATGCTGATGGAAGCCCCATTGATGATAAAGAACACGAAATCAACAACCCGGCATGTGGAAGGTCTCTTGTAGTAACTCCCTGGACAAAGGATGAAGAAGAACAACCGATGGATTTCTATCCTTTTACATTTCCAGAGGGGGGATGGTATGTTAGCATTACATTATGGTTACAGTAATTATTGTACATTTTTAATTAAATAATACACTACAATTTATACAGGGAATATATCCACAACAACGTTCCAGAAGCTTCTCATCCACAAAAAAATGTAACAACTACAGTTTCTGAAAAAAATAGGTATGTTTTTTTCGTGGTCAACAACTTTAAAACCATTACCAATATTTTACAGGAACAATGAGAATAATATTCAACATGTTCTGAGCAGGTTCAACCTCGGACAAATTGACGTTACTGGTGATGGAACGTGTTTCTATCACGCCATACAGCAGCTCCTCACTGGAAAAAGAAATGATGGTCATGCTCTACGCAGAAGATTTGCAGAGTTCTTGCTCAGGAATGAGATTATGATCCAGGAGCATCCCTTACTTTTTGATGATGAAGAGAAAAAAAAAAGGTATGTAGCATTTGTATTTGTGCAAACCCGCAAACCCGCAAACCTAAACTTTTCTACCACACCTGTAAACAAAACAGGAACTTTGATGACCTTCTTCAACGCGTCACAAATAATGCCGATGACAGTTATGCGCAGGAGGTAGAAGTAGCACTGATGTCTCTCATGCTTAGGTCTCTTATCACAGTAGTCACTTCTAGGACCTATGAGACAGAAGGATATTCTTGCTTTCATTTTTTGCCAAAGGGGCAATCTCCTGAAGATGTTCTTATGCAAATACCATCAGAAAAGAGACTGCTGATAGTGCAAACTTATCAACCTCCCCACTTCAACATTGGTACAGGAACTCCAGAAAATGTACTGAAAGCACATAAAAAAGCCCTAATTTACCCCACATTTCCAGACAATCACCTTTCTGACTTTCAACCGGGTGATCTTGACTAAAAAAATTTTTTCCTTTTTTTCTTTACAGTAAATTACTGTAAAAGACTTTTATTTTTATTTTTATTTTTTTTTTCTTCCCAGCCGGAGAGAATCAGATTAAATCTCTTGTGATGAAGAAATATTTGTTTGAACATGTTCATTGGATTGAAAAAAAATATGAGAAAAAAAAAACTGGGTAAGCTTAGCCCATCTAAAAAAAAGGATTTTATTTTTGTTTCTGTTTCACTGTTTTTTTAAACTGTTTTTGTGGAGTTCGTTTAGTTTTAAAATAAATCAATTAGTTTGGAAATTGTAGCAGTTTTTATTTTTACAGAGACTTTTTGACCGGTTTGATCAGCAGTTTTTGTTGTTTTTTTCTTCCCAGCCGGAGATACTCTCTTGTGATGAAGAAAATATTTTTGTCTTGGATTAAAAAAAATAAGGAAATATAGGGTTTGCGGGTTTTCGGGTTTGCGGAAGAGGTTAAAACATAGCTTTAAAAAAAGACTACACCTTGAAGAAGGCGCTCACTTTGGCGGGTGAGAGTATTGTCATGCCATAAAAATAAAAAGATCAAAAATGAGAAAAGGAAAAAGAAAAAGAAAAAGAAAAAACACACAAAATGACTGAATAGCTCACGCACTTTTACTGTTTCTTTTTTCCTATCCTCATCACCACCACTTCCCACACAGAAACCTACACATACCTGATATTCAATTCATCCATACAAATGAATTTTGTAATCTTGATCAGTGCACAGATTATGTACCTGGGAAAATTTTTTTGGTCAAAATCCTGGTTTTTGCGGTCTCACACGTGTGTATGACCAAATTTTAGGTGGTCAAAAGTGGAGTCTGACCCCCATGTCCCGGTCATAAAAATTTCCTGTGAAGCCATTGACGAAGGAACTTTGCACTTTTGATCACTGCACACTATGTACTGACCAAAAAACCCACACAAAACACCAAAAACACCAAAAATCATGAAAAAACTGATCCATGCATTTTAGGTCAAAAATACCCATTTCTCAGCGCAAATTGACCCCACCACAGCACGCACAGACTCCGGAGAGCCAAAATCAAAAAATTTTTTTTTCGATTTTTTGTAGGCAAAAATTGCTGGGAAAAATTTTTTGGTCAAAATCCTGGTTTTTGGGGTCTCATACATGTGTATGACCAAATTTTAGGTGGTCAAAAGTGGAGTCTGACCCCCATGTCCAGGTTATGGAAATGTCATATGAAGCCATTGCTGAAGGAATTTTGCACTTTTGCGCATCAACAATTATGTACTGGGCATTTTTCCCACACAAATTTGACCCAGTACTCAAGGTCAATTTGACCTTGGTTCTTCTCTCAGGGTCTTCTGACCAATTTTTAACATGTCTAAAATGGTATCTGACCCCCATGTCCAGGTCATAAAAACGCCCAATCAGTCCATTAAAGCCACAGATTTGATGTTTTGAGTAGTTGTGGTTAAATGTGGCCCAATTTTCCCAGCCAAAAAATGACCCCAAAAATCACGAAAAAAAATATTTTAAAGCCGATACACTTACACACCTAAATTTGGCCCAATATGTCCAATGTGGTCCTCCAGGGTTGCAATGGCCTCATTTTATGGGCATACTGGCCATATTTCATACTTATGTCACATTTTGAAATTTTCGTCACATACAATACACACACCTTAGAACCACAAAATATCGTCAATTCCTTCACAAAAATAGCCGTGAAATGCCGCACCCATTTTAGGTATCTTCAGAAAATGCTAACATCCAAACCCAGTACATTACGTCGTTTTTGGGCCCCAATCTACCGGAGTGTATTATCAGAAATACTGGGACCACGCGATCCAGCAATCCTGCAGCGTCGCCATTTTGTACCCCTCAAACCCGTAATAACTAGAAACCCGCAAACCCGCAAACCCGCAAACCCGCAAACCCGCAAACCCGTAAACCCGCAAACCCGCAAACCCGCAAACCCGCAAACCCGCAAACCCGCAAACCCGCAAACCCGCAAACCCGCAAACCCGTAAACCCGCAAACCCGCAAACCCGTAAACCCGCAAACCCGCAAACCCGCAAACCCGCAAACCCGCAAACCCGCAAACCCGCAAACCCGCAAACCCGCAAACCCGCAAACCCGTAAACCCGCAAACCCGCAAACCCGCAAACCCGCAAACCCGCAAACCCGCAAACCCGCAAACCCGCAAACCCGCAAACCCGTAAACCCGCAAACCCGCAAACCCGTAAACCCGCAAACCCGCAAACCCGCAAACCCGCAAACCCGCAAACCCGCAAACCCGCAAACCCGCACGAGAAGTGAGCAACCATATGTGGCAGGCTGGTGTGATGTGTTACGGGCTGGTGTATCGAAAATGTTCCATTGTGTTATTCTTAGGGAATCTTGTTGGTGAGGTGAGTTTTTGGCATTTGAGTTCATGTTGCTAAAGTAGAGTTTATATTTATTGCGTGTGTGATAATTTATGAAAGTTTAGCAGTATTATCGTGTATGTGGCCGACTGCAGGTACCCTAAAGACTTCAGCTGGCCAAGTAACCTTTTGTATACTACGATTCATGGAGTTTACTACCACCATACGTCGAGGCAATTGCTCCGATGAAGCCACTACAGTAAACCATTTGAAAAAATATTTTTGGCCATTTTGGGATTTATGGACAGAAATTTCGACAAATCTGTCCATAAATTACGTTCTGTCCATAAAAGCCAGGATCCTGACCAAAAATCACTGTATTGAAAATACAGGGATTTTTGCCTGCATAATGCCCTTCCACACACCTGCATAACCTATTGCAGTATGTGTATTGATGTTTGCAGGTAACCTGTGGTTTGTGAGTTTTTATGCATTCCCTGTATAGGGCCTATAAGGGTACCCACAACCTCAGAGCCAAGTAAATTAATGTCTACTACGTATTTTTGGGCCTACTACCACCATACTTCGACGCAATTACGCCGCTGAAGCCACTACAGTAAGCCATTTGAAAAAGTATTTTTGGCCATTTTGGGATTTATGGACAGAAATGTCGACAAATCTGTCCATAAATTACGTTCTGTCCATAAGAGCCAAAATCCCGACCAAAAATCCCTGTATTGAAAATACAGGGATTTTTGGCTGCATAAGGCAAAACCCCTAGCATGTACCTGACTGGTAAAATTCTCTCTATTGAGGGACATATTGTGGCTACTCTGTAGGGGTGTGTGTGGGTGTGTGTGGGGGGTTTGAGGAAAAATTGAAATATAAAATGTTCCTTTGTTTTTGTTCTCTCACATTTCATGCTTCATTTGTATTGTGTTCAAAACTAATAGGTATCCCCAAACCCACAATCCCAAAAAATTCCCACCAAACCCAACCCGCAAAAATATCCCCGATTGTTACCACTTCTTTCATTTTTCTTTTTTTATAATTATTACTTTTTTTGTATGTTCACAACTCCCAATCAACTTGATATAAAATCTCATTGGGAAATCCCCTATGCAATTGTTCCAAACCATTTTTGTGTGTTTCCAATTCATGTTCAGGAGACCCTGTACCAATATTAAAATGATCAGGGTTTGCAGTATGTAATAAAATAATCCTGTCCTTTGCAGGAATATTAGCAAGAACTTGTTCAGTAGACAAGTTGTTCCCCAAAAAGTGAAAAGATGAGGGCTTGTTATCTTGGTTCATTTTGACAATAGTTATTAGAACACATTTTAAGAGACTCACCAAGGCAAACTCAATCTGTTCTGCATAGTCTGATGTTGCGTACGTCCCATCAATCCTGCCAGTTATCCTGTTAATAAGGGCGTTGTAGGTGCCTACAATCGAGGATACGGTGTTAGCGTTTTCAGGTACAATAAGAGGATGATATTTTATTGTAGTACTGTTCTGCACAACAAACAATTCCAATTCTCTTCTGAGTTGATTCCCTTGTCCTATCCTCTTTGTAATAGACTGGTCTACAGCATGGTAAAAGCAAGTACCATCCCCCAAAACCCTGGTAATGGAGAGCTTCGGCTTTTGTGCTGTTGTTGCTTCTGCTGATGTAGGGTTATTCTTCTTCCGCTTCTTAGGAGACTTATCTTCTGGGTCTCTCTTCCTCTTTTTGGCTACATAGACAAGATCTTCAGCATCTTCAAACTGAATGCTCTCGCACTGCATTGGCATGGGGTCCCAGAATTTATGGTCGTCAGATGGTGGAGGCATCTTTGCTTGTTTGTGGGTCTGTTCAGAGTACTCTTTGTCAGTCATGACGTGGTAACTCTGTAGCATGGCCTCTTCTGCTTCAGTCAGCTGCATAAAGATGCCCTCGAGTCCACGGTCAGCAACAGATTTCAGCATGTCCTTGTACACAGGGTTTGACACTCTGTATGGCTCCACAATAGTTCTGGTTGATTTGGTCCATTTCTTCAGAGGCACTGCAACCTTGACATGCTCTGCCTTTGGGCATCTGCTCAGAGCAACGTACAACTGCCCATGTGCAAAGCACTGAGACTCTGTGAGGTCGAGTCCAACCCTATCGAGGGTCTGTCCCTGAGACTTGTTAATTGTAGAGGCGAATGACAGTGCGACAGGAAACTGGACACGCTGCATGCTGAAACCAGCCTTCTTCTCGTCAGGAGTGTTCTTAACTCTGGGGATGTTCACTTCCGTTCCAACTCTTTTAGGGTCACCCACAATGATCCCCTGAATGTTGAGCTGTGTCACGCCAGTCACAATAAACCTCGTTCCATTGCAGAGACCCTTTGGTGGGTTGAGGTTTTTAAGCAACATTAGAGGAGCACCAACCTTGACAGTGATGCAGTGGTCAGGTATGCCTGTCTGCTGGTACGCATTCATCACGTCTGAGTCAATGGCAGATTCTCCCTCAACAGACTCCTCTGTGCATGTGTCCTTCCCTGTAAGCTGGAACTCATGGAGTACTTCTTTTTGTTTCCCACACAGCCTCTTGAGACAAATGTTGTTCATTGCCTTCTGAGCTTTGTTAGTTGGTGCAAGGATCATGCCATTTCCAACTACACCTTCTCCAATCAGAGGGAAGACGTGGGTGATTAAATCATCAGGTACAACATAATCCCCACAATCCTTTCGGTAGAGGTTTCTTGGGAGAGATATGGAACCGTCTCTATCGTTGCACGACCCATCGCCAATGGTTCCCAGGTAGGTAGCCCAATTTTTGTCATCCTTCTGCCTCATTATCTCGACAAGGGACAGCATAGTCATATTTTGGAATAGAGGAGAAGTATGCAGACAGTTTTTAAGCGTGGCACTCTTGTCTCCCTCAGTGACAGGAAGAATCTGCTTGAAGTCGCCACCAAGAACCACAGTAATTCCACCAAACCACATGGCCTTTTCAGTAACCTTTCTGCAGGTTCTGTCGAGAAGTTCTATGTGGCCCCTGTTTGCCATCACCACCTCATCAAAGACAATGAGATCCGTTGCGCGGATGAGATCTTCAATTTCTTTTGTCAGTTTGCAGACAGAGTGGTGGTCATCAGGGTACAGATCAAGAGGAAACTTGAATCTGTTGTGGGATGTTCTTCCTCCAGGCAGGAGCATTGCTGCAATACCAGAGCTTGCGACTGCAAGGGCAATGTTAGGACGATGTGTGTCATCTTGCGCCGGAACCCCTCTGTGGCTTCTGCACCAACTGAGCATGGCCTGGTAGGTAAACGTTTTTCCAGTCCCTGCAGCACCCTGAAGCAGAAACATCTCGCCTTTGCCCTGAGTCACAGAGAGTTGAACACGCTGAACTGCTTCCATCTGTTTTGTATTGAGCTTAGGTTGAATCTTCTCCCACTCTTGCCACTGCTTTTCCATGTTGTAGATTTCATCCTTCATAACCCAAGACACTCCATCGTTCGCACTCCTCACAGCAGCTGTTGGTGTTGGGAGTCCAAAGACTTCTAGCTTTACATCCGACCCACAAATGTTTCTCAACACATTCTGAATATCCAACAGTGCTTCATTTTCCTCCTGCTCAGATACCGTAGCCTCCCCATCCGGTGCAGTCTCTCCCTGCTTCAGAGGACGCTTGCACAGCTCCACCTTGTATGTCTTCCAGAGTTCTTTCATGTCATTAGGAGGAATAGCAAAGGAGTTGAGTAGAACAGCAAGGGTAAACCTGAGGCATCTTCCTGACACAGTGGTTTTGACTGCATCCACAAGTGTAAGCTTCACAAGTTTACCATCCTGAAGGAGCCCCATTTCATTTGCTGCATCCGTAAAGGACTCGCACTTTTTCCCTTCTACAGTCATCAGGTCATCAAAGCTAGTGGGTCCTTTTCTCACCATGAGGATCGTGCGCAGAGCCTGAAGCTCCTTATCCAAAACAGGGGTTCTGTACAGGCGACCAATAGCCAGAAGATGGGACTTTGCAGCTCGTGATCTGTCCGTTGTGACAAGCGACTCAGTCCTGGGGCAGTACACGTAGCTTTTTCTCAGGGTCCACTCTGCTTTATCTCTGGAGAAGGCAAAGTATTCAGGAACAGTGATGTAGTTCAGGGTTTGTATTCCCTGGTACTTGGAAGACGGGTCACGTTTTGCGTCACTATTTGCAGCAAACCAGGCTGTGAGTGTTGTGTCCGTGGCCTTGTCAAGAGCCTCTGCCTCCTTGCCAGGAAAGTAGTACAGCCTTTGCTGGCCTGCAAGATGAACATCAAGTCTGGTGACACTTGGGTCAATGTATCTCATCTTTGTTCCGAGAAGGTATCCAATGGCCTCAAGTGACCCAATGTGTATGCCTGTCAGATAGCTCATGCACTCATCCGTTTTGTTTTTTTCCCCGTCTTTGGCTGAAACTGAAACATTAGCATACTCATCGTCCTTGAACAGATACTTGAAGAGGTATCTGATGACAACTGGAGATCCAACAGCCTCTATGTTGAAGTGGCTCATGAACTGGGTGAGAAGAACTATGTTGTAGGAAACAACATAGCGGTTGTCTCTACAGCTGGGGTGTACCTTCCCTTCTGTGGCCAGCTTTCTTGCCCGCTCTTGGTCTTTTTCCGCAACAGCGCTTGTTCTCCCATTTTCAGGCCGCATACCATAGCTGTACATTCCTGTCTCAGTTGCCAGGGTATCTTCCCGAAAGTTTTTAGGGTAGTGCTGTTTGCACCGTGCGTTGCCGTCTGGGCCGGGCACCTTGCATCGTGCACTGGGCACAGTATCACACTTGGTGTGCATCATCTGCTCCGACACCAAGTTGTATAGCTCTTCTTGCGTTTCGGGATCAGGCAACTGGCAGGACACCGCCATGTCAAAAATGGCTGCAGACTTCGGCTTATGCTCCTTGGAAACCCACAGAAGAAGATGCAAGTGGGGGAGTCCGCGCTTCTGGTACTCCACCACACGAACCATTGCCTGGTACGTCCCGAGTGCATTCTCTTTCAACTTTTTCTCAAGTTGATCCATCTTGAGGTTGAAGACTCGGTGCACAAGATCAGACCTGTCACAGGGTCTTTCTCCTGGACGCAGCTCCCTGAGAATCTCTGGCCAGTGTGGGTTGGCTGTCATGGTCAGGAAATAATCGGGGCAGCCAAGACGGGCCTTCAACGCAAGTGAATCGTTGAGGTCTTGAATCCTAGCTCTCTTCCCACGCGGGTAGCTGGCATAGAGGGTGGTGGTGGCTGTTGTAGTGTCATTGGTCGCATCGTGTGTGGTGACGCGACGGTTTTCCACCACTGTCGTAACACGGGCCTCTTCAAGGAATTCTTTTGTTGCATACTTCTTTACTATCTGCTGGCTGTGGTAAGATATGCGTTGCGTAATGGCACGGATGCCAAGCTGAAGGAAGAAGTATTCTGTCAGCTTGCGCCCTATAAGTGCAGGCCCTGGTTCCCCATCTGGGTTCTTCTCGGTCGCCCGTGAAAACAGGTGGAAGCAGCCATACTCCTGTGCTGACACACCACTGTAGGGGTTTGGCGTTGCTTCATCTTTTCGACTGTGTCTCCAACCTGTACTGTCCTTTGGACACACATGGATAAGGGGAAAACACAGCGGCTCAAACCTCGCATCAAAATCCGATATCTTTCTGCTGTATCTATCGCTTCCTTCACCTTCACCTTCAGCTTCTCCCTGCATAATAACGCTGTACTGCTGCCGGCCCCAACCTGCTGCGTATTTGTGATCATCTGTTCCAGTACTGACAGTATATACAGCCCGCAATTCATCTTCTGCAGCGGCGTTTGCGTACTCCCGTCCCGTCTTCTCAGGTCCTCGCAGATCGTCAAAGTTAATGGCCACATGTGTGTTCTCTTCGGCACTGTCCATCAGAACTGAGGCTCTCCTGAACATCCTGACATAGCAATTGTCTTTCAGCATGGTCATGATGTCCTGGTAGAGAGTAGTGTCGCGTTCCAGTTCTGGGATCCTCTCCATCTCTTGCAAGCCTTTCAAGGCGCGGTCCTGCTCGTTGTATCCACCAACAAACCAGGTTTGGTTTCTTGTTTCCGCATCGTCAGACAGGCCCATAATTTTCTTCACCCCTTTTCCTTTTACAACTATGTTGTGTATTCCGCGTGTGTTGGAAAACAACTTGTGGGGGGTATGCAATGCCTTGGCCATCTGATGATAAGAATTCAGGCGGTATGAATTCTTGAGAAACATTTGATCCGAGAACAATCTTTTGTGGTTGTCGTTCTCAAATTCAATTGGCCCAGGGATGTCTCTCGCCTTGATCCTGTTGCAGCAAATTCCATATCTCCCTTCTCCTCGGACCTCACCAGAGAAGAGCTTTGCACCACATTTTCTACAGACAGAATTCATCCCCCCAATGTCAGCATAAGACACGCATCCATTTGTGTAGTCTTCAAGCTTCATTGCAGCTGAGTGGAGGCTTGGGTCAAGACTTCTCCCACACATTTCCGAAGTAGAAACCCTATTTTCGAATTCTGCAACTAATGCTTGACAGATGGGTCCGTTTGTTCTCAGTGTATCGGACCTCTTCTCGAGCCATCTTTCGCAGATGTCATTTGCACAGTTCTCTATTGATCCAAGAATGTACGGAGAAAGTCCTTGCATGCCATGACTTTTTTCTTCCTCAAGCAACTTGATTCTCTTCTTGTCGGAGTATGTGAGAGAATCAAGAGAACGGTTCCAGCGAGACTCTAACTCAGGATGTACAGCAAAGAGATCCCTGAACGAAGATTTATTAGTTATTGTTCTAATAGAAGCAATAACGTACGCAAGACGGCATTTTGCAACGTGCGTGATGTGCATGTACCTGAAGAGACAATGTGGATCATGTATTTTTGTTTTGTTGTATCTCTGTAAACACCACTCACAGACATCGTATTGAGTGTGTGGTGCAGAGCTTTCGTACTGGCTGCAGAAAAAATTTATATCTTCTAACTGCATTTGTGATGTTTCAGCCGAGAGACGCAAAGATTCACGCATGTCCGACAGGTATCTAGACCATCCATTCGATGGGGGCTCTCTGGCGCAGTCATCCAAATCTCCATCTATCATATGACCATAGAGATCTTGATATCCCCCTTCCAACATAGTTATGGTGTGTTATGTTTTTCTGTTTGTAATGACTGATGATGGATAAAAATGTTCTCAGAATTATTGGAAAAATAGGACATTCCTTTTTTGTTGTTGTATTATGTGATTTGATATTCTGTGTCTGACAAAATATACAAATATATTGGAAGAGTAGGAAAAATTCGGAAAACAAATAAATAACAAACAAAAAGTAACTGAGACAAAAAAACCCGAAAACCCGCAAGCCCACAAAGACATATCCCCACTTATCGCTATTTTGTATTTTGTTTTCTTTTTTTATCCCTTATGTTCACAACTCTATCACACAAATCATTGCATCAATAGACCTGTCACAGGCTCCCCCTTGAATAAGTATTTAAACAAATACTTAACAACAAGGACCCCGCGCACTTCCTCATTGTTTCTGTGGCGCCGATATTTCAGGAGAAGATTGTATTGAACCACCCACCTGTCGTTCATCAGATACTGACTGAAAGCTTTGTAGAGGTTTGGGTGTGCGAATGGTCCCGGGAGTTGTACAATGTGATCCACATTTAAAGGGTTCTTCGGTGATGTTCTGTTGTCTTTCCAAAGAATTGCGTGAGCATGAGGCAGACCCCTCTTCTGGTACTCCATCACCACCACCATTGCAATGTGATCCCCAAGAACATTTTTTTCTCTGATATAATTTACAAGCTCCTTCACCTTGAGGTAGAAGATGCGGTGCACCAGATCCGGACGGTCAATAGCTGTCTCCCCTTCTAGCAGATTAGACTGAATCTCATACCACATTGGGTTGAACGTCATAGTTTGTTTGTGTGTTATTCTTCCTTCTGCTGATAAATAAAAATGTACTTTGTTATTTCAGAAAAATAGAAAAAAATTTTTTTTTCTATTTTTTTATTGTATCTGATATTTTGTGTCTGAAAAAATATACAAATAAAACGGAAAAATTAAAAACAGAAGACAATGCTCGAGCGACACCTTTCTCTTTTATGGTGTCATAAAACGGGAGGGAAAAAGTAAAGATTGTTTGTTGTTTGCTTCCACACCGCTTCTGTTTCAGATGAAAGTTTTTTTTAAGGCTGTCCTTACAAGCGTATGCCAAAACGCTCGCCTCATGGGTGTGGACTTTTTTTTATAAAATATAAATTGAGTAGGGGAAAAAAAGCGGGGGAATGCGCAGAAGCACTATTTTTTACGGGGATCATTTTGTCAAATACTACAACTACTAAAAAAATTTACTGTAAAAAATAATGATAAAAATTCCTAAAAATATTCTTCATCATCATCGTCATCATCTTCTGGAAGTGGGATGGGGGTGGTGACCTGGGGTGCGGTAACCTGGGGTGTGGTAACCTGGGGTGTGGTAACCTGGGGGGTGGTCACCAGGGGGCTTTTTTTCTTGTAATTCCTCCTGGGTTTTGGAGATTTTTCCTCGTGCACTTTGACGTGGTTATTAAGTGCAGATAAGGTTTCGCAAACCTTCTTGCACGTTTCACAAACCCATACTCCTCTCCTCGCTGGAGTACGAGTACGAGTTGGGGGGGTCTCCGGTGTTGTGGGGGTCTCAAGTGTGGGCGTCTCAAGTGTGGGGGTCTCAGGTGTTATAGCCTCCTGAGACATCCTCGAATTGCGCTGTGATTATTATTTGTATCAGTTGAATAAAACCAAATAGTCATTATACCTTTGGTGTATCAACCCTCCTCCTCTTGTTTTGGTGGTTAACGATGTGTTCAATCGCACGTTCATGCTGTGTTAAGAAGAATTTAAAAGTAATAACTGTAATATTACATACCAGTGATGTGTAGAAGCTGTGGGCTGAACGGATCATGTTGTGAGCTTCTGTGAGTTGCCTGCACATTTCTTTAGTTTTCTCCATCTGGATATGTAGATCCGTGATCAGACCCGCAAGACTATCATCAACCGGCTCATTAAGCACATTGTTTCTGATAACGTCATCCGGGAGCTCATCATCCGGCTGTGAATTAGGCCCTTCTTCAGTTGGAGTAGGAAGGAGCATCGGGGCTTCCGCAAGGAGATTGGTGGACTGCAAATCATCACTCCACGGTGTCGGTTTCTTGGGGTCCATGTTGTTGTTTTTGTTTGTGTCGTAGGATTTTCTGGGGAGGGGAATGAATAAGAGAAATATATTAAGTAGGACCTACCAAAAAAATGGTATCTCCTGGGCTACAGACCACAAATCTAATTCATCTCCATCCATCTAATGCCTGAATTAAATTTGGTTAAAGGGTAAGGTGGCATTCCCTCCTACATACATCCCACACCGCAGGGAAACACCAATACATATACAACTACCCAGTCAACTCGTAAACCTGTGTAGTCAATTTTGCTGTTTTTACAGTGTTTTCTATTGGTGAGTGAGTTTGTAGGAGTGCCGTCACCATAGGAATAGTAATCTGAACATATATTAGCAATATTGTGTATACTGTGTATACTGTGTATACTGTGTATACTGTGTATACTGTGTATACTGTGTATACTGTGTATACTGTGTATACCTGCAACCCATGCCTTTTATGGTTGGTCAGTGAGTCTGTAGGAGTGCCGTCACCATAGGAATAATAATCTGAACATATATTAGCAATATTTTGTTGTTGTTGAGTTTGCGGGTTTGCAGAATATACTGTGTATACTGTGTATACTGTGTATACTGTGTATACTGTGTATACTGTGTATACTGTGTATACTGTGTATACTGTGTATACTGTAGTTTTTTAGCAATATTATATTTACTATTACGGGTTTGCTATTGTATGGAAATATTATTGGGTGTGTCCAGGGGTAAACACTCAGCAGAGTAAGTATGTAAGCACACTCACAGAACAGACTGGCAAAGTGTATCTCTTTTTACCTCACACTCCCCTCTTGTTTTTGTAAACCACCCAGGCACCCTTCATCCTCCATACCCAAACACCACAGCCTAACACACATTTTTTGAACACAACATGAACACACTATTAGAAGGCAAAGTGATAGAAGCAAGAGACCCTGGAAACTGTGCCCAGCTTGTTGCATTCCATTTTTCAGAAACATGTGAAACGAAAGGACGAACAGCATATCTTCAAGGAACCCTTGGAAATAGGCCACTGAATGTGTGCATACTATTTCACAGAGGGAAATGTAAGTCACAGAAGACGTGCCGTCAACTACATGTCAGTCCAGATGCTGTGGACAGACTTCGCGATGAAATGGCGGGCCAGTGCTGCGCACTTCATTCCGGAAAATGGGTCAGCAAAAAATGCGTCATGTTGAAGGGAAAGGACAATATAGCATTGCTCTCTGTGAGCAATTTCAGCAGTACAAGAGGTTTGGAGGAGCTTTTGCGCCGGGGGGACAAGATTATTGTACAAAAGAACAGGATTTGTGGGCTGAACAAATTGAAGAGATGCAAATGGGGGGAGCGTTGTATCAACATCCATATATGCCGAGAACTTGACCTGGAGAACCTTGCATCATTCTGCCCTTCCAGTACTTGCTCCAGCAGTGAATCCTATGCAGACACCTGGCAGGAATGCACATCGAGCAGCAAATCTAGTGTTGATACCCTATCTCCCTCAGCATCTGAAATAACCTTCATGGCACTGAACAGGTTTGCTGCACACTGGGTTTAATAAATAAAAACCAAGACAAAAGAAAACAAAAATAAAGAACACTCCAAATTAAATAATATTGCAACCCATCCCAATTATTACTTATCCCTCCATCTGTTTTTCTTGTATTCTTTAAGTTTTTATTGTCTTACTCAACGGACTAACACATCACAGGCCACTACTACAAATATACTGTCAACACAACAAGAACACAATGAGCTCAGTAGATTCTGTTCAGCAGTATTCTGTCATATCAACAGCAGGAGGCAGCATAGGAAACACAGACTCAGACTTTGAACCCAGCGGTTGCTTCAACATCACTGACATTACAGGACCCACCAATCCAGTGGAGCGAGGATACGCATCAGTTCTGCTGAATGGCTTACAACTTATACGTTGCAACCTCCCGCTCCCAGGGAAAGAAGAAACACTCACAGTGTCAGCTAATGAAGACATAAACATCACTGGGGAAAAGGGCGGGCTTGGCCTTGACGCTCTCTTTATCACAACTCATGATCCGCTTCCTGGGAGTGCATGGAATGCAACCCTGAAATGTACCTGTGAAGGCCGTGAGGACTTTGAAGTTGATCTTGGGAACCTCGTGCAATCTCAAGATGCATCACACTCTGGCCACTACATTGCATACCACCCAACTACATTCACAGTGAAGGTTCAACACATGCCAATTGACAATGTGAAGCAAGGGTCCGCAGAGAGGCAACTTGTTAAAGAGGTCAGAGCTATTTTGGAAAACCCACGGCTGAATGTGTGCAGAGGTTCTCTGGGGTCTATTGTGCTGAGCAACAAAGCGAAGGAGAGTCCACTCTACGACAACGTTGTGGGGAAATGCTACGGTGGTGCCTGGCAGGAATTTCTCAGGGCCCATCCTGAGGACTTCTCTCTGTTCCACTATTCTGATGAGGATATTGTTGAAAATTGTCTTGCTCCACAGATAAAAAAGTCTGATGCACGTGTCTGCCTCTTTGGAACACCGCTCTCTTCAGTGCGCGAAATAGACAAGTCTAGAAGCAAAGTCCAACGTGAAGATGAGGAAAATCTTAAAAAGGCCCTGCTAGGAATGCTCTCTGAAGGCCCCATGTCCCAGAAGGAGCTGTTGCAGAAGTTGAATGGATTTGAAGTGTTCACAAACTCTCTATTCCCAAGCCACTCTCTTCTCATGCGGTTTCTCTCCAGACACGATAAAACATTTGTGTGGACAGCAGGGCCCGACCAGCCTACGCGTATTGGCCTGGCTTCTTCTGATAGAATTCTCTGCCACGAAAGTCAGAACTATATAAAACCTAGCACAAGTAGCACATCTCAGAAGCACAGCCTACCTCGTTTTCTTAATCAGCACATAGGGTTCAACATGAAGCCAACTTCTCAACAGCAGCCAGTGTACCGACATGATCCATACAGCACCGTGCCATTCTACTATTCCCAATAATATGTAACTACACCAGTTCCGCAAACCCAGATGACCAGTCACCCATATGTGAACCCCTCTCCCTACCTACCCTCACATAAAAAAAAGAAGAAAAAAAAGAAAGAAATCAAATAAAGAAGGATGCAAAGAGAGAAAAAAAGAAATAAAGAGCTTGCACTGTTTCACAAAAATGAAGGAAAAAAGAAAAAAAGTGATATCTCCCCCACTCCCTCTGCTTAGACATAGTTTTTTACCTTCCCCCAGCCAAGAAACAACAACACATCACACCACAGCTCACCAGAGAACCACAACTTCATGTGTACAAGGGCAGTATACATTCACACTCTCTCGGTTTCTAGGCTTCTAGGGAAAGGTTCTAGGCACTCCCGTGGTGTTACTCACCCACAAACCCACGCAAACCCAAAAGGCATGAGGCAATGTCCTCAGAATCCTCCACTGACCCCCCCAGTCCTCTCATTTGCAAGTCTCCACACCTCTCACCACAGGAACACCTAAGACAACACACGGGGGGGTTGTAATTTATGGACAGATTTTACGGATATTCTGTCCATAAATTTGGTTCTGTCCATAAAAGCTCAATTTTTGCATTCGGAAAATTTTCCAGGATTTTGCCTTTTTTTTGGTGCACATGGTGTTTTCTCTTGGTTTTCTGGTTTCTCGCTGGGTTTGGAGGTCCCTGCTGTGTGTGTGTGGGTTGTGGCCCTGACCGTGAACCACCCACCCTACGTGGCCCACCCCCCAAACCCCCCCACCACAAGTATATACCCACAGACTCAAACCACAGAACAACACATACCCTTAAACACGTACAAACTTCAACATGGATGATGACCAGCAAGCAATCGTCTGTGACAATGGGTCTGGGATGGTGAAGGCAGGTTTCGCAGGAGACGATGCCCCGAGGTCCGTGTTTCCGTCCATTGTTGGAAGGCCAAAGACTGCTGCAGCAATGATGGGAACGGCAAAGAAGGAAGCCTATATTGGTGACGACGCACAGTCCAAGCGTGGTATTCTGCTGATCAAGTATCCGATTGAGCATGGTATCATCACAAACTGGGATGACATGGAAAAGATCTGGCACCACACCTTCTTCAACGAGCTCCGTGTTGCACCTGAGGATCACCCTGTGCTTCTCACAGAAGCGCCCATGAACCCAAAGGCCAACCGTGAAAAGATGACACAGATCATGTTTGAGACGTTCAACAGCCCTGCAATGTACGTTGGGATCCAGGCGGTGCTGTCCCTGTACTCGTCTGGACGCACAACAGGAATTGTTCTTGACTCAGGAGATGGTGTGACCCACACAGTTCCCATCTACGAGGGGTACTCTCTGCCACACGCCGTGCTTCGTATTGACATGGCTGGAAGAGACATGACAGACTGGATGATTAAGCTTCTGACAGAACGTGGTAACAGCTTTGTCACCTCTGCAGAGCGCGAGATTGTGCGTGATGTGAAAGAAAAGCTCGCCTACGTTGCCTTGGTATGCATATTTTTTACAGGAAAAAGAAAACCCAAAAACCCACCAGGACTTTGACGAGGAGATGTCCCTGGCCTCGTCATCATCGTCGTTGGAAAAGGACTACGAGCTTCCCGATGGACAGGTGATCACAGTGGGCTCAGAGAGATTCCGTTGCCCTGAGGCACTCTTCAAGCCACAGTTCATTGGGCTTGAGGCAAATGGCATCCATGAGACGGTGTACAACTCCATCATGAAGTGTGACATCGATGTGCGTAAGGACTTGTACGCCAACATTGTTCTCTCAGGAGGAACTACCATGTACGAGGGGCTTGCAGACCGTCTTTCCAAGGAAGTCACAAACCTGGCACCAAACAGCATGAAGATCAAGGTTGTTGCCCCACCGGAGAGAAAGTACTCTGTGTGGATTGGAGGGTCTATTCTCTCTTCCCTTTCCACCTTTGCGTCCATGTGGGTAAAGAAGGAGGAGTATGATGAGAGTGGCCCAGGGATTGTTCATAAGAAGTGCTTCTAGTCATAAAAAACGACAAATGAATACAAAAAAATTAAAATAAAAAATGCAAAATAAAAATCAAGACAAAACAAAAAAAACAAATACAAACTTTCGGGGTGTTGGGGATAGGGTTATTGCGAGAACTTGCCTGTAGTGTGGATTTTTTTTATTTGATTGTACTGTATATTCCGTCGTATGCGGCAAAAATTACAAATGATACAAACAAAAAAGCAAAATTTAATATATTTTTAACACAAATAAAACCAAAATAATAAAAGGAGACATGAATACAAAAGAAAATAAGACAGCAAACAAAAAAAACACCAAAGCAGAAACAAAAGCAAAAAACAAAACCAAAAAGTGAAAAAATAAAAAAGAAACATACTATTTTCCCTGTTAAGCTTGAAACACCCATAAACCCCAACACACACTACACAGAAACAATAATACCTCTGTCCAACACATACTAACAATAACAGAAACTAATCTACCTCTTTCCAAGCCTCCATAGCATTCATCAATACCCTCTGCTACCTTCTCTCACAAACCTTTGCGCATAATATATAACATGCACAAAAGACAAGAAAACCTATACGGTTATTATAGAATATTTTCGGCAGTCTATATGTTGGAAACAACACTTTCTATGATGGCACTCCTACCAACCATAAGAGGCATGAGTATCAGGTATACATAGTATACACTGTATACACACCATACACTGTGTATACTTGTATACACAGCAAACACAGTACTGATCATGGCCTATATGTTCCAAACTACATGTTCTATGGTGACGGCACTCCTACTAAATCACTGACCAACCATAAGAGGCATTAGTTGCAGGTTTACACACTGTACACAGTATACACAGTATACACAGTGATGGTCATAGCCTATATGTTCTATGATGAGGACACTCCTACAAACTCCAACCTCACTGAACTGAGCCCATACCAACCCCCTCCGCTCACTCCACCCACTCCACCCACATATTACTACAGTAACACAAAAGTGACACATATATTTTCACCATGGGTAACATTACCTCTGCACTGACAACTCTCTTTGCAGGGAAGAAGAATGTGAAGATGCTGATGGTGGGGCTCGATGCTTCTGGCAAGACCACTGTGCTGTACAAGCTGAAGTTAGGGGATTTGATCACATCCATACCGACGATCGGGTTCAATGTGGAGACAGTGGAGTACAAGAACCTCAAGTTCACTATGTGGGACGTTGGTGGCCAGGACAAGCTGAGACCGCTGTGGCGCCACTACTTTGAGGGGACTGATGGCATTATATTTGTTGTTGACAGCAACGACAGGGACAGAATTTCTCTTGCACGTGATGAGCTGCACAAGCTGGCAACAGATGATGCCCTCCGTGATGCAACACTTCTTGTGCTTGCAAACAAACAGGATCTTCCAAAGGCGATGACCCCAGCTGAAATGACTGACAAACTTGGGCTGCACTCTCTAAGGCTCCGGGAGTGGTACATCCAGGGAAGTTGCGCTGCAACTGGTGAAGGTTTGTATGAAGGACTTGACTGGCTGTCATCCTCCATGAAGTCAAGAAACTAGGGTTTTTTAAAGGATATAGGGAGGAAATACAAAAACTGAGACTGGGGAGGGACGACAAGACACATCTAGCCTGTCATGTCAATGTTTTCTTCAAATACAGAGATATGAAAACAAATGCTCCAACAAAAACAAAAAAGGAATGTTCAATCAAACCCAATGCACCCGTATTTTTGCTTTATCACTTGTCTAAAATCTTTATTCCTTCCATAATCTTTTGCCAACATACCCACACGCCAACATCAGCTTCTACTTTCCAACATCATACTACAACATGCAAATATACAAGGTGAGGAATTCTGACCGCCCTGCTTAATAGAGACTGAGATACAGTAGTGTATCACACATGTTGGACTGGTGCACAAGGGTTCTGGGGGAACCCCACGTACTATGAGTTTACACAGTAATTCCCTGTGTATGACCCTGTAAGGGTACCCACAGACCTCAGTAGGCCAAGTAAATTGATGTCTACTATGTATTTTTGGGCCCACGACCACCATACTTTGACGCCATTGCTCCGATGAAGCCACTACAGTAAGCCATTTGAAAACATGTTTTTGGCCATTTTGGGATTTATGGACAGAAATGTTGACAAATCTGTCCATAAATTACGTTCTGTCCATAAAAGCCAGGATCCTGGCCAAAAATCCCTGTATTGAAAATACAGGGATTTTTGGCTTTGCTCCACACAGTGTACACAGAGCACTACACAGTGTACACAGTATACACAGTGTACACGGCACTCCTACAATCCCACTGACCAACCATAAAAGGCAAGGGTTGCTGGAAAACACAGTGTAAACAGTGTACACAGTGTACACAGTGTACACAGTGTAAACACTGTACACAGTATACACAGTATACACAGGACAAAATATTGCTAATATATGTTAAGATTATTATTCCTATGGTGACAGCACTCCTAAAAACCCACTGACCAACCATAAAAGGCAAGGGTTGCTGGTATACACAGTGTAAACAGTGTACATAGTGTACACAGTGTACACAGTGTACACAGTATACACAGTATACACAGTATACACAGTGTAAACAGTGTACACAGTGTAAACACTGTACACAGTATACACAGTATACACAGGACAAAATATTGCTAATATATGTTAAGATTATTATTCCTATGGTGACGGCACTCCTACAAACCCACTGACCAACCATAAAAGACAAGGGTTGCTGGTATACACAGTATACACAGTGTAAACAGTGTACACAGTGTAAACACTGTGCACAGTATACACAGTATACACAGTATACACAGTGTAAACAGTGTACACAGTGTAAACACTGTACACAGTATACACAGTATACACAGGACAAAATATTGCTAATATATGTTAAGATTATTATTCCTATGGTGACGGCACTCCTACAAACCCACTGACCAACCATAAAAGGCAAGGGTTGCTGGTATACACAGTGTAAACAGTGTACACAGTGTACACAGTGTACACAGTGTACACAGTGTACATAGTGTACACAGCATACACAGGACAAAATATTGCTAATATATGTTAAGATTATTATTCCTATGGTGACAGCACTCCTACAAACCCACTGACCAACCATAAAAGGCAAGGGTTGCTGGTATACACAGTGTAAACAGTGTACACAGTGTACACAGTGTACACAGTGTACACAGTGTACACAGTATACACAGTATACACAGGACAAAATATTGCTAATATATGTTAAGATTATTATTCCTATGGTGACGGCACTCCTACAAACCCACTGACCAACCATAAAAGGCAAGGGTTGCTGGTATACACAGTGTAAACAGTGTACACAGTGTACACAGTGTACACAGTGTACATAGTGTACACAGCATACACAGGACAAAATATTGCTAATATATGTTAAGATTATTATTCCTATGGTGACAGCACTCCTACAAACCCACTGACCAACCATAAAAGGCAAGGGTTGCTGGTATACACAGTGTAAACACTGTACACAGTGTACACAGTGTAAACACAGTACACAGTATACTCAGTATACACAGGACAAAATATTGCTAATATATGTTAAGATTATTATTCCTATGGTGACGGCACTCCTACAAACCCACTGACCAACCATAAAAGGCAAGGGTTGCTGGTATACACAGTGTAAACAGTGTACACAGTGTACACAGTGTACACAGTGTACACAGTATACACAGTATACACAGGACAAAATATTGCTAATATATGTTAAGATTATTATTCCTATGGTGACGGCACTCCTACAAACCCACTGACCAACCATAAAAGGCAAGGGTTGCTGGTATACACAGTGTAAACAGTGTACACAGTGTAAACAGTGTACACAGTGTACACAGTGTACATAGTGTACACAGCATACACAGGACAAAATATTGCTAATATATGTTAAGATTATTATTCCTATGGTGACAGCACTCCTACAAACCCACTGACCAACCATAAAAGGCAAGGGTTGCTGGTATACACAGTGTAAACAGTGTACACAGTGTACACAGTGTACACAGTGTACACAGTATACACAGTATACACAGGACAAAATATTGCTAATATATGTTAAGATTATTATTCCTATGGTGACGGCACTCCTACAAACCCACTGACCAACCATAAAAGGCAAGGGTTGCTGGTATACACAGTGTAAACAGTGTACACAGTGTACACAGTGTACACAGTGTACACAGTGTACATAGTGTACACAGCATACACAGGACAAAATATTGCTAATATATGTTAAGATTATTATTCCTATGGTGACAGCACTCCTACAAACCCACTGACCAACCATAAAAGGCAAGGGTTGCTGGTATACACAGTGTAAACACTGTACATAGTGTACACAGTGTAAACACAGTACACAGTATACTCAGTATACACAGGACAAAATATTGCTAATATATGTTAAGATTATTATTCCTATGGTGACGGCACTCCTACAAACCCACTGACCAACCATAAAAGGCAAGGGTTGCTGGTATACACAGTGTAAACAGTGTACACAGTGTACACAGTGTACACAGTGTACACAGTGTACACAGTGTACATAGTGTACACAGTATACACAGGACAAAATATTGCTAATATATGTTAAGATTATTATTCCTATGGTGACAGCACTCCTACAAACCCACTGACCAACCATAAAAGGCAAGGGTTGCTGGTATACACAGTGTAAACAGTGTACACAGTGTACACAGTGTACACAGTGTACACAGTATACACAGCATACAGAGGACAAAATATTGCTAATATATGTTAAGATTATTATTCCTATGGTGACAGCACTCCTACAAACCCACTGACCAACCATAAAAGGCAAGGGTTGCTGGTATACACAGTGTAAACACTGTACACAGTGTACACAGTGTAAACACAGTACACAGTATACTCAGTATACACAGGACAAAATATTGCTAATATATGTTAAGATTATTATTCCTATGGTGACGGCACTCCTACAAACCCACTGACCAACCATAAAAGGCAAGGGTTGCTGGTATACACAGTGTAAACAGTGTACACAGTGTACACAGTGTACACAGTGTACATAGTGTACACAGCATACACAGGACAAAATATTGCTAATATATGTTAAGATTATTATTCCTATGGTGACAGCACTCCTACAAACCCACTGACCAACCATAAAAGGCAAGGGTTGCTGGTATACACAGTGTAAACAGTGTACACAGTGTACACAGTGTACACAGTGTACACAGTGTACACAGTATACACAGTATACACAGGACAAAATATTGCTAATATATGTTAAGATTATTATTCCTATGGTGACGGCACTCCTACAAACCCACTGACCAACCATAAAAGGCAAGGGTTGCTGGTATACACAGTGTAAACAGTGTACACAGTGTACACAGTGTACACAGTGTACATAGTGTACACAGTATACACAGGACAAAATATTGCTAATATATGTTAAGATTATTATTCCTATGGTGACGGCACTCCTACAAACCCACTGACCAACCGTAAAAGACAAGGCTTGCTGGTACACACAGTATACACAGTGTAAACAGTGTACACAGTGTACACAGTGTAAACACTGTACACAGTATACACAGCATACGCAGGACAAAATATTGCTAATATATGTTAAGATTATTATTCCTATGGTGACGGCACTCCTACAAACCCACTGACCAACCATAAAAGGCAAGGGTTGCTGGTATACACAGTGTAAACAGTGTACACAGTGTACACACTATAAACACTGTACACAGTATACACAGTATACACAGGACAAAATATTGCTAATATATGTTAAGATTATTAATCCTATGGTGACGGCACTCCTACAAACCCACTGACCAACCGTAAAAGACAAGGCTTGCTGGTACACACAGTATACACAGTGTAAACAGTGTACACAGTGTACACAGTGTACACAGTGTACACAGTGTACACAGTGTACACAGTGTAAACACTGTACACAGTATACACAGCATACGCAGGACAAAATATTGCTAATATATGTTAAGATTATTATTCCTATGGTGACGGCACTCCTACAAACCCACTGACCAACCATAAAAGGCAAGGGTTGCTGGTACACACAGTATACACAGTGTAAACAGTGTAAACAGTGTACACAGTGTACACAGTGTACACAGTGTACACACTGTACACAGTATACACAGTATACACAGGACAAAATATTGCTAATATATGTTAAGAGTATTATTCCTATGGTGACGGCACTCCTACAAACCCACTGACCAACCGTAAAAGACAAGGCTTGCTGGTACACACAGTATACACAGTGTACACAGTGTAAACAGTGTACACAGTGTACACAGTGTAAACACTGTACACAGAAAACACAGCATACACAGGACAAAATATTGCTAAAAAATGTTAAGATTATTATTCCTATGGTGACGGCACTCCTACAAACCCACTGACCAACCATAAAAGGCAAGGGTTGCTGGTATACACAGTGTAAACAGTGTACACAGTGTACACACTATAAACACTGTACACAGTATACACAGTATACACAGGACAAAATATTGCTAATATATGTTAAGATTATTAATCCTATGGTGACGGCACTACTACAAACCCACTGACCAACCATAAAAGGCAAGGGTTGCTGGTACACACAGTATACACAGTGTACACAGTATACACAGTGTAAACAGTGTAAACAGTGTAAACAGTGTACACAGTGTACACAGTGTACACAGTGTACACACTGTACACAGTATACACAGTATACACAGGACAAAATATTGCTAATATATGTTAAGAGTATTATTCCTATGGTGACGGCACTCCTACAAACCCACTGACCAACCGTAAAAGACAAGGCTTGCTGGTACACACAGTATACACAGTGTACACAGTGTACACAGTGTACACAGTGTACACAGTGTAAACACTGTACACAGTATACACAGCATACACAGGACAAAATATTGCTAATATATGTTAAGATTATTATTCCTATGGTGACGGCACTCCTACAAACCCACTGACCAACCATAATTGCTATGGGTTGCAGGTTTTCACAGTGACCCGCACGACCCCCACGACCCACATAACCCCCACGACCCCCACGACCCCCACAACCCCCACGACCCCCCCAACCCCCACGACCCCCACAACCCCCACGACCCCCACGACCCCCACGACCCCCACAACCCCCACGACCCCCCCAACCCCCACGACCCCCACAACCCCCACGACCCCCACGACCCCCACGACCCCCATGACCCCCACGACCCGCAAACCCCCACAACCCCCATAACCCGCCACCTTGCCATCCATTTGACCTGAAACCCGGTAATATATATAGTGTAACCCGCAAACCCGCAAACCCGCAAACCCGCAAACCCGCAAACCCGCAAACCCGCAAACCCGCAAACCCGCAAACCCGCAAACCCGCAAACCCGCAAACCCGCAAACCCGCAAACCCGCAAACCCGCAAACCCGCAAACCCGCAAACCCGCAAACCCGCAAACCCGCAAACCCGCAAACCCGCAAACCCGCAAACCCGCAAACCCGCAAACCCGCAAACCCGCAAACCCGCAAACCCGCAAACCCGCAAACCCGCAAACCCGTAAACCCGCAAACCCGCAAACCCGCACGAGAAGTGAGCAACCATCGTTATCTGGCTGGTGTGGCTTATAGCAGGCTGGTCTACTATTATGATGCTTAACTTGTAGGTGGGTCAGCAACCATGGGTTTGCGTGTTTGTGTGGAGTAGAAAGGTGGTTGGTGTTCTGCTAGTTTCCAAAGTGATCAGCATACATGGGTGTGTGATTGAGGTATTATATAATGATGTAAACATAAGGAACGCAGGCGCCAAACCGCCGAACTTACAGAACGAACTCAACCAAAGGAACAGATTTCAAGTTAGTGCACTCTCGTGGGAGTGTGATAGAGACATTCTAAAGTGTGAAATATGGGAGAAGAATAATTATATACTCTAGGGAAATATTGAAGCTATATTTACCTGAGGGGGGTGTCAACCACCAAGGGTTCGGATTTACCGAGCCGAAGGCGAGGTAAATCCGCACCCGAGGTGGTTGACACCCCCCGAAGGGAAATATCTTCAATATTTCCCAAGAGTTTGTAATTTTATTTCCCAAAATAAAGTGCCAAAAGCCAAATTGCTTAGGAGATTGTGACCCTTGCGTGCTGTTGGTTGATGGGTGTGTGGGGAGGTGAATGGTGGTGGTAAACAAAAACTTTTTGGACGTCGCCTCGTTCTTTTACGAACCCTTAGGAGGAGAGTGCCCAAACGGGGGGGAAAGCCACTTGCAGCTTCTCCCCGTTTTCGTGTTCATGTGTGTAGTTAAGCCTACTGAACACATACCACATGGTGTTGGGTTTATACTCCTTCTCCTAGGCTTGTACACAGAAGTGTACTTTGGTGTAACCCTAGATGGTCAAAACACCCGATTTTTGCGGGTTTTTGCATTTTTTGGTGCCCAAAAACCCAACGCAGGGGTCGAATTTTTCCCGGATCTTTTTTTCTTCTGAGATTTTTTTTTGATTTTTTGACAAGGCGTTGGCCCATACATTTTGACAGTATAGGTGGATTTTTGTACAGAAAATGACCGGGGAATAAATTTGTGATGCTCAAAACAGCCCAATTCTTGCTTTTTTTGATTTTTTGGTCCCAGAAGGGTGCCTAGGGTGTAGTGAGCAGTCACAAAAAACACTTGTGAAAAAAGAAAAAAAAATTTTTTTTTGCCGGGAAAATATTATAATATTTTACCTACCCATTTTTGGCTGGGATCCCCGGCTATTTACTATACTTTACCTGCTCAAATTGCTATATTTACCTGCTCCAATTTTTTACGTGTAATTTGGTCGGGGAAAATATGAAAATAGCAGGGAAATACTGACACTTTACCGTCCCTGCCTCCTAAGCAATTTGGCTTGAGGCACTTTATTTCGGGGAATAAATGTATATTTTCGGAATGATTGAAATATATTGCAAGGTCATTACCAATATTGTTGCAATAACTCCAATAACTAAAAACAAAGAGAAACCAGAAACCAGAACATGATTTGGAAATTTCTGGGAATATGATGGATGGAAAACGAATACGATCAAAGCAACTTCACAAGGGGGTTTCCAGCTGGTTAGTTGTCAGAAGCTCCGTATGAGAATGTTATTTAAATTTAGTATGAACTGGTGTACTCGCACTACAGAGTTCATTGATTGGTTGCTGCATTGGTTCTGTGCGTTCGCATTGCCCTACTCAATTCACATTGTTGTGTTGTGCTGGTTCCGGTTATTTGATAAGATGTATCATTGTAGACACGTGTGGCTCCCCACTCACCAAGGCTCAGATATTTGAGTGGACAAACAGCAGGTTGACAATGCAAACGTTTTGCATCATCCACACAGGAGTGACCAAGGCACCAAGGAAAATTCGTACACAGATTTCTTCAGGATACAAGTAAGACAAATTACATACATAGACGCAGACGGAGAACTACTAAGAGAAAGGTACAGCAATAATAACAAAATACCACCATCCAGCATGATACGCTGAGCCCCGCATCACCACCTCTCAACACTACTCCTAAACACAATAATGCACCTCCAATACGTCAATAGCAACCAGAAAGCAAAGCAATGCCAGGAGTGATTACTAAACGCAATTTAAAAAGATGGAACAATGTGAACGTAGCAAGTGACTTTCAAATTACTCAGAATTGCCCACAGTCAGGGCTGCTGCGTGGATCAAAAAAAACTTGCATCATCACCACACAGTATCACAACAAGGCAGACTGGACAGAACTCGGAAAGTCAACCACCAAAAGACACTATGTGATGACGACGGAAAATTACAACGCAGCCTGCACCGATCTACAACCAATCCGCAACAAACATCTCTGAAGAGCTAACCCCAATGATAGAGAATATGCACGCAGAGAACAGGTTCTGCCTGACAAACAAGAGGACTTCATGACTCCAAGGCTGATTGTGGAAGCAGTCACAGTGACACAGATAAGCAAGAGCTATCTGGGGGCTAAATTAGCACACTTGTGGGAACCTTGGCCAGAAATCGGGAAGTCGGCCACCAAGACACTATGTGCTGGCGGATTTACTTAAGATACAGTAGCAGGTACTATATACTTAAACACAGAGACGCAGACCTACAAATATAAATCTACAGCAATAATTACAAAATACCACTATCTAGTCCACCAGCCAGATACGCTGACCACACATCTCTACCTCAATACTACACCTACGTGCAATAACACAGCTCTAAATATGTCAATAAGACACAGCATTAGATTGAGACAGTACATCAAACTTCTTAAATCCCTAACCCAATTAGCAACACCTCCAGAACGACAACATCCAAATTTTCTTTGCGTAAGGAACGGTGGAAATATAAATCCTACCCCACAATAATCAGATAATATAAACAGTGTAACAACATCAGTACTCTCAGTCTGGAAACCTAGCATTCGAGCATACAACGTACTTCACATTGTTCGCGGAAGTAAATACCGTATTCGTATAAATGTTCGACCGTAAAAAAGGACTCACTTCCAGAAACATCCTGAAAAGGACTACATTATTACGGTCGAACATATTTACGGTCGAACATGTTTGCAGTATTTATTTGTGATAGTGGTGTGGCCCGAATTCAAAAACTTGTACTTCCAATATACCCCAAAGCCGGGTTTCCGGCCACACCACTATCACAAAAGTATTTCTACAACCAACTGTCCTAATATTCGACCGTAAAAAAGGACGAACTTCCAGAAAAGTCCGGAAATGGACGAACTTTCTTACGGTCCAACATACTTACGAAGACGGTACTTAAGTTTTACATCTGCCACATGTTGCAGAAAATAACGGTATCAACTCAGGGACATTGTGTACAGACATTACTGTGGTGCACAAAGGGTGTCACCTTACACAGTCTTCTTGTACACTATTGTCCAGGTATCACTGAGCTCTATTTCAAATCGGATACGGTCAAACTCACCACTGTATCACACAAAATTACCAGGAAAACAGCAAAATAAGCTCAAAACAGGATCCCAATTGCTCAAAAATTTTTCTGGGGGGGCACTGCCCCCCCAGACCCCCCGTGCTCCGCTCGCCTTCACGCTTTGCGTGAAGGCTTGCTCCGCGCTCCCTCGCGTCCGCACACCGCTTCGCGGTGTGCGGACGCTCGGTCGCAGACAGTGGATTCTGTGGAAAATTTGCGTGAAATTAAGGGGGATATGTGCTATGTGGAAAATTTTGGAAAATTTCCAATTTTGCCTACCCGACAACCCGCGAACCCGCGAACCCGCAAACCCGCTCTTGTGGGGAACGTTGCCATCCATTTGACCTGAAACCCGGTAATATATATAGTGTAACCCGCAAACCCGCAGACCCGCAGACCCGCAAACCCGCAAAAATACACATAAGAGGATTTTTGCCACAAAAATATTTTTCACGAAAATTTGTGTGACAGTGGATTCTGTGGAAAATTTGCGTGAAATTAAGGGGGATATGTGCTATGTGGAAAATTTTGGAAAATTTCCAATTTTGCCTACCCGACAACCCGCGAACCCGCGAACCCGCAAACCCGCTCTTGTGGGGAACGTTGCCATCCATTTGACCTGAAACCCGGTAATATATATAGTGTAACCCGCAAACCCGCAGACCCGCAGACCCGCAAACCCGCAAAAATACACATAAGAGGATTTTTGCCACAAAAATATTTTTCACGAAAATTTGTGTGACAGTGGATTCTGTGGAAAATTTGCGTGAAATTAAGGGGGATATGTGCTATGTGGAAAATTTTGGAAAATTTCCAATTTTGCCTACCCGACAACCCGCGAACCCGCGAACCCGCAAAATCTCAGCGGGTTTGCTGAATTGCGGGTTGGCTGAATTTTTCGGTTTTTTTTCCACATAGCACTCCGACCCCTTAATTTCACGCGTTTTTTTCTGTCAGACCACTGTGTCGAAAATTTCGGCTAAAAGGTCACCACAGGCAAAAATACTAATTTCGCAAACCCGCAGCGGGTCTGCGGGTCTGCGGGTCTGCGGGTCTGCGGGTCTGCGGGTCTGCGGGTTTGAGACCCGCAGACCCGCAGACCCGCAAACCCGCAAACCCGCAAACCCGCTCTTGTGGGGAACGTTGCCATCCATTTGACCTGAAACCCGGTAATATATATAGTGTAACCCGCAAACCCGCAGACCCGCAGACCCGCAAACCCGCAAAAATACACATAAGAGGATTTTTGCCACAAAAATATTTTTCACGAAAATTTGTGTGACAGTGGATTCTGTGGAAAATTTGCGTGAAATTAAGGGGGATATGTGCTATGTGGAAAATTTTGGAAAATTTCCAATTTTGCCTACCCGACAACCCGCGAACCCGCGAACCCGCAAAATCTCAGCGGGTTTGCTGAATTGCGGGTTGGCTGAATTTTTCGGTTTTTTTTCCACATAGCACTCCGACCCCTTAATTTCACGCGTTTTTTTCTGTCAGACCACTGTGTCGAAAATTTCGGCTAAAAGGTCACCACAGGCAAAAATACTAATTTCGCAAACCCGCAGCGGGTCTGCGGGTCTGCGGGTCTGCGGGTCTGCGGGTCTGCGGGTCTGCGGGTCTGCGGGTCTGCGGGTCTGCGGGTCTGCGGGTCTGCGGGTCTGCGGGTCTGCGGGTCTGCGGGTCTGCGGGTCTGCGGGTCTGCGGGTCTGCGGGTCTGCGGGTTTGAGACCCGCAGACCCGCAGACCCGCAAACCCGCAAACCCGCAAACCCGCTCTTGTGGGGAACGTTGCCATCCATTTGACCTGAAACCCGGTAATATATATAGTGTAACCCGCAAACCCGCAGACCCGCAGACCCGCAAACCCGCAAAAATACACATAAGAGGATTTTTGCCACAAAAATATTTTTCACGAAAATTTGTGTGACAGTGGATTCTGTGGAAAATTTGCGTGAAATTAAGGGGGATATGTGCTATGTGGAAAATTTTGGAAAATTTCCAATTTTGCCTACCCGACAACCCGCGAACCCGCGAACCCGCAAAATCTCAGCGGGTTTGCTGAATTGCGGGTTGGCTGAATTTTTCGGTTTTTTTTCCACATAGCACTCCGACCCCTTAATTTCACGCGTTTTTTTCTGTCAGACCACTGTGTCGAAAATTTCGGCTAAAAGGTCACCACAGGCAAAAATACTAATTTCGCAAACCCGCAGCGGGTCTGCGGGTCTGCGGGTCTGCGGGTCTGCGGGTCTGCGGGTCTGCGGGTTTGAGACCCGCAGACCCGCAGACCCGCAAACCCGCAAACCCGCAAACCCGCTCTTGTGGGGAACGTTGCCATCCATTTGACCTGAAACCCGGTAATATATATAGTGTAACCCGCAAACCCGCAGACCCGCAGACCCGCAAACCCGCAAAAATACACATAAGAGGATTTTTGCCACAAAAATATTTTTCACGAAAATTTGTGTGACAGTGGATTCTGTGGAAAATTTGCGTGAAATTAAGGGGGATATGTGCTATGTGGAAAATTTTGGAAAATTTCCAATTTTGCCTACCCGACAACCCGCGAACCCGCGAACCCGCAAAATCTCAGCGGGTTTGCTGAATTGCGGGTTGGCTGAATTTTTCGGTTTTTTTTCCACATAGCACTCCGACCCCTTAATTTCACGCGTTTTTTTCTGTCAGACCACTGTGTCGAAAATTTCGGCTAAAAGGTCACCACAGGCAAAAATACTAATTTCGCAAACCCGCAGCGGGTCTGCGGGTCTGCGGGTCTGCGGGTCTGCGGGTCTGCGGGTCTGCGGGTCTGCGGGTCTGCGGGTCTGCGGGTCTGCGGGTCTGCGGGTCTGCGGGTCTGCGGGTCTGCGGGTCTGCGGGTCTGCGGGTCTGCGGGTCTGCGGGTCTGCGGGTTTGAGACCCGCAGACCCGCAGACCCGCAAACCCGCAAACCCGCAAACCCGCTCTTGTGGGGAACGTTGCCATCCATTTGACCTGAAACCCGGTAATATATATAGTGTAACCCGCAAACCCGCAGACCCGCAGACCCGCAAACCCGCAAAAATACACATAAGAGGATTTTTGCCACAAAAATATTTTTCACGAAAATTTGTGTGACAGTGGATTCTGTGGAAAATTTGCGTGAAATTAAGGGGGATATGTGCTATGTGGAAAATTTTGGAAAATTTCCAATTTTGCCTACCCGACAACCCGCGAACCCGCGAACCCGCAAAATCTCAGCGGGTTTGCTGAATTGCGGGTTGGCTGAATTTTTCGGTTTTTTTTCCACATAGCACTCCGACCCCTTAATTTCACGCGTTTTTTTCTGTCAGACCACTGTGTCGAAAATTTCGGCTAAAAGGTCACCACAGGCAAAAATACTAATTTCGCAAACCCGCAGCGGGTCTGCGGGTCTGCGGGTCTGCGGGTCTGCGGGTCTGCGGGTCTGCGGGTTTGAGACCCGCAGACCCGCAGACCCGCAAACCCGCAAACCCGCAAACCCGCTCTTGTGGGGAACGTTGCCATCCATTTGACCTGAAACCCGGTAATATATATAGTGTAACCCGCAAACCCGCAGACCCGCAGACCCGCAAACCCGCAAAAATACACATAAGAGGATTTTTGCCACAAAAATATTTTTCACGAAAATTTGTGTGACAGTGGATTCTGTGGAAAATTTGCGTGAAATTAAGGGGGATATGTGCTATGTGGAAAATTTTGGAAAATTTCCAATTTTGCCTACCCGACAACCCGCGAACCCGCGAACCCGCAAAATCTCAGCGGGTTTGCTGAATTGCGGGTTGGCTGAATTTTTCGGTTTTTTTTCCACATAGCACTCCGACCCCTTAATTTCACGCGTTTTTTTCTGTCAGACCACTGTGTCGAAAATTTCGGCTAAAAGGTCACCACAGGCAAAAATACTAATTTCGCAAACCCGCAGCGGGTCTGCGGGTCTGCGGGTCTGCGGGTCTGCGGGTCTGCGGGTCTGCGGGTCTGCGGGTCTGCGGGTCTGCGGGTCTGCGGGTCTGCGGGTCTGCGGGTTTGAGACCCGCAGACCCGCAGACCCGCAAACCCGCAAACCCGCAAACCCGCTCTTGTGGGGAACGTTGCCATCCATTTGACCTGAAACCCGGTAATATATATAGTGTAACCCGCAAACCCGCAGACCCGCAGACCCGCAAACCCGCAAAAATACACATAAGAGGATTTTTGCCACAAAAATATTTTTCACGAAAATTTGTGTGACAGTGGATTCTGTGGAAAATTTGCGTGAAATTAAGGGGGATATGTGCTATGTGGAAAATTTTGGAAAATTTCCAATTTTGCCTACCCGACAACCCGCGAACCCGCGAACCCGCAAAATCTCAGCGGGTTTGCTGAATTGCGGGTTGGCTGAATTTTTCGGTTTTTTTTCCACATAGCACTCCGACCCCTTAATTTCACGCGTTTTTTTCTGTCAGACCACTGTGTCGAAAATTTCGGCTAAAAGGTCACCACAGGCAAAAATACTAATTTCGCAAACCCGCAGCGGGTCTGCGGGTCTGCGGGTCTGCGGGTCTGCGGGTCTGCGGGTCTGCGGGTCTGCGGGTCTGCGGGTCTGCGGGTCTGCGGGTCTGCGGGTCTGCGGGTCTGCGGGTCTGCGGGTTTGAGACCCGCAGACCCGCAGACCCGCAAACCCGCAAACCCGCAAACCCGCTCTTGTGGGGAACGTTGCCATCCATTTGACCTGAAACCCGGTAATATATATAGTGTAACCCGCAAACCCGCAGACCCGCAGACCCGCAAACCCGCAAAAATACACATAAGAGGATTTTTGCCACAAAAATATTTTTCACGAAAATTTGTGTGACAGTGGATTCTGTGGAAAATTTGCGTGAAATTAAGGGGGATATGTGCTATGTGGAAAATTTTGGAAAATTTCCAATTTTGCCTACCCGACAACCCGCGAACCCGCGAACCCGCAAAATCTCAGCGGGTTTGCTGAATTGCGGGTTGGCTGAATTTTTCGGTTTTTTTTCCACATAGCACTCCGACCCCTTAATTTCACGCGTTTTTTTCTGTCAGACCACTGTGTCGAAAATTTCGGCTAAAAGGTCACCACAGGCAAAAATACTAATTTCGCAAACCCGCAGCGGGTCTGCGGGTCTGCGGGTCTGCGGGTCTGCGGGTCTGCGGGTCTGCGGGTCTGCGGGTCTGCGGGTCTGCGGGTCTGCGGGTCTGCGGGTTTGAGACCCGCAGACCCGCAGACCCGCAAACCCGCAAACCCGCAAACCCGCTCTTGTGGGGAACGTTGCCATCCATTTGACCTGAAACCCGGTAATATATATAGTGTAACCCGCAAACCCGCAGACCCGCAGACCCGCAAACCCGCAAAAATACACATAAGAGGATTTTTGCCACAAAAATATTTTTCACGAAAATTTGTGTGACAGTGGATTCTGTGGAAAATTTGCGTGAAATTAAGGGGGATATGTGCTATGTGGAAAATTTTGGAAAATTTCCAATTTTGCCTACCCGACAACCCGCGAACCCGCGAACCCGCAAAATCTCAGCGGGTTTGCTGAATTGCGGGTTGGCTGAATTTTTCGGTTTTTTTTCCACATAGCACTCCGACCCCTTAATTTCACGCGTTTTTTTCTGTCAGACCACTGTGTCGAAAATTTCGGCTAAAAGGTCACCACAGGCAAAAATACTAATTTCGCAAACCCGCAGCGGGTCTGCGGGTCTGCGGGTCTGCGGGTCTGCGGGTCTGCGGGTCTGCGGGTCTGCGGGTCTGCGGGTCTGCGGGTCTGCGGGTCTGCGGGTCTGCGGGTTTGAGACCCGCAGACCCGCAGACCCGCAAACCCGCAAACCCGCAAACCCGCTCTTGTGGGGAACGTTGCCATCCATTTGACCTGAAACCCGGTAATATATATAGTGTAACCCGCAAACCCGCAGACCCGCAGACCCGCAAACCCGCAAAAATACACATAAGAGGATTTTTGCCACAAAAATATTTTTCACGAAAATTTGTGTGACAGTGGATTCTGTGGAAAATTTGCGTGAAATTAAGGGGGATATGTGCTATGTGGAAAATTTTGGAAAATTTCCAATTTTGCCTACCCGACAACCCGCGAACCCGCGAACCCGCAAAATCTCAGCGGGTTTGCTGAATTGCGGGTTGGCTGAATTTTTCGGTTTTTTTTCCACATAGCACTCCGACCCCTTAATTTCACGCGTTTTTTTCTGTCAGACCACTGTGTCGAAAATTTCGGCTAAAAGGTCACCACAGGCAAAAATACTAATTTCGCAAACCCGCAGCGGGTCTGCGGGTCTGCGGGTCTGCGGGTCTGCGGGTCTGCGGGTCTGCGGGTCTGCGGGTCTGCGGGTCTGCGGGTCTGCGGGTCTGCGGGTCTGCGGGTCTGCGGGTCTGCGGGTTTGAGACCCGCAGACCCGCAGACCCGCAAACCCGCAAACCCGCAAACCCGCTCTTGTGGGGAACGTTGCCATCCATTTGACCTGAAACCCGGTAATATATATAGTGTAACCCGCAAACCCGCAGACCCGCAGACCCGCAAACCCGCAAAAATACACATAAGAGGATTTTTGCCACAAAAATATTTTTCACGAAAATTTGTGTGACAGTGGATTCTGTGGAAAATTTGCGTGAAATTAAGGGGGATATGTGCTATGTGGAAAATTTTGGAAAATTTCCAATTTTGCCTACCCGACAACCCGCGAACCCGCGAACCCGCAAAATCTCAGCGGGTTTGCTGAATTGCGGGTTGGCTGAATTTTTCGGTTTTTTTTCCACATAGCACTCCGACCCCTTAATTTCACGCGTTTTTTTCTGTCAGACCACTGTGTCGAAAATTTCGGCTAAAAGGTCACCACAGGCAAAAATACTAATTTCGCAAACCCGCAGCGGGTCTGCGGGTCTGCGGGTCTGCGGGTCTGCGGGTCTGCGGGTCTGCGGGTCTGCGGGTCTGCGGGTCTGCGGGTCTGCGGGTCTGCGGGTCTGCGGGTCTGCGGGTCTGCGGGTCTGCGGGTCTGCGGGTCTGCGGGTCTGCGGGTTTGAGACCCGCAGACCCGCAGACCCGCAAACCCGCAAACCCGCAAACCCGCTCTTGTGGGGAACGTTGCCATCCATTTGACCTGAAACCCGGTAATATATATAGTGTAACCCGCAAACCCGCAGACCCGCAGACCCGCAAACCCGCAAAAATACACATAAGAGGATTTTTGCCACAAAAATATTTTTCACGAAAATTTGTGTGACAGTGGATTCTGTGGAAAATTTGCGTGAAATTAAGGGGGATATGTGCTATGTGGAAAATTTTGGAAAATTTCCAATTTTGCCTACCCGACAACCCGCGAACCCGCGAACCCGCAAAATCTCAGCGGGTTTGCTGAATTGCGGGTTGGCTGAATTTTTCGGTTTTTTTTCCACATAGCACTCCGACCCCTTAATTTCACGCGTTTTTTTCTGTCAGACCACTGTGTCGAAAATTTCGGCTAAAAGGTCACCACAGGCAAAAATACTAATTTCGCAAACCCGCAGCGGGTCTGCGGGTCTGCGGGTCTGCGGGTCTGCGGGTCTGCGGGTCTGCGGGTCTGCGGGTCTGCGGGTCTGCGGGTCTGCGGGTCTGCGGGTCTGCGGGTCTGCGGGTCTGCGGGTTTGAGACCCGCAGACCCGCAGACCCGCAAACCCGCAAACCCGCAAACCCGCTCTTGTGGGGAACGTTGCCATCCATTTGACCTGAAACCCGGTAATATATATAGTGTAACCCGCAAACCCGCAGACCCGCAGACCCGCAAACCCGCAAAAATACACATAAGAGGATTTTTGCCACAAAAATATTTTTCACGAAAATTTGTGTGACAGTGGATTCTGTGGAAAATTTGCGTGAAATTAAGGGGGATATGTGCTATGTGGAAAATTTTGGAAAATTTCCAATTTTGCCTACCCGACAACCCGCGAACCCGCGAACCCGCAAAATCTCAGCGGGTTTGCTGAATTGCGGGTTGGCTGAATTTTTCGGTTTTTTTTCCACATAGCACTCCGACCCCTTAATTTCACGCGTTTTTTTCTGTCAGACCACTGTGTCGAAAATTTCGGCTAAAAGGTCACCACAGGCAAAAATACTAATTTCGCAAACCCGCAGCGGGTCTGCGGGTCTGCGGGTCTGCGGGTCTGCGGGTCTGCGGGTCTGCGGGTCTGCGGGTTTGAGACCCGCAGACCCGCAGACCCGCAAACCCGCAAACCCGCAAACCCGCTCTTGTGGGGAACGTTGCCATCCATTTGACCTGAAACCCGGTAATATATATAGTGTAACCCGCAAACCCGCAGACCCGCAGACCCGCAAACCCGCAAAAATACACATAAGAGGATTTTTGCCACAAAAATATTTTTCACGAAAATTTGTGTGACAGTGGATTCTGTGGAAAATTTGCGTGAAATTAAGGGGGATATGTGCTATGTGGAAAATTTTGGAAAATTTCCAATTTTGCCTACCCGACAACCCGCGAACCCGCGAACCCGCAAAATCTCAGCGGGTTTGCTGAATTGCGGGTTGGCTGAATTTTTCGGTTTTTTTTCCACATAGCACTCCGACCCCTTAATTTCACGCGTTTTTTTCTGTCAGACCACTGTGTCGAAAATTTCGGCTAAAAGGTCACCACAGGCAAAAATACTAATTTCGCAAACCCGCAGCGGGTCTGCGGGTCTGCGGGTCTGCGGGTCTGCGGGTCTGCGGGTCTGCGGGTCTGCGGGTCTGCGGGTCTGCGGGTCTGCGGGTCTGCGGGTCTGCGGGTCTGCGGGTTTGAGACCCGCAGACCCGCAGACCCGCAAACCCGCAAACCCGCAAACCCGCTCTTGTGGGGAACGTTGCCATCCATTTGACCTGAAACCGGGTAATATATATAGTGTAACCCGCAAACCCGCAGACCCGCAGACCCGCAAACCCGCAAAAATACACATAAGAGGATTTTTGCCACAAAAATATTTTTCACGAAAATTTGTGTGACAGTGGATTCTGTGGAAAATTTGCGTGAAATTAAGGGGGATATGTGCTATGTGGAAAATTTTGGAAAATTTCCAATTTTGCCTACCCGACAACCCGCGAACCCGCGAACCCGCAAAATCTCAGCGGGTTTGCTGAATTGCGGGTTGGCTGAATTTTTCGGTTTTTTTTCCACATAGCACTCCGACCCCTTAATTTCACGCGTTTTTTTCTGTCAGACCACTGTGTCGAAAATTTCGGCTAAAAGGTCACCACAGGCAAAAATACTAATTTCGCAAACCCGCAGCGGGTCTGCGGGTCTGCGGGTCTGCGGGTCTGCGGGTCTGCGGGTCTGCGGGTCTGCGGGTCTGCGGGTCTGCGGGTCTGCGGGTCTGCGGGTCTGCGGGTCTGCGGGTCTGCGGGTCTGCGGGTTTGAGACCCGCAGACCCGCAGACCCGCAAACCCGCAAACCCGCAAACCCGCTCTTGTGGGGAACGTTGCCATCCATTTGACCTGAAACCCGGTAATATATATAGTGTAACCCGCAAACCCGCAGACCCGCAGACCCGCAAACCCGCAAAAATACACATAAGAGGATTTTTGCCACAAAAATATTTTTCACGAAAATTTGTGTGACAGTGGATTCTGTGGAAAATTTGCGTGAAATTAAGGGGGATATGTGCTATGTGGAAAATTTTGGAAAATTTCCAATTTTGCCTACCCGACAACCCGCGAACCCGCGAACCCGCAAAATCTCAGCGGGTTTGCTGAATTGCGGGTTGGCTGAATTTTTCGGTTTTTTTTCCACATAGCACTCCGACCCCTTAATTTCACGCGTTTTTTTCTGTCAGACCACTGTGTCGAAAATTTCGGCTAAAAGGTCACCACAGGCAAAAATACTAATTTCGCAAACCCGCAGCGGGTCTGCGGGTCTGCGGGTCTGCGGGTCTGCGGGTCTGCGGGTCTGCGGGTCTGCGGGTCTGCGGGTCTGCGGGTCTGCGGGTCTGCGGGTCTGCGGGTCTGCGGGTCTGCGGGTCTGCGGGTCTGCGGGTCTGCGGGTTTGAGACCCGCAGACCCGCAGACCCGCAAACCCGCAAACCCGCAAACCCGCTCTTGTGGGGAACGTTGCCATCCATTTGACCTGAAACCCGGTAATATATATAGTGTAACCCGCAAACCCGCAGACCCGCAGACCCGCAAACCCGCAAAAATACACATAAGAGGATTTTTGCCACAAAAATATTTTTCACGAAAATTTGTGTGACAGTGGATTCTGTGGAAAATTTGCGTGAAATTAAGGGGGATATGTGCTATGTGGAAAATTTTGGAAAATTTCCAATTTTGCCTACCCGACAACCCGCGAACCCGCGAACCCGCAAAATCTCAGCGGGTTTGCTGAATTGCGGGTTGGCTGAATTTTTCGGTTTTTTTTCCACATAGCACTCCGACCCCTTAATTTCACGCGTTTTTTTCTGTCAGACCACTGTGTCGAAAATTTCGGCTAAAAGGTCACCACAGGCAAAAATACTAATTTCGCAAACCCGCAGCGGGTCTGCGGGTCTGCGGGTCTGCGGGTCTGCGGGTCTGCGGGTCTGCGGGTCTGCGGGTCTGCGGGTCTGCGGGTCTGCGGGTCTGCGGGTCTGCGGGTCTGCGGGTCTGCGGGTCTGCGGGTCTGCGGGTCTGCGGGTCTGCGGGTCTGCGGGTTTGAGACCCGCAGACCCGCAGACCCGCAAACCCGCAAACCCGCAAACCCGCTCTTGTGGGGAACGTTGCCATCCATTTGACCTGAAACCCGGTAATATATATAGTGTAACCCGCAAACCCGCAGACCCGCAGACCCGCAAACCCGCAAAAATACACATAAGAGGATTTTTGCCACAAAAATATTTTTCACGAAAATTTGTGTGACAGTGGATTCTGTGGAAAATTTGCGTGAAATTAAGGGGGATATGTGCTATGTGGAAAATTTTGGAAAATTTCCAATTTTGCCTACCCGACAACCCGCGAACCCGCGAACCCGCAAAATCTCAGCGGGTTTGCTGAATTGCGGGTTGGCTGAATTTTTCGGTTTTTTTTCCACATAGCACTCCGACCCCTTAATTTCACGCGTTTTTTTCTGTCAGACCACTGTGTCGAAAATTTCGGCTAAAAGGTCACCACAGGCAAAAATACTAATTTCGCAAACCCGCAGCGGGTCTGCGGGTCTGCGGGTCTGCGGGTCTGCGGGTCTGCGGGTCTGCGGGTCTGCGGGTCTGCGGGTCTGCGGGTCTGCGGGTCTGCGGGTCTGCGGGTCTGCGGGTTTGAGACCCGCAGACCCGCAGACCCGCAAACCCGCAAACCCGCAAACCCGCTCTTGTGGGGAACGTTGCCATCCATTTGACCTGAAACCGGGTAATATATATAGTGTAACCCGCAAACCCGCAGACCCGCAGACCCGCAAACCCGCAAAAATACACATAAGAGGATTTTTGCCACAAAAATATTTTTCACGAAAATTTGTGTGACAGTGGATTCTGTGGAAAATTTGCGTGAAATTAAGGGGGATATGTGCTATGTGGAAAATTTTGGAAAATTTCCAATTTTGCCTACCCGACAACCCGCGAACCCGCGAACCCGCAAAATCTCAGCGGGTTTGCTGAATTGCGGGTTGGCTGAATTTTTCGGTTTTTTTTCCACATAGCACTCCGACCCCTTAATTTCACGCGTTTTTTTCTGTCAGACCACTGTGTCGAAAATTTCGGCTAAAAGGTCACCACAGGCAAAAATACTAATTTCGCAAACCCGCAGCGGGTCTGCGGGTCTGCGGGTCTGCGGGTCTGCGGGTCTGCGGGTCTGCGGGTCTGCGGGTCTGCGGGTCTGCGGGTCTGCGGGTCTGCGGGTCTGCGGGTCTGCGGGTCTGCGGGTTTGAGACCCGCAGACCCGCAGACCCGCAAACCCGCAAACCCGCAAACCCGCTCTTGTGGGGAACGTTGCCATCCATTTGACCTGAAACCCGGTAATATATATAGTGTAACCCGCAAACCCGCAGACCCGCAGACCCGCAAACCCGCAAAAATACACATAAGAGGATTTTTGCCACAAAAATATTTTTCACGAAAATTTGTGTGACAGTGGATTCTGTGGAAAATTTGCGTGAAATTAAGGGGGATATGTGCTATGTGGAAAATTTTGGAAAATTTCCAATTTTGCCTACCCGACAACCCGCGAACCCGCGAACCCGCAAAATCTCAGCGGGTTTGCTGAATTGCGGGTTGGCTGAATTTTTCGGTTTTTTTTCCACATAGCACTCCGACCCCTTAATTTCACGCGTTTTTTTCTGTCAGACCACTGTGTCGAAAATTTCGGCTAAAAGGTCACCACAGGCAAAAATACTAATTTCGCAAACCCGCAGCGGGTCTGCGGGTCTGCGGGTCTGCGGGTCTGCGGGTCTGCGGGTCTGCGGGTCTGCGGGTCTGCGGGTCTGCGGGTCTGCGGGTCTGCGGGTTTGAGACCCGCAGACCCGCAGACCCGCAAACCCGCAAACCCGCAAACCCGCTCTTGTGGGGAACGTTGCCATCCATTTGACCTGAAACCCGGTAATATATATAGTGTAACCCGCAAACCCGCAGACCCGCAGACCCGCAAACCCGCAAAAATACACATAAGAGGATTTTTGCCACAAAAATATTTTTCACGAAAATTTGTGTGACAGTGGATTCTGTGGAAAATTTGCGTGAAATTAAGGGGGATATGTGCTATGTGGAAAATTTTGGAAAATTTCCAATTTTGCCTACCCGACAACCCGCGAACCCGCGAACCCGCAAAATCTCAGCGGGTTTGCTGAATTGCGGGTTGGCTGAATTTTTCGGTTTTTTTTCCACATAGCACTCCGACCCCTTAATTTCACGCGTTTTTTTCTGTCAGACCACTGTGTCGAAAATTTCGGCTAAAAGGTCACCACAGGCAAAAATACTAATTTCGCAAACCCGCAGCGGGTCTGCGGGTCTGCGGGTCTGCGGGTCTGCGGGTCTGCGGGTCTGCGGGTCTGCGGGTCTGCGGGTCTGCGGGTCTGCGGGTCTGCGGGTCTGCGGGTCTGCGGGTCTGCGGGTCTGCGGGTCTGCGGGTCTGCGGGTCTGCGGGTCTGCGGGTTTGAGACCCGCAGACCCGCAGACCCGCAAACCCGCAAACCCGCAAACCCGCTCTTGTGGGGAACGTTGCCATCCATTTGACCTGAAACCCGGTAATATATATAGTGTAACCCGCAAACCCGCAGACCCGCAGACCCGCAAACCCGCAAAAATACACATAAGAGGATTTTTGCCACAAAAATATTTTTCACGAAAATTTGTGTGACAGTGGATTCTGTGGAAAATTTGCGTGAAATTAAGGGGGATATGTGCTATGTGGAAAATTTTGGAAAATTTCCAATTTTGCCTACCCGACAACCCGCGAACCCGCGAACCCGCAAAATCTCAGCGGGTTTGCTGAATTGCGGGTTGGCTGAATTTTTCGGTTTTTTTTCCACATAGCACTCCGACCCCTTAATTTCACGCGTTTTTTTCTGTCAGACCACTGTGTCGAAAATTTCGGCTAAAAGGTCACCACAGGCAAAAATACTAATTTCGCAAACCCGCAGCGGGTCTGCGGGTCTGCGGGTCTGCGGGTCTGCGGGTCTGCGGGTCTGCGGGTCTGCGGGTCTGCGGGTCTGCGGGTCTGCGGGTCTGCGGGTCTGCGGGTCTGCGGGTCTGCGGGTCTGCGGGTCTGCGGGTTTGAGACCCGCAGACCCGCAGACCCGCAAACCCGCAAACCCGCAAACCCGCTCTTGTGGGGAACGTTGCCATCCATTTGACCTGAAACCCGGTAATATATATAGTGTAACCCGCAAACCCGCAGACCCGCAGACCCGCAAACCCGCAAAAATACACATAAGAGGATTTTTGCCACAAAAATATTTTTCACGAAAATTTGTGTGACAGTGGATTCTGTGGAAAATTTGCGTGAAATTAAGGGGGATATGTGCTATGTGGAAAATTTTGGAAAATTTCCAATTTTGCCTACCCGACAACCCGCGAACCCGCGAACCCGCAAAATCTCAGCGGGTTTGCTGAATTGCGGGTTGGCTGAATTTTTCGGTTTTTTTTCCACATAGCACTCCGACCCCTTAATTTCACGCGTTTTTTTCTGTCAGACCACTGTGTCGAAAATTTCGGCTAAAAGGTCACCACAGGCAAAAATACTAATTTCGCAAACCCGCAGCGGGTCTGCGGGTCTGCGGGTCTGCGGGTCTGCGGGTCTGCGGGTCTGCGGGTCTGCGGGTCTGCGGGTCTGCGGGTCTGCGGGTCTGCGGGTCTGCGGGTCTGCGGGTCTGCGGGTTTGAGACCCGCAGACCCGCAGACCCGCAAACCCGCAAACCCGCAAACCCGCTCTTGTGGGGAACGTTGCCATCCATTTGACCTGAAACCCGGTAATATATATAGTGTAACCCGCAAACCCGCAGACCCGCAGACCCGCAAACCCGCAAAAATACACATAAGAGGATTTTTGCCACAAAAATATTTTTCACGAAAATTTGTGTGACAGTGGATTCTGTGGAAAATTTGCGTGAAATTAAGGGGGATATGTGCTATGTGGAAAATTTTGGAAAATTTCCAATTTTGCCTACCCGACAACCCGCGAACCCGCGAACCCGCAAAATCTCAGCGGGTTTGCTGAATTGCGGGTTGGCTGAATTTTTCGGTTTTTTTTCCACATAGCACTCCGACCCCTTAATTTCACGCGTTTTTTTCTGTCAGACCACTGTGTCGAAAATTTCGGCTAAAAGGTCACCACAGGCAAAAATACTAATTTCGCAAACCCGCAGCGGGTCTGCGGGTCTGCGGGTCTGCGGGTCTGCGGGTCTGCGGGTCTGCGGGTCTGCGGGTCTGCGGGTCTGCGGGTCTGCGGGTCTGCGGGTCTGCGGGTTTGAGACCCGCAGACCCGCAGACCCGCAAACCCGCAAACCCGCAAACCCGCTCTTGTGGGGAACGTTGCCATCCATTTGACCTGAAACCCGGTAATATATATAGTGTAACCCGCAAACCCGCAGACCCGCAGACCCGCAAACCCGCAAAAATACACATAAGAGGATTTTTGCCACAAAAATATTTTTCACGAAAATTTGTGTGACAGTGGATTCTGTGGAAAATTTGCGTGAAATTAAGGGGGATATGTGCTATGTGGAAAATTTTGGAAAATTTCCAATTTTGCCTACCCGACAACCCGCGAACCCGCGAACCCGCAAAATCTCAGCGGGTTTGCTGAATTGCGGGTTGGCTGAATTTTTCGGTTTTTTTTCCACATAGCACTCCGACCCCTTAATTTCACGCGTTTTTTTCTGTCAGACCACTGTGTCGAAAATTTCGGCTAAAAGGTCACCACAGGCAAAAATACTAATTTCGCAAACCCGCAGCGGGTCTGCGGGTCTGCGGGTCTGCGGGTCTGCGGGTCTGCGGGTCTGCGGGTCTGCGGGTCTGCGGGTCTGCGGGTCTGCGGGTCTGCGGGTCTGCGGGTCTGCGGGTCTGCGGGTTTGAGACCCGCAGACCCGCAGACCCGCAAACCCGCAAACCCGCAAACCCGCTCTTGTGGGGAACGTTGCCATCCATTTGACCTGAAACCCGGTAATATATATAGTGTAACCCGCAAACCCGCAGACCCGCAGACCCGCAAACCCGCAAAAATACACATAAGAGGATTTTTGCCACAAAAATATTTTTCACGAAAATTTGTGTGACAGTGGATTCTGTGGAAAATTTGCGTGAAATTAAGGGGGATATGTGCTATGTGGAAAATTTTGGAAAATTTCCAATTTTGCCTACCCGACAACCCGCGAACCCGCGAACCCGCAAAATCTCAGCGGGTTTGCTGAATTGCGGGTTGGCTGAATTTTTCGGTTTTTTTTCCACATAGCACTCCGACCCCTTAATTTCACGCGTTTTTTTCTGTCAGACCACTGTGTCGAAAATTTCGGCTAAAAGGTCACCACAGGCAAAAATACTAATTTCGCAAACCCGCAGCGGGTCTGCGGGTCTGCGGGTCTGCGGGTCTGCGGGTCTGCGGGTCTGCGGGTCTGCGGGTCTGCGGGTCTGCGGGTCTGCGGGTCTGCGGGTTTGAGACCCGCAGACCCGCAGACCCGCAAACCCGCAAACCCGCAAACCCGCTCTTGTGGGGAACGTTGCCATCCATTTGACCTGAAACCCGGTAATATATATAGTGTAACCCGCAAACCCGCAGACCCGCAGACCCGCAAACCCGCAAAAATACACATAAGAGGATTTTTGCCACAAAAATATTTTTCACGAAAATTTGTGTGACAGTGGATTCTGTGGAAAATTTGCGTGAAATTAAGGGGGATATGTGCTATGTGGAAAATTTTGGAAAATTTCCAATTTTGCCTACCCGACAACCCGCGAACCCGCGAACCCGCAAAATCTCAGCGGGTTTGCTGAATTGCGGGTTGGCTGAATTTTTCGGTTTTTTTTCCACATAGCACTCCGACCCCTTAATTTCACGCGTTTTTTTCTGTCAGACCACTGTGTCGAAAATTTCGGCTAAAAGGTCACCACAGGCAAAAATACTAATTTCGCAAACCCGCAGCGGGTCTGCGGGTCTGCGGGTCTGCGGGTCTGCGGGTCTGCGGGTCTGCGGGTCTGCGGGTCTGCGGGTCTGCGGGTCTGCGGGTCTGCGGGTCTGCGGGTCTGCGGGTCTGCGGGTCTGCGGGTCTGCGGGTCTGCGGGTTTGAGACCCGCAGACCCGCAGACCCGCAAACCCGCAAACCCGCAAACCCGCTCTTGTGGGGAACGTTGCCATCCATTTGACCTGAAACCCGGTAATATATATAGTGTAACCCGCAAACCCGCAGACCCGCAGACCCGCAAACCCGCAAAAATACACATAAGAGGATTTTTGCCACAAAAATATTTTTCACGAAAATTTGTGTGACAGTGGATTCTGTGGAAAATTTGCGTGAAATTAAGGGGGATATGTGCTATGTGGAAAATTTTGGAAAATTTCCAATTTTGCCTACCCGACAACCCGCGAACCCGCGAACCCGCAAAATCTCAGCGGGTTTGCTGAATTGCGGGTTGGCTGAATTTTTCGGTTTTTTTTCCACATAGCACTCCGACCCCTTAATTTCACGCGTTTTTTTCTGTCAGACCACTGTGTCGAAAATTTCGGCTAAAAGGTCACCACAGGCAAAAATACTAATTTCGCAAACCCGCAGCGGGTCTGCGGGTCTGCGGGTCTGCGGGTCTGCGGGTCTGCGGGTCTGCGGGTCTGCGGGTCTGCGGGTCTGCGGGTCTGCGGGTCTGCGGGTTTGAGACCCGCAGACCCGCAGACCCGCAAACCCGCAAACCCGCAAACCCGCTCTTGTGGGGAACGTTGCCATCCATTTGACCTGAAACCCGGTAATATATATAGTGTAACCCGCAAACCCGCAGACCCGCAGACCCGCAAACCCGCAAAAATACACATAAGAGGATTTTTGCCACAAAAATATTTTTCACGAAAATTTGTGTGACAGTGGATTCTGTGGAAAATTTGCGTGAAATTAAGGGGGATATGTGCTATGTGGAAAATTTTGGAAAATTTCCAATTTTGCCTACCCGACAACCCGCGAACCCGCGAACCCGCAAAATCTCAGCGGGTTTGCTGAATTGCGGGTTGGCTGAATTTTTCGGTTTTTTTTCCACATAGCACTCCGACCCCTTAATTTCACGCGTTTTTTTCTGTCAGACCACTGTGTCGAAAATTTCGGCTAAAAGGTCACCACAGGCAAAAATACTAATTTCGCAAACCCGCAGCGGGTCTGCGGGTCTGCGGGTCTGCGGGTCTGCGGGTCTGCGGGTCTGCGGGTCTGCGGGTCTGCGGGTCTGCGGGTCTGCGGGTCTGCGGGTCTGCGGGTCTGCGGGTCTGCGGGTTTGAGACCCGCAGACCCGCAGACCCGCAAACCCGCAAACCCGCAAACCCGCTCTTGTGGGGAACGTTGCCATCCATTTGACCTGAAACCCGGTAATATATATAGTGTAACCCGCAAACCCGCAGACCCGCAGACCCGCAAACCCGCAAAAATACACATAAGAGGATTTTTGCCACAAAAATATTTTTCACGAAAATTTGTGTGACAGTGGATTCTGTGGAAAATTTGCGTGAAATTAAGGGGGATATGTGCTATGTGGAAAATTTTGGAAAATTTCCAATTTTGCCTACCCGACAACCCGCGAACCCGCGAACCCGCAAAATCTCAGCGGGTTTGCTGAATTGCGGGTTGGCTGAATTTTTCGGTTTTTTTTCCACATAGCACTCCGACCCCTTAATTTCACGCGTTTTTTTCTGTCAGACCACTGTGTCGAAAATTTCGGCTAAAAGGTCACCACAGGCAAAAATACTAATTTCGCAAACCCGCAGCGGGTCTGCGGGTCTGCGGGTCTGCGGGTCTGCGGGTCTGCGGGTCTGCGGGTCTGCGGGTCTGCGGGTCTGCGGGTCTGCGGGTCTGCGGGTCTGCGGGTCTGCGGGTCTGCGGGTTTGAGACCCGCAGACCCGCAGACCCGCAAACCCGCAAACCCGCAAACCCGCTCTTGTGGGGAACGTTGCCATCCATTTGACCTGAAACCCGGTAATATATATAGTGTAACCCGCAAACCCGCAGACCCGCAGACCCGCAAACCCGCAAAAATACACATAAGAGGATTTTTGCCACAAAAATATTTTTCACGAAAATTTGTGTGACAGTGGATTCTGTGGAAAATTTGCGTGAAATTAAGGGGGATATGTGCTATGTGGAAAATTTTGGAAAATTTCCAATTTTGCCTACCCGACAACCCGCGAACCCGCGAACCCGCAAAATCTCAGCGGGTTTGCTGAATTGCGGGTTGGCTGAATTTTTCGGTTTTTTTTCCACATAGCACTCCGACCCCTTAATTTCACGCGTTTTTTTCTGTCAGACCACTGTGTCGAAAATTTCGGCTAAAAGGTCACCACAGGCAAAAATACTAATTTCGCAAACCCGCAGCGGGTCTGCGGGTCTGCGGGTCTGCGGGTCTGCGGGTCTGCGGGTCTGCGGGTCTGCGGGTCTGCGGGTCTGCGGGTCTGCGGGTCTGCGGGTCTGCGGGTCTGCGGGTTTGAGACCCGCAGACCCGCAGACCCGCAAACCCGCAAACCCGCAAACCCGCTCTTGTGGGGAACGTTGCCATCCATTTGACCTGAAACCCGGTAATATATATAGTGTAACCCGCAAACCCGCAGACCCGCAGACCCGCAAACCCGCAAAAATACACATAAGAGGATTTTTGCCACAAAAATATTTTTCACGAAAATTTGTGTGACAGTGGATTCTGTGGAAAATTTGCGTGAAATTAAGGGGGATATGTGCTATGTGGAAAATTTTGGAAAATTTCCAATTTTGCCTACCCGACAACCCGCGAACCCGCGAACCCGCAAAATCTCAGCGGGTTTGCTGAATTGCGGGTTGGCTGAATTTTTCGGTTTTTTTTCCACATAGCACTCCGACCCCTTAATTTCACGCGTTTTTTTCTGTCAGACCACTGTGTCGAAAATTTCGGCTAAAAGGTCACCACAGGCAAAAATACTAATTTCGCAAACCCGCAGCGGGTCTGCGGGTCTGCGGGTCTGCGGGTCTGCGGGTCTGCGGGTCTGCGGGTCTGCGGGTCTGCGGGTCTGCGGGTCTGCGGGTCTGCGGGTCTGCGGGTCTGCGGGTTTGAGACCCGCAGACCCGCAGACCCGCAAACCCGCAAACCCGCAAACCCGCTCTTGTGGGGAACGTTGCCATCCATTTGACCTGAAACCCGGTAATATATATAGTGTAACCCGCAAACCCGCAGACCCGCAGACCCGCAAACCCGCAAAAATACACATAAGAGGATTTTTGCCACAAAAATATTTTTCACGAAAATTTGTGTGACAGTGGATTCTGTGGAAAATTTGCGTGAAATTAAGGGGGATATGTGCTATGTGGAAAATTTTGGAAAATTTCCAATTTTGCCTACCCGACAACCCGCGAACCCGCGAACCCGCAAAATCTCAGCGGGTTTGCTGAATTGCGGGTTGGCTGAATTTTTCGGTTTTTTTTCCACATAGCACTCCGACCCCTTAATTTCACGCGTTTTTTTCTGTCAGACCACTGTGTCGAAAATTTCGGCTAAAAGGTCACCACAGGCAAAAATACTAATTTCGCAAACCCGCAGCGGGTCTGCGGGTCTGCGGGTCTGCGGGTCTGCGGGTCTGCGGGTCTGCGGGTCTGCGGGTCTGCGGGTCTGCGGGTCTGCGGGTCTGCGGGTCTGCGGGTCTGCGGGTCTGCGGGTCTGCGGGTTTGAGACCCGCAGACCCGCAGACCCGCAAACCCGCAAACCCGCAAACCCGCTCTTGTGGGGAACGTTGCCATCCATTTGACCTGAAACCCGGTAATATATATAGTGTAACCCGCAAACCCGCAAACCCGCAAACCCGCAAACCCGCAAACCCGCAAACCCGCAAACCCGCAAACCCGCAAACCCGCAAACCCGCAAACCCGCAAACCCGCAAACCCGCAAACCCGCAAACCCGTAAACCCGCAAACCCGCAAACCCGTAAACCCGCAAACCCGCAAACCCGCAAACCCGCAAACCCGCAAACCCGCAAACCCGCAAACCCGCAAACCCGCAAACCCGCAAACCCGCAAACCCGCAAACCCGCAAACCCGCAAACCCGCAAACCCGCAAACCCGCAAACCCGCAAACCCGTACGAGAAGTGAGCAACCATATGAGGCAGGCTGGTGTGAAGTGTTACCGGCTGGTGTATCGAAAATATTCTATTGTGTTATTCTTAGGGAATCTTGTTGGTGAGGTGAGGTATTAGCATTTGAGTTCACGTTGCTAAAGTGGAGTTTATATTTATTGCGTGTGTGAGAATTTATGAATGTTTAGTAATATCGTTTATGTGGCCGACTGCAGGTATACCGTAAAGACATCAGTTGGCCAAGTAACCTTTTGTATACTACGATTCATGGAGTCTACTACCACCATACGTCGAGGCAATTGCTCCGATGAAGCCACTACAGTAAGCCATTTGAAAAAATATTTTTGGCCATTTTGGGATTTATGGACAGAAATGTCGACAAATCTGTCCATAAATTACGTTCTGTCCATAAAAGCCAAGATCCCGACCAAAAATCCCTGTATTGAAAATACAGGGATTTTTGCTTGCATAATGCCTTGTTCCACATACCTGAATAACCTATTGCAGTATGTGTATTGATGTTTGCAGGTAACCTGTGGTTTGTGAGTTTTTATGCACTGTACACAGTAATTCCCTGTATAAGGCCCTGTAAGGGTGCCCACAGACCTCAGTAGGCCAAGTAAATTAATGTCTACTACGTATTTTTGGGCCTACGACCACCATACTTCGACGCAATTGCTCCGATGAAGCCAATACAGTAAGCCATTTAAAAAAATATTTTTGGCCATTTTGGGATTTATGGACAGAAATGTCGACAAATCTGTCCATAAATTACGTTCTGTCCATAAGAGAGAGCCAAAATCCCGACCAAAAATCCCTGTATTGAAAATACAGGGATTTTTGGCTGCATAAGGCGTTTGCGGGTTTTCCCCTCGCATGTACCTGACTGGTAAAATTCTCTCTTGATTGAGGACATATTGTGGCTACTCTGTGGGGGTGTGTGTGGCTGTGTGTGGGGGGTTTGAGGAAAAATTGAAATATAAAATGTTCCTTTGTTTTTGTTCTCTCATATTTCATGCTTCATTTGTATTGTGTTCAAAACTAATATCCCCAAACCCACAATCCCAAAAAATACCCAACCCAACCCGCAAAAATACCCCCGATTGTTACCACTCTTTCATTTTTCTCTTTTTTGTATGTTCACAACTCCCAATCAACTTGATATAAAATCTCATTGGGAAATCCCCTATGCAATTGTTCCAAACCATTTTTGTGTGTTTCCAATTCATGTTCAGGAGACCCTGTACCAATATTAAAATGATCAGGGTTTGAAGTATGTAATAAAATAATCCTGTCTTTTGCAGGAATATTAGCAAGAACTTGTTCAGTAGACAAGTTGTTCCCTAAAAAGTGAAAAGATGAGGGCTTGTTATCTTGGTTCATTTTGACAATAGTTATGAGAACACGTTTTAAGAGACTCACCAAGGCAAACTCAATCTGTTCTGCATAGTCTGATGTTGCGTACGTCCCATCAATCCTGCCAGTTATTCTGTTCATAAGGGCGTTGTAGGTGCCTACAATCGAGGATACGGTGTTAGCGTTTTCAGGTACAATAAGAGGATGATGTTTTATTGTAGTACTGTTCTGCACAACAAACAATTCCAATTCACTTCTGAGTTGATTCCCTTGTCCTATCCTCTTTGTAATAGACTGGTCTACAGCATGGTAAAAGCAAGTACCATCCCCCAAAACCCTGGTAATGGAGAGCTTCGGCTTTTGTGCTGTTGTTGTTTCTGCTGATGTAGGGTTATTCTTCTTCCGCTTCTTAGGAGACTTATCTTCTGGATCTCTCTTCCTCTTTTTGGCTACATAGACAAGATCTTCAGCATCTTCAAACTGAATGCTTTCGCACTGCATTGGCATGGGGTCCCAGAATTTATGGTCGTCAGATGGTGGAGGCATCTTTGCTTGTCTGTGGGTCTGTTCAGAGTACTCTTTGTCAGTCATGACGTGGTAACTCTGTAGCATGGCCTCTTCTGCTTCAGTAAGCTGCATAAAGATGCCCTCAAGTCCACGGTCAGCAACAGATTTCAGCATGTCCTTGTAGACAGGGTTTGACACTCTGTATGGCTCCACAATAGTTCTGGTTGATTTGGTCCATTTCTTTAGAGGCACTGCAACCTTGACATGCTCTGCCTTTGGGCATCTACTCAGAGCAACGTACAACTGCCCATGTGCAAAGCACTGTGACTCTGTGAGGTCGAGTCCGACCCTATCGAGGGTCTGTCCCTGAGACTTGTTGATTGTAGAGGCAAATGACAGTGCGACAGGAAACTGGACGCGCTGCATGCTGAAACCAGCCTTCTTCTCGTCAGGAGTGTTCTTAACTCTGGGGATGTTCACTGCCGTTCCAACTCTTTTAGGGTCACCAACAATGATCCCCTGAATGTTGAGCTGTGTCACGCCAGTTACAATGAACCTCGTTCCATTGCAGAGACCCTTTGGTGGGTTGAGGTTTTTAAGCAACATTAGAGGAGCACCAACCTTGACAGTGATGCAGTGGTCAGGTATGCCTGTCTGCTGGTACGCATTCATCACGTCTGAGTCAATGGCAGATTCCCCCTCAACAGACTCCTCTGTGCATGTGTCCTTCCCTGTCAGCTGGAACTCGTGGAGTACTTCTTTTTGTTTCCCACACAGCCTCTTGAGGCAAATGTTGTTCATTGCCTTCTGAGCTTTGTTAGTTGGTGCAAGGATCATCCCATTTCCGACTACACCTTCTCCAATTAGAGGGAAGACGTGGGTGATGAGATCATCAGGTACAACATAATCCCCACAATTTTTTCGGTAGAGGTTTATTGGGAGAGATATGGAACCGTCTCTATCGTTGCACGACCCATCGCCAATGGTTCCCAGGTAGGTCGCCCATTTTTTGTCATCCTTCTGCCTCATTATTTCGATAAGGGACAGCATAGTCATGTTTTGGAAGAGAGGAGAAGTATGCAGACAGTTTTTAAGCGTGGCACTCTTGTCTCCCTCAGTGACAGGAAGAATCTGCTTGAAGTCGCCACCAAGAACCACAGTGATTCCACCAAACCACATGGCCTTTCCGGTCACCTTTCTGCAGGTTCTGTCGAGAAGTTCTATGTGCCCCCTGTTTGCCATAACCACCTCGTCAAAGACAATAAGATCCGTTGTGCGGATGAGATCCTCAATTTCTTTTGTCAGTTTGCAGACAGAGTGGTGGTCATCTGGGTACAGATCAAGAGGAAACTTGAATCTGTTGTGTGATGTTCTTCCTCCAGGCAGGAGCATTGCTGCAATACCAGAGCTTGCGACTGCAAGGGCAATGTTAGGACGATGTGTGTCACCTTGCGCCGGAACCCCTCTGTGGCTTCTGCACCAACTGAGCATGGCCTGGTAGGTAAACGTTTTTCCAGTCCCTGCAGCACCCTGAAGCAGAAACATCTCGCCTTTGCCCTGAGTCACAGAGAGTTGAACACGCTGAACTGCTTCCCTCTGTTTTGTATTGAGCTTAGGTTCAATCTTCTCCCACTCCTGCCACTGCTTTTCCATGTTGTAGATTTCATCCTTCATAACCCAAGACACTCCATCGTTCGCACTCCTCACAGCAGCAGTTGGTGTTGGGAGTCCAAAGACTTCTAGCTTTACATCCGACCCACAAATGTTTCTCAATACATTCTGAATATCCAACAGTGCTTCATTTTCCTCCTGCTCAGATACCGTAGCCTCCTCATCCGGTGCAGTCTCTCCCTGCTTCAGAGGACGCTTGCACAGCTCCACCTTGTATGTCTTCCAGAGTTCTTTCATGCTATTAGGAGGAATAGCAAAGGAGTTGAGTAGAACAGCAAGGGTAAACCTCAGGCATCTTCCTGACACAGTGGTTTTGACTGCATCCACAAGTGTAAGCTTCACAAGTTCACCATCCTGAAGGAGCCCCATTTCATTTGCTGCATCCGTAAAGGACTCGCACTTTTTCCCTTCTACAGTCATCAGGTCATCAAAGCTAGTGGGTCCTTTTCTAACCATGAGGATCGTGCGCAGAGCCTGGAGCTCCTTATCCAACACAGGGGTTCTGTACAGGCGCCCAATAGCCAGAAGATGGGACTTTGCAGCTCGTGATCTGTCCGTTGTGACAAGCGACTCAGTCCTGGGGCAGTACACGTAGCTTTTCCTCAGGGTCCACTCTGCTTTATCTCTGGAGAAGGCAAAGTATTCAGGAACAGTGATGTAGTTCAGGGTTTGTATTCCCTGGTACTTGGAAGACGGGTCACGTTTTGCGTCGCTATTTGCAGCAAACCAGGCTGTGAGTGTTGTGTCCGTGGCCTTGTCAAGTGCCTCTGCCTCCTTGCCAGGAAAGTAGTACAGCCTTTGCTGGCCTGCAAGATGAACATCAAGTCTGGTGACACTTGGGTCAATGTATCTCATCTTCGTTCCGAGAAGGTATCCAATGGCCTCAAGTGACCCAATGTGTATGCCTGTCAGATAGCTCATACACTCATCCGTTTTGTTTTTTTCTCCGTCTTTGGCTGTAACTGACACATTAGCATACTCATCGTCCTTGAACAGGTACTTGAAGAGGTATCTGATGACAACTGGAGATCCAACAGCCTCTATGTTGAAGTGGCTCATGAACTGGGTGAGAAGAACTATGTTGTAGGAAACAACATAGCGGTTGTCTCTACAGCTGGGGTGTACCTTCCCTTCTGTGGCCAGCTTTCTTGCCCGCTCTTGGTCTTTTTCCGCAACAGCGCTTGTTCTCCCATTTTCAGGACGCATACCATAGCTGTACATTCCTGTCTCAGTTGCCAGGGTATCTTTACGAAAGTTTTTGGGGTAGTGCTGTTTGCACCGTGCGTTGCCGTCTGGGCCAGGCACCTTGCATCGTGCACTGGGAACAGTATCACACTTGGTGTGCATCATCTGCTCCGACACCAAGTTGTATAGCTCTTCTTGCGTTTCGGGATCAGGCAACTGGCACGACACCGCCATGTCAAAAATGGCTGCAGACTTCGGCTTATGCTCCTTGGAAACCCACAGAAGAAGATGCAAGTGGGGGAGTCCGCGCTTCTGGTACTCCACCACACGAACCATTGCCTGGTACGTCCCGAGTGCATTCTCTTTCAACTTTCTCTCAAGTTGATCCATCTTGAGGTTGAACACTCGGTGCACAAGATCAGACCTGTCGCAGGGTCTTTCTCCTGGACGCAGCTCCCTGAGAATCTCTGGCCAGTGTGGGTTGGCTGTCATGGTCAGGAAATAATCGGGGCAGCCAAGACGGGCCTTCAACGCAAGTGAATCGTTGAGGTCTTGAATTCTAGCTCTCTTCCCACGCGGGTAGCTGGCATAGAGGGTGGTGGTGGCTGTTGTAGCGTCATTGGTCGCATCGTGTGTGGTGACGCGACGGTTTTCCACCACTGTCGTAACACGGGCCTCTTCAAGGAATTCTTTTGTTGCATACTTCTTTACTATCTGCTGGCTGTGGTAAGAAATGCGTTGCGTAATGGCACGGATGCCAAGCTGAAGGAAGAAGTATTCGGTCAGCTTGCGCCCTATCAGTGCAGGCCCTGGTTCCCCATCTGGGTTCTTCTCAGTCGCCCGTGAAAACAGGTGGAAGCAGCCATACTCCTGTGCTGACACACCACTGTAGGGGTTTGGCGTTGCTTCATCCTTTCGACTGTGTCTCCAACCTGTACTGTCTTTTGGACACACATGTATCAGGGGAAAACACAGTGGCTCGAACCTGGCATCAAAATCTGATATCTTTCTGCTGTATCTATCGCTTCCTTCACCTTCAGCTTCTCCCTGCATAATAACGCTGTACTGCTGCCGGCCCCAACCTGCTGCGTATTTGTGATCATCTGTTCCAGTACTGACAGTATATACAGCCCGCAATTCATCTTCTGCAGCGGCGTTTGCGTACTCCCGTCCCGTCTTCTCAGGTCCTCGCAGATCGTCAAAGTTGATGGCAACATGTGTGTTCTCTTCGGCACTGTCCATCAGAACCGAGGCTCTCCTGAACATCCTGACATAGCAATTGTCTTTCAGCATGGTCATGATGTCCTGGTAGAGGGTTGTGTCGCGTTCCAGTTCTGGGATCCTCTCCATCTCTTGCAAGCCTTTCAAGGCGCGGTCCTGCTCGTTGTATCCACCAACAAACCAGGTTTGGTTTCTTGTTTCCGCATCGTCAGACAGGCCCATAATTTTCTTCACCCCTTTTCCTTTTACAACTATGTTGTGTATTCCGCGTGTGTTGGAAAACAACTTGTGGGGGGTATGCAATGCCTTGGCCATCTGGTGATAAGAATTCAGGCGGTATGAATTCTTAAGAAACGTTTGATCCGAGAACAACCTCTTGTGGTCGTCGTTCTCAAATTCAATTGGTGCAGGGATGCCACTCGCCTTGATTCTGTTGCAGCAAATTCCATATCTCCCTTCTCCTCGGACCTCACCAGAGAAGAGCTTTGCACCACATTTTCTACAGACAGAATTCATCCCCCCAATGTCAGCATAAGACACGCATCCATTTGTGTAGTCTTCAAGCTTCATTGCAGCTGAGTGGAGGCTTGGGTCAAGACTTCTCCCACACATTTCCGAAGTAGAAACCCTATTTTCGAATTCTGCAACTAATGCTTGACAGATGGGCCCGTTTGTTCTCAGCGTATCGGACCTCTTCTCGAGCCATCTTTTGCAGATGTCATTTGCACAGTTCTCTATTGATCCAAGAATGTACGGAGAAAGTCCTTGCATGCCATCACGTTTTTCTTCCTCAAGCAACTTGATTTTCTTCTTGTCGGAAGGTGTGAGAGAATCAAGAGAACAGTTCCAGAGAGACTCTAACTCCGGATGTACAGAGAAGAGATCTCTGAATGAAGCTTTATTAGTTATTGTTCTAATAGAAGCAATAACGTACGCAAGACGGCATTTTGCAACGTGCGTGATGTGCATGTGCCTGAAGAGACAATATGGATCATGTGTTTTTGTTTTATTGTATCTCTGTAAACACCACTCACAGACATCACATTGAGTGTGTGGTGTTTCGTACTGGCTGCAGAAAAAATTTATATCTTCTAACTGCATTCGTGATGTTTCAGCTGAGAGACGCAAAGATTCACGCATGTTAGTCAGGTATCTAGACCAGTCCTTCGATGGGGGCTCTCTGGCGCAGTCATCAAAGTCTTCTTCTATCATATGGCCATAGAGATTTTGATATCCCCCTTCAAACATAGTTTACGGTGTGTTATGTTTTTCTGTTATGTAGTGACTGGTGGTGAATAAAAATGTTCTCAGAATTATTGAAAAAATATGTTATTCCTTTTTTGTTGTTGTATCATGTGCTTTGATATTCTGTGTCTGACAAAATATACAAATGAAATGGGGGGTGGGGAGTAGGAAAAATTAGGAAAACAAATAACAAACAAAAAGTAACTGAGACAAACAAAACCCACAAACCCGCAAGCCCACAAAGACATATCCCCACTTATCGCTATTTGGTATTTCGTTTTATTTTTTATCTTTAATGTTCACAACTCTACCACACAAATCATTGCATCAATAGACCTGTCACAGGCTCCCCCTTGAATAAGTATTTAAACAAATACTTAACAACAAGGACCCTTCGCTGGCGCCGATATTTCAGGAGAAGACTGTACTGAACCACCCACCTGTTGTTCATCAGATACTGACTGAAAGCTTTGTAGATGTTTGGGTGTGGTCCAGGGAGTTGTACGATGTGATCCACAGGGTTCTTCGGTGATGTTTTGTTGTTGTTCCAAAAGATTGCGTGAGCATGGGGCAGACCCCTCTTCTGGTACTCCGTCACAATCACCGTTGCGATGTTTTCCCCAAGAACATTATTTTTTTTGATATAATTTACAAGCTCCTTAACCTTGAGGCAGAACACGCGGTGTACCAGATCCGGACGGTCCAGAGCTGTCTCTCCTTCTAGCAGATTAGCCTTGATCTCATACCACATTGGGTTGAATTTTATGGTGAAGAATAAATCAGCTTCCCCATAGGATTCTCCGTGACGAAAAGCCTTCATTGTAAGAACGTCAGGACGTGCCTTCACAGCGTACTCAGACATAGTTTATTTGTGTGTTTTGTATTTCCTTCTAATGATAAATAAAAATATACTTTTTTATTACAGAAAAAAAGAAATTTTCTATTTTTATTGTATCTGATATTCCGTGTCTGGAAAAATATACAAATAAAACGGAAAACAAAAAAAAGTTAATTGCCGACAGTTTCTATTTTTTCGTGGCTCAAACGACATAAAATGGGAGGGGAAAAAATAAAAATTGTTTGTTTCCACACCACTTCTGTTTCATATGAAAGTCTATTGGCTGTCCTTACAAGCGCCTGCCAAAACGCTCGCCTTGTAGGTGTGGACTTTTTATTTTTATTTTTTTCCCTTTTTTTTTTCGACTTACGGTATGGATGTGTTTTTTTGAAGTACAGAACGTGTAGTAGACACAGAGGAAAAAGGAAGTGAGGGAAAACAAGCCCGGGGCTCAAATACTACGACTACTGAACGGAATAAACGGAAAACAAAAAAAAAACAATTTTACTGGATGAATAAATATTTACAATTTCTTAAAAATATTCCTCATCATCATCATCCTCATCATCATCCTCATCAGGGATGATGATTTCTGGGAGTGGGATGGGAGTGACCTGGGGGGTGGCCGGGGCCTCTGGTGTGGCGGTATCAACCGTTGTGGGGGTGGTCACTCGTGATTTTTTTTTGTAAGCCCTTGTGGTTTTCTTCTCCTCATGTACTTGCATGTGGCTAATTAATGCTGAGGACTTTTTGAAGGTCCGACAGCATGTTTCGCACTCCCAAGGAGAGAGAGGGGTGGTGACCTGGGGGGTGCCTGGTGGGGTGCCTGGGGGGGCGGCTGGGGGAGCGGCTAGGGGGGCGGCTGGGGGGGCGGCTGGGGGGGCGGTTTGGGCCTCTGGTGTGGGGGTATCAAGCGTTCTAGCATCCTGTGGCGTCGCATTGTTCTGTGATTAATAATTGTATTTGTAAATAATGCTAATTGAATAAAACCAAATAGTCATTATACCTTTGGTGTACTAACCCTCCTCCTCTTGTTTTGATGTTCAACGATGTGTTCCATCGCACGTTCATGCTGTGTTAAGAGAATTTGAAAGTAATAACTGTAATATTACATACCAGTGATGTGTAGAAGCTGTGGGCGGAATGGATCATGATATGAGCTTCTGTGAGTTGCCTGCACATTTCTTTAGTTTTCTCCATCTGGATGTGTAGATCCGCAATCAGACCCGCAAGACTATCATCAACCGGCTCATTAAGCACATTGTTTCTGACAACGTCATCCGGGAGCTCATCATCCGGTGGTGAATTAGACTCTTCTTCAGGCTTCAGAGTTGGAAGGAGCATCGGGGCTTCCGCAAGAAGATTGGTGGACTGAAGAGCAGCACTCCACGGTGTAGGCTTCATGTTGTTGTTTTTGTTTGTGTCGTAGGATTTTCTGGGGGAAGGGAGTGAATAAGAGAAATATATTAAGTAGGACTACCACAAAAATGGTATCTCCTGGGCTACAGACCAAAAATCTAATTCATCTCCATCCATCTCATGCTTAAAATTAAATTTGGTTAAACCGGTAAGGTGGCATTCCCTCCTACACACATCCCGCACCGCAGGGAAACACCAATACATATACAACTAACCAGTCAACTCGTAAACCTGTGTAGTCAATTTTGCTGTTTTTGCGGTGTTTTCTATTGGTCAGTGAGTTTGTAGGAGTGCCGTCACTATAGGAATAGTAATCTGAACATATATTAGCAATATTGTGTATACTGTGTATACTGTGTATACTGTGTATACTGTGTATACTGTGTATACTGTGTATACTGTGTATACTGTGTATACTGTGTATACTGTGTATACTGTGTATACTGTGTATACTGTGTATACTGTGTATACTGTGTGTACCTCAAATTCATGCCTTTTTTAGTTCGTCAGTCAGTGAGTAGGAGTGCATCTAGGAATAGTAGTTGGAACATAATATTAATTTGTGTGGAAATATTATTGGGTGTGTCCAGGGGTAAACAGCACACTCACAGAACAGACTGGCAAAGTGTATCTCCCTTTACCTCACACTCCCCTCTTGGTTTTGTAAATCACCCAGGCACCCCTCATCTTCCATACCCAAACACCACACAGCCTAACACACATTTTTGTTGCACAACATGAACACACTGTTAGAAGGCAAAGTGATAGAAGCAAGAGACCCTGGAAACCGTGCCCAGCTTGTTGCATTCCATTTTTCAGAAACATGTGAAACGAAAGGACGAACAGCATATCTTCAAGGAACCCTTGGAAATAGACCACTGAATGTGTGCATACTATTTCACAGAGGGAAATGTAAGTCACAGAAGACGTGCCGTCAACTACATGTGAGTCCAGATGCTGTGGACAGACTTCGTGATGAAATGGCGGGCCAGTGCTGCGCGCTTCATTCCGGAAAATGGGCCAGCAAAAAATGCGTCATGTTGAAGGGCAAGGACAACATAGCATTGCTCTCTGTGAGCAGTTTCAGCAGTACAAGAGGTTTGGAGGAGCTTTTGCGCAGGGGGGACAGAATTATTGTACAAAAGAACAGGATTTGTGGGCTGAACAAATTGAAGAGATGCAAATGGGGGGAGCGTTGTATCAACATCCATATATGCCGAGAACTTGACCTGGAGAACCTTGCATCATTCTGCCCTTACAGTACTTGCTCCAGCAGTGAATCCTATGCAGACACCTGGCAGGAAGGCAGCACATCGAGCAGCAAATCTAGTGTTGATACCCTATCCCCCTCTTCAGCATCTGAAATAACCTTCATGGCACTGAACAGGTTTGCTGCACACTGGGTTTAATAAATAAAAACCAATACAAAGAAAACAAAAATAAAGAACACCCCAAATAAAAAAATATTGCAACCCATCCCAATTATTACTTATCCCTCCCTCTGTTTTTCTTGTATTCTTTAAGTTTTTTTTGTCTTACTCAGCGGACTAACAACAAATCACAGGCCACTACAAATATACTGTAACACAAGAACAATGAGCTCAGTAGATTCTGTTCGGCAGTATTCTGTCATATCAACAGCAGGAGGCAGCATAGGAAACACAGACTCAGACTTTGAACCCAGCGGTTGCTTCAACATCACTGACATTGCAGGACCCACCAATCCAGTGGAGCGAGGATACGCATCAGTTCTGCTGAATGGCTTACAACTTATACGTTGCAACCTCCCGCTCCCAGGGAAAGAAGAAACACTCACAGTGTCAGCTAATGAAGACATAAACATCACTGGGGAAAAGGGCGGGCTTGGACTTGACGCTCTCTTTATCACAACTCATGATCCGCTTCCTGGGAGTGCATGGAATGCAACCCTGGAATGTACCTGTGAAGGCCGTGAGGACTTTGAAGTTGATCTTGGGAACCTCGTGCAATCTCAAGATGCATCACACTCTGGCCACTACATTGCATACCACCCAACTACATTCACAGTGAAGGTTCAACACATGCCAATTGACAATGTGAAGCAAGGGTCCGCAGAGAGGCAACTTGTTAAAGAGGTCAGAGCTATTTTGGAAAACCCACGGCTGAATGTGTGCAGAGGTTCTCTGGGGTCTATTGTGCTGAGCAACAAAGCGAAGGAGAGTCCACTCTACGACAACGTTGTGGGGAAATGCTACGGTGCCTGGCAGGAATTTCTCAGGGCCCATCCTGAGGACTTCTCTCTGTTCCACTATTCTGATGAGGATATTGTTGAAAATTGTCTTGCTCCACAGATAAAAAAGTCTGATGCACGTGTCTGCCTCTTTGGAACACCGCTCTCTTCAGTGCGCGAAATAGACAAGTCGAGAAGCAAGGTCCAACGTGAAGATGAGGAAAATCTTAAAAAGGCCCTGCTAGGAATGCTCTCTGAAGGCCCCATGTCCCAGAAGGAGCTGTTGCAGAAGTTGAATGGATTTGAAGTGTTCACAAACTCTCTATTCCCAAGCCACTCTCTTCTCATGCGGTTTCTCTCCAGACACGATAAAACATTTGCGTGGACAGCAGGGCCCGACCAGCCTACGCGTATTGGCCTGGCTTCTTCTGATAGAATTCTCTGCCACGACAGTCAGAACTATATAAAACCTAGCACAAGTAGCACAGCTCAGAAACACAGCCTACCTCGTTTTCTCAATCAGCACATAGGGTTCAACATGAAGCCAACTTCTCAACAGCAGCCAGTGTACCGACATGATCCATACAGCACCGTGCCATTCTACTATTCCCAATAATATGTAACTACGCCAGTTCCGCAAACCCAGATGACCAGTCACCCATATGTGAACCCCTCTACCTACCCTCACATAAAAAAAAGAAGAAAAAAAAAAAAAGAAAGAAATCAAATAAAGAAGGATGCAAAGAGAGAAAAAAAAAATAAAGAGCTTGCACTGTTTCACAAAAATGAAGGAAAAAAGAAAAAAAGTGATATCTCCCCCACTTCCTCTGCTTAGACATAGTTTTTTACCTTCCCCCAGCCAAGAAACAACAACACATCACACCACAGCTCACCAGAGAACCACAACTTCATGTGTACAAAGGGAAGTATACATTCACACACCTCTCTCGGTTTCTAGGCTTCTAGGGAAAGGTCAGCTCCCTAGGCACTCCCATGGTGTTACTCACCCACAAACCCACGCAAACCCAAAAGGCATGAGGCAATGTCCTCAGAATTCTCCACTCCCCAGTCCTCTCATTTGTAAGTCTCCACACCTCTCAGCACAGGAACACCTAAGACAACACACGGGGGGGTTGTAATTTATGGACAGATTTTACGGATATTCTGTCCATAAATTTGGTTCTGTCCATAAAAGCTCAATTTTTGCATTCGGAAAATATTCCAGGATTTTGCCTTTTTTTTGGTGCATGGTGTTTTCTCTTTGGTTTTCTGGTTTCTCACTGGTTTGGAGGTCCCTGCTGTGTGTGTGTGGGTTGTGGCCCTGACCGTAAACCACCCGGCCAAACCCCCCCACCACAAGTATATACCCATAGACTCAAACCACAGAACAACACATACCCTTAAACACGTACAAACTTCAACATGGATGATGACCAGCAAGCAATCGTCTGTGACAATGGGTCTGGGATGGTGAAGGCAGGTTTCGCAGGAGACGATGCCCCGAGGTCCGTGTTTCCGTCCATTGTTGGAAGGCCAAAGACCGCTGCAGCAATGATGGGAACAGCAAAGAAGGAAGCCTATATTGGTGACGATGCACAGTCCAAGCGTGGTATTCTGCTGATTAAGTATCCGATTGAGCATGGTATCATCACAAACTGGGATGATATGGAAAAGATCTGGCACCACACCTTCTTCAACGAGCTCCGTGTTGCACCTGAGGATCACCCTGTGCTTCTCACAGAAGCGCCCATGAACCCAAAGGCCAACCGTGAAAAGATGACACAGATCATGTTTGAGACGTTCAACAGCCCTGCAATGTACGTTGGGATCCAGGCGGTGCTGTCCCTGTACTCGTCTGGACGCACAACAGGAATTGTTCTTGACTCAGGAGATGGTGTGACCCACACAGTTCCCATCTACGAGGGGTACTCTCTGCCACACGCCGTGCTTCGTATTGACATGGCTGGAAGAGACATGACAGACTGGATGATTAAGCTTCTGACAGAACGTGGTAACAGCTTTGTCACCTCTGCAGAGCGCGAGATTGTGCGTGATGTGAAAGAAAAACTCGCCTACGTTGCCTTGGTATGCATATTTTGTACAGGAAAAAGAAAACCTAAAAACCCACCACCAGGACTTTGACGAGGAGATGTCCCTGGCCTCGTCATCGTCGTCGTTGGAAAAGGACTACGAGCTTCCCGATGGACAGGTGATCACAGTGGGCTCTGAGAGATTCCGTTGCCCTGAGGCACTCTTCAAGCCACAGTTCATTGGGCTTGAGGCAAATGGCATCCATGAGACGGTGTACAACTCCATCATGAAGTGTGACATCGATGTGCGTAAGGACTTGTACGCCAACATTGTTCTCTCAGGAGGAACTACCATGTACGAGGGGCTTGCAGACCGTCTTTCCAAGGAAGTCACAAACCTGGCACCAAACAGCATGAAGATCAAGGTTGTTGCCCCACCAGAGAGAAAGTACTCTGTGTGGATTGGAGGGTCTATTCTCTCTTCCCTTTCCACCTTTGCGTCCATGTGGGTCAAGAAGGAGGAGTATGATGAGAGTGGCCCAGGGATTGTTCATAAGAAGTGCTTCTAGTCATAAAAAACGACAAATGAACACAAAGAATTTAAAATAAAAAATGCAAAAGAAAAATCATTTAAATCAAGACAAAACAAAAAAACAAATACAAACTTTCGGGGTGTCGGGGATAGGGTTATTGCGAGAACTTGCCTGTAGTGTGGATTTTTTTTATTTGATTGTACTGTATATTCGTATGCGGCAAAAATTACAAATGATACAAACAAAAAAACAAATATATTTTTAACACAAAAGCAAATAAAACCAAAATAATAAAAGGAGACATGAATACAAAAGAAAATAAGACAGCAAACAAAAGAACAAAAAAAACTCCAAAGCAGAAACAAAAGCAAAAAACAAAGCCAAAAAGAGAAAAAATAAAAAAGAAACATACTATTTTCCCTGTTATGCTTGAAACACCCATAAACCCCAACACACACACCACACAGAAAACAATAATACCTCTGTCCAACACATACATAACAATAACAGAAACTAATCTACCTCTTTCCAAGCCTCCATAGCATTAAGAATACCCTCTGCTACCTTCTCTATACAAACCTTTGCGCATAATATAACAGGCACAAAAGACAAGAAAACTGATGTTATTATAGAATATTTTCGGCAGTCTATCGATTATCGGAAACAACACTTTCTATGATGGCACTCCTACCAACCATAAGAGGCATGAGTATCAGGTATACACAGTATACACTGTATACACACCATACACTGTATATACTTGTATACACAGCAAACACAGTACTGATCATGGCCTATATGTTCCAAACTACATGTTCTATGATGACGGCACTCCTACAAACTCACTGACCAACCATAAGAGGCATGAGTTGCAGGTATACACAGTGTACACAGTGTACACAGTGTACACACTTTTCACACTATACATAGTATACACAGTGCTGATCATAGCCTATATGTTCCAAACTACATGTTCTATGATGACGGCACTCCTACAAACTCACTGACCAACCATAAGAGGCATTAGTTGCAGGTTTACACAGTGTACACACTATACACAGTCTTCACGGTGATGGTCATAGCCTATATGTTCTATGATGAGGACACTCCTACAAACTCTCCAACCTCACTGAACTGAGCCCATACCAACCCCCTCCGCTCACTCCACCCACTCCACCCAGATATTACTACAGTAACACAAAAGTGACACATATATTTTCACCATGGGTAACATTGCCTCTGCACTGACAACGCTCTTTGCAGGGAAGAAGAATGTGAAGATGCTGATGGTGGGGCTCGATGCTTCTGGCAAGACCACTGTTCTGTACAAGCTGAAGTTAGGGGATTTGATCACATCCATACCGACAATCGGGTTCAATGTGGAGACAGTGGAGTACAAGAACCTCAAGTTCACCATGTGGGACGTTGGTGGCCAGGACAAGCTGAGACCGCTGTGGCGCCACTACTTTGAGGGGACTGATGGCATTATATTTGTTGTTGACAGCAACGACAGGGACAGAACTTCTCTTGCACGTGATGAGCTGCACAAGCTGGCAACAGATGATGCCCTCCGTGATGCAACACTTCTTGTGCTTGCAAACAAACAGGATCTTCCAAAGGCGATGACCCCAGCTGAAATGACTGACAAACTTGGGCTGCACTCTCTAAGGCTCCGGGAGTGGTACATCCAGGGAAGTTGCGCTGCAACTGGTGAAGGTTTGTATGAAGGACTTGACTGGCTGTCATCCTCCATGAAGTCAAGAAACTAGGGTATATTAAAAGCCATAGGGAGGAAATACAAAAACTGAGACTGGGGAGGGACGACAAGACACATCTAGCCTGTCATGTCATGTTATGTCATGTTTTCTTTAAATACAGAGATATGAAAACAAATGCTCCAACAAAAACAAAAATAAAAAGTTCAATCAAACCCAATGCACCCGTATTTTTGCTTTTTCACTTGTCTAAAATTTATTCATTCCTTCCTTCCATATTATTTTGCCCAACACCCACACGCCAACATCAGCTTCTACTTTCCTACATCATACTACAACATGCAAATATACAAGGTGAGGAATTCTGACCGCAGACTGAGCTGCAGTAGTGTATCACACATGTTGGACTGGTGCACAAGGGTTCTGGGGAACCCCACGTACGATGAGTTTACACAGTAATTCCCTGTGTATGACTCTGTAAGGGTACCCACAGACCTCAGTAGGCCAAGTAAACTGATGTCTACCATGTATTTTTGGGCCCACGACCACCAGACTTCGCCTCAATTGCTCCGATGAAGCCACTACAGTAAGCCATTTGAAAAAATATTTTTGGCCATGGGATTTATGGACAGAAATGTTGACAAATCTGTCCATAAATTACGTTCTGTCCATAAAAGCCAAGATCCTGGCCAAAACTCCCTGTATTGAAAATACAGGGATTTTTGGCTTTGCTCCACACAGTGTACATAGAGCACTACATAGGGTACACAGTATACACAGTATACAGGACAAAATATTGCTAATATATGTTAAGATTATTATTCCTATGGTGACGACACTCCTACAAACTCACTGACCAACCATAAAAGGCAAGGGTTGCTGGTATACACAGTATACACAGTGTACACAGTGTTAACAGTGTGTACACAGTGTACACAGTGTAAACAGTGTACACAGTGTATACAGTGTACACAGAAAACACAGGGCAAAATATTGCTAATATATGTTAAGATTATTATTCCTATGGTGACGGCACTCCTACAAACCCACTGACCAACCATAAAAGGCAAGGGTTGCTGGTATACACAGTATACACACAGTGTTAACAGTGTGTACAGTGTACACAGTGTAAACAGTGTACACAGTGTATACAGTGTACACAGTGTATACAGTGCACACAGTATACACAGGGCAAAATATTGCTAATATATGTTAAGATTATTATTCCTATGGTGACGGCACTCCTACAAACCCACTGACCAACCATAAAAGGCAAGGGTTGCTGGTATACACAGTATACACAGTGTACACAATGTTAACAGTGTGTACACAGTGTACACGGTGTAAACAGTGTACACAGTGTACACAGTGTATACAGTGTACACAGTATACACAGGGCAAAATATTGCTAATATATGTTAAGATTATTATTCCTATGGTGACGGCACTCCTACAAACTCACTGACCAACCATAAAAGGCAAGGGTTGCTGGTATACACAGTATACACAGTGTACACAATGTTAACAGTGTGTACACAGTGTACACGGTGTAAACAGTGTACACAGTGTACACAGTGTATACAGTGTACACAGTATACACAGGGCAAAATATTGCTAATATATGTTAAGATTATTATTCCTATGGTGACGGCACTCCTACAAACCCACTGACCCACCATAAAAGGCAAGGGTTGCTGGTGTTCACAGTATACACAGTGTACACAGGGTTAACAGTGTGTACAGTGTACACAGTGTACACAGTGTACACAGTGTAAACAGTGTACACAGTGTATACAGTGCACACAGTATACACAGGGCAAAATATTGCTAATATATGTTAAGATTATTATTCCTATGGTGACGGCACTCCTTCTAACCCACTGACCAACCATAAAAGGCAAGGGTTGCTGGTATACACAGTATACACAGTGTACACGGTGGAAACAGTGTGTACACAGTGTACACAGTGTATACAGTGTACACAGTATACACAGGGCAAAATATTGCTAATATATGTTAAGATTATTATTCCTATGGTGACGGCACTCCTACAAACTCACTGACCAACCATAAAAGGCAAGGGTTGCTGGTATACACAGTATACACAGTGTACACAGTGTACACAGTGTACACAGTGTACACAGTGTACACAGTGTACACAGTGTAAAGAGTGTACACAGTGTATACAGTATACACAGAAAACACAGGGCAAAATATTGCTAATATATGTTAAGATTATTATTCCTATGGTGACGGCACTCCTACAAACTCACTGACCAACCATAAAAGGCAAGGGTTGCTGGTATACACAGTATACACAGTGTACACAGTGTTAACAGTGTGTACACAGTGTACACAGTGTATACAGTGTACACAGAAAACACAGGGCAAAATATTGCTAATATATGTTAAGATTATTATTCCTATGGTGACGGCACTCCTACAAACCCACTGACCAACCATAAAAGGCAAGGGTTGCTGGTATACACAGTATACACACAGTGTTAACAGTGTGTACAGTGTACACAGTGTAAACAGTGTACACAGTGTATACAGTGTACACAGTGTATACAGTGCACACAGTATACACAGGGCAAAATATTGCTAATATATGTTAAGATTATTATTCCTATGGTGACGGCACTCCTACAAACCCACTGACCAACCATAAAAGGCAAGGGTTGCTGGTATACACAGTATACACAGTGTACACAATGTTAACAGTGTGTACACAGTGTACACGGTGTAAACAGTGTACACAGTGTACACAGTGTATACAGAGTACACAGTATACACAGGGCAAAATATTGCTAATATATGTTAAGATTATTATTCCTATGGTGACGGCACTCCTGCTAACCCACTGACCAACCATAAAAGGCAAGGGTTGCTGGTATACACAGTATACACAGTGTACACAGTGTACACGGTGGAAACAGTGTGTACACAGTGTACACAGTGTATACAGTGTACACAGTATACACAGGGCAAAATATTGCTAATATATGTTAAGATTATTATTCCTATGGTGACGGCACTCCTACAAACTCACTGACCAACCATAAAAGGCAAGGGTTGCTGGTATACACAGTATACACAGTGTACACAATGTTAACAGTGTGTACACAGTGTACACGGTGTACACAGTGTATACAGTGTACACAGTATACACAGGGCAAAATATTGCTAATATATGTTAAGATTATTATTCCTATGGTGACGGCACTCCTACAAACTCACTGACCAACCATAAAAGGCAAGGGTTGCTGGTATACACAGTATACACAGTGTACACAGTGTACACAGTGTACACAGTGTACACAGTGTACACAGTGTACACAGTGTAAAGAGTGTACACAGTGTATACAGTATACACGGTATACACAGGACAAAATATTGCTAATATATGTTAAGATTATTATTCCTATGGTGACGGCACTCCTACTAACCCACTGACCAACCATAAAAGGCAAGGGTTGCTGGTATACACAGTATACACAGTGTACACAATGTTAACAGTGTGTACAGTGTATACAGTGTACACAGTGTAAACAGTGTACACAGTGTAAACAGTGTACACAGTGTATACAGTGCACACAGTATACACAGGGCAAAATATTGCTAATATATGTTAAGATTATTATTCCTATGGTGACGGCACTCCTGCTAACCCACTGACCAACCATAAAAGGCAAGGGTTGCGGGTATACATAGTATACACCGTGTACACAGTGTTAACAGTGTGTACAGTGTATACAGTATACACAGTATACACAGTACAAAATATTGCTAATATATGTTCCGACCCACAGATCCTATGGTGACGGCACTCCTACTAACCCACTGACCAACCATAAAAGGCATGGGTTGCAGGTATACACAGTGTACACACTCTACACTCTGCACGGTATACATGGTCTATATGTTGGGAAACAACACGTCCGATGATAACGGGACTCTTACACAATAGTGAAGGGGACACTAGTGAGGTTGGCTGGCTAGTTGGTGTAGGGATTGTGTACAACTATGGTGTACACACCGTGGTGGGTTGGGCTTAGGTGGGAGGTGTGTTACAAATCCCACCTCACTGAACTGACCCCAAACCCACCCCACAAACCCACAAACGCCACTCCATCCACTTCACCCAGATATTAACACAAAACTCACACATAAACCTTCACAATGGGTAACATTGCCTCTGCACTGACAACGCTCTTTGCAGGGAAGAAGAATGTGAAGATGCTGATGGTGGGGCTCGATGCTTCTGGCAAGACCACTGTGCTGTACAAGCTGAAGTTAGGGGATTTGATCACATCCATACCGACAATCGGGTTCAATGTGGAGACAGTGGAGTACAAGAACCTCAAGTTCACCATGTGGGACATTGGTGGCCAGGACAAGCTGAGACCGCTGTGGCGCCACTACTTTGAGGGGACTGATGGCATTATATTTGTTGTTGACAGCAACGACAGGGAAAGAATTTATCTTGCACGTGATGAGCTGCACAAGCTGGCAACAGATGATGCCCTCCGTGATGCAACACTTCTTGTGCTTGCAAACAAACAGGATCTTCCAAAGGCGATGACCCCAGCTGAAATGACTGACAAACTTGGGCTGCACTCTCTAAGGCTCCGGGAGTGGTACATCCAGGGAAGTTGCGCCGCAACTGGTGAAGGTTTGTATGAAGGACTTGACTGGCTGTCATCCTCCATGAAGTCAAGAAACTAGGGTTTTTTTTAGGCCATAGGGAGGAAATACAAAAACTGAGACTGGGGAAGGACGACAAGACACATCTAGCCTGTCATGTCAATGTTTTCTTCAAATACAGAGATATGAAAACAAATGTTCCAACAAAAACAAAAAAAGAAAGGTCAATCAAACCCAATGCACCCGTATTTTGCTTTACCACTTGTCTAAAATCTATTCATTCCTTCCTTCCATATTCTTTTGCCAACACCCACACTCCAGCATCAGCTTCTACTTTCCAACATCATACTACAACATGCAAACATACAATGTGAGGAATTCTGAAGCACTGCCCTAGTACATACTGAGCTGCAGTAGTGTATCACACAGGCACAAGGGTACTGGCGGAACCACGTACGTACCATGAGTTTACATAGAAGTTCCGTGTATGTGGTCCCATAAGGGTACCCACATAGCTCAGTAGGCCACGTAAATTAATGTCTACTACGTATTTTTGGTCCCACGACCACCATACTTCGACACAATCACCCCGATGAAGCCACTACATTAAGCCATTTGAAAAAATATTTTTGGCCATTTTGGGATTTATGGACAGAAATGTCGACAAATCTGTCCATAAATTACATTCTGTCCATAAAAGCCAAGATCCGGACCAAAAATCCCTGTATTGAAAAAACAGGGATTTTTGGCTGTATAAGGCCCTCACACAAACCCGCAGACCCGCAGACCCGCAGACCCGCAGACCCGCAGACCCGCAGACCCGCAGACCCGCAGACCCGCAGACCCGCAGACCCGCAGACCCGCAGACCCGCAGACCCGCAGACCCGCAGACCCGCAGACCCGCAGACCCGCAGACCCGCAAACCCGCAAACCCGCTCTTGTGGGGATCGTTGCCATCCATTTGACCTGAAACCCGGTAATATATATAGTGTAACCCGCAAACCCGCAAACCCGCAAACCCGCAAACCCGCAAACCCGCAAACCCGCAAACCCGCAAACCCGCAAACCCGCAAACCCGCAAACCCGCAAACCCGCAAACCCGCAAACCCGCAAACCCGCAAACCCGCAAACCCGCAAACCCGCAAACCCGCAAACCCGCAAACCCGCAAACCCGCAAACCCGCAAACCCGCAAACCCGCAAACCCGCAAACCCGCAAACCCGCAAACCCGCAAACCCGCAAACCCGCAAACCCGCAAACCCGCAAACCCGCAAACCCGCAAACCCGCAAACCCGCAAACCCGCAAACCCGCAAACCCGCAAACCCGCAAACCCGCAAACCCGCAAACCCGCAAACCCGCAAACCCGCAAACCCGCAAACCCGCAAACCCGCAAACCCGCAAACCCGCAAACCCGCAAACCCGCAAACCCGCAAACCCGCAAACCCGCAAACCCGCAAACCCGCAAACCCGCAAACCCGCAAACCCGCAAACCCGCAAACCCGCAAACCCGCAAACCCGCAAACCCGCAAACCCGCAAACCCGCAAACCCGCAAACCCGCAAACCCGCAAACCCGCAAACCCGCAAACCCGCAAACCCGCAAACCCGCAAACCCGCAAACCCGCAAACCCGCAAACCCGCAAACCCGCAAACCCGCAAACCCGCAAACCCGCAAACCCGCAAACCCGCAAACCCGCAAACCCGCAAACCCGCAAACCCGCAAACCCGCAAACCCGCAAACCCGCAAACCCGCAAACCCGCAAACCCGCAAACCCGCAAACCCGCAAACCCGCAAACCCGCAAACCCGCAAACCCGCAAACCCGCAAACCCGCAAACCCGCAAACCCGCAAACCCGCAAACCCGCAAACCCGCAAACCCGCAAACCCGCAAACCCGCAAACCCGCAAACCCGCAAACCCGCAAACCCGCAAACCCGCAAACCCGCAAACCCGCAAACCCGCAAACCCGCAAACCCGCAAACCCGCAAACCCGCAAACCCGCAAACCCGCAAACCCGCAAACCCGCAAACCCGCAAACCCGCAAACCCGCAAACCCGCAAACCCGCAAACCCGCAAACCCGCAAACCCGCAAACCCGCAAACCCGCAAACCCGCAAACCCGCAAACCCGCAAACCCGCAAACCCGCAAACCCGCAAACCCGCAAACCCGCAAACCCGCAAACCCGCAAACCCGCAAACCCGCAAACCCGCAAACCCGCAAACCCGCAAACCCGCAAACCCGCAAACCCGCAAACCCGCAAACCCGCAAACCCGCAAACCCGCAAACCCGCAAACCCGCAAACCCGCAAACCCGCAAACCCGCAAACCCGCAAACCCGCAAACCCGCAAACCCGCAAACCCGCAAACCCGCAAACCCGCAAACCCGCAAACCCGCAAACCCGCAAACCCGCAAACCCGCAAACCCGCAAACCCGCAAACCCGCAAACCCGCAAACCCGCAAACCCGCAAACCCGCAAACCCGCAAACCCGCAAACCCGCAAACCCGCAAACCCGCAAACCCGCAAACCCGCAAACCCGCAAACCCGCAAACCCGCAAACCCGCAAACCCGCAAACCCGCAAACCCGCAAACCCGCAAACCCGCAAACCCGCAAACCCGCAAACCCGCAAACCCGCAAACCCGCAAACCCGCAAACCCGCAAACCCGCAAACCCGCAAACCCGCAAACCCGCAAACCCGCAAACCCGCAAACCCGCAAACCCGCAAACCCGCAAACCCGCAAACCCGCAAACCCGCAAACCCGCAAACCCGCAAACCCGCAAACCCGCAAACCCGCAAACCCGCAAACCCGCAAACCCGCAAACCCGCAAACCCGCAAACCCGCAAACCCGCAAACCCGCAAACCCGCAAACCCGCAAACCCGCAAACCCGCAAACCCGCAAACCCGCAAACCCGCAAACCCGCAAACCCGCAAACCCGCAAACCCGCAAACCCGCAAACCCGCAAACCCGCAAACCCGCAAACCCGCAAACCCGCAAACCCGCAAACCCGCAAACCCGCAAACCCGCAAACCCGCAAACCCGCAAACCCGCAAACCCGCAAACCCGCAAACCCGCAAACCCGCAAACCCGCAAACCCGCAAACCCGCAAACCCGCAAACCCGCAAACCCGCAAACCCGCAAACCCGCAAACCCGCAAACCCGCAAACCCGCAAACCCGCAAACCCGCAAACCCGCAAACCCGCAAACCCGCAAACCCGCAAACCCGCAAACCCGCAAACCCGCAAACCCGCAAACCCGCAAACCCGCAAACCCGCAAACCCGCAAACCCGCAAACCCGCAAACCCGCAAACCCGCAAACCCGCAAACCCGCAAACCCGCAAACCCGCAAACCCGCAAACCCGCAAACCCGCAAACCCGCAAACCCGCAAACCCGCAAACCCGCAAACCCGCAAACCCGCAAACCCGCAAACCCGCAAACCCGCAAACCCGCAAACCCGCAAACCCGCAAACCCGCAAACCCGCAAACCCGCAAACCCGCAAACCCGCAAACCCGCAAACCCGCAAACCCGCAAACCCGCAAACCCGCAAACCCGCAAACCCGCAAACCCGCAAACCCGCAAACCCGCAAACCCGCAAACCCGCAAACCCGCAAACCCGCAAACCCGCAAACCCGCAAACCCGCAAACCCGCAAACCCGCAAACCCGCAAACCCGCAAACCCGCAAACCCGCAAACCCGCAAACCCGCAAACCCGCAAACCCGCAAACCCGCAAACCCGCAAACCCGCAAACCCGCAAACCCGCAAACCCGCAAACCCGCAAACCCGCAAACCCGCAAACCCGCAAACCCGCAAACCCGCAAACCCGCAAACCCGCAAACCCGCAAACCCGCAAACCCGCAAACCCGCAAACCCGCAAACCCGCAAACCCGCAAACCCGCAAACCCGCAAACCCGCAAACCCGCAAACCCGCAAACCCGCAAACCCGCAAACCCGCAAACCCGCAAACCCGCAAACCCGCAAACCCGCAAACCCGCAAACCCGCAAACCCGCAAACCCGCAAACCCGCAAACCCGCAAACCCGCAAACCCGCAAACCCGCAAACCCGCAAACCCGCAAACCCGCAAACCCGCAAACCCGCAAACCCGCAAACCCGCAAACCCGCAAACCCGCAAACCCGCAAACCCGCAAACCCGCAAACCCGCAAACCCGCAAACCCGCAAACCCGCAAACCCGCAAACCCGCAAACCCGCAAACCCGCAAACCCGCAAACCCGCAAACCCGCAAACCCGCAAACCCGCAAACCGCAAACCCGCAAACCCGCAAACCCGCAAACCCGCAAACCCGCAAACCCGCAAACCCGCAAACCCGCAAACCCGCAAACCCGCAAACCCGCAAACCCGTAAACCCGCAAACCCGCAAACCCGCAAACCCGCA